>OY755251.1:34926000-35243601 GCA_963576725.1 Azorinus chamasolen
GGTCCATGGCATTTTTTAGTAGAAGTGTTTAAATACCATAATTGTGTTGGCATATACTTATTGTTAATGGATCTGGTCCATGCCACCTGCAAAACACTCTTTGAAGGTCAGAAACTAGGTCAAAGGTCATGTCAGTGCAAAAATGTAAGGGAATCTCTATGTAATGTGAAATTACTGTTATTTTGACAATTTCAATTCATTTTGTGTATTTAATTCCTTAGATATGTCCCCACACGAAGTGTAGAACTATTTCTAGCATATTTCAGGAAGATTCAAGTGACATGTGATGATTACAAAGTCGGAAAATGGCGTTTTAAGTATGTTTATTAAGTATGTTTATTGTATGTTATCATACAGTATAATTAGAACTTTGATGTAAATCTGTGCAACTTATAGTTTCTTCACATGGATGTGTTGTTTAGAAATGTTTAAGATCTATGACAACATAATTACACTACTACTATAAGAAATAATAAGTGTCCCTTTCCCGTATATTCAATTTCGCTACGTGACCCATTCATTGTCGCTGTGCCTTAAACTACAAACAACCCAATTCAGAGTTGCAGTGCCATAGATCAAACACAACCATTGCACTACCTTTCAGATAGGCGTTATGTGACATTCTGTCAATACATTCAGGTCACATTTATTAAATGTCGGTGTTGAGTATACACAGTTCTTTGCATCTGAGGTTGATGTGAACTTTCGATAGGCATCTTCTGCATAACTTCTGTTGTATTTTTGATATTGTTAGCAATATATGGAGACTTGAATGAATGGCGTTGACATTGTTAAAAAAATATAATATCAGTTGGTCTAACTAGAAAATGATTGTATAAATGTTGTAATTTTTTTATCACACTTGCATGCTATTGTCATACAGTAATTAAAGCTACTGTTTATTCTGATATTAGCAGGTCAGTCGGGGTCTGTCAGTGTCTGTCAGCCTGTCATAATATTTGATTTGATATTAGAAATCATTTGTACTGTTTTATTTTATAACATACAACAGAATGAATGTCAGGCCTGTTGTGTCCATCAAGCGCCCTGTATCAGGAGTTATATTTGACCTTTGCATACTTTGCCAAGAGAAAGGTGATGGATTGCGTATAGGATCAGAAGATGGGAGAAAGCGCATAAGGGAAGTGTCTGAAATTAGAAAAAACTTGCATGACACCGAGAGCATAGAAATAATTGACAGAATCACAAGTATTGACTCAGAAACATGGACAGAACAAAACAGAATCAAATGGCATAGTACCTGCTACAGTACATTTACCTCAAAACAACGACTAGGTCGGTTGAGAAAGAGGTTGGCACATCCTGAAAGTCAGCCAACGGATAAAACCACCACTGAAACATGTATTCCCTCAACTTCTACAACCAGAGCCAAAGTACAAACTGTTGATTTTAATCACTGTATATTTTGTCAGTCCGAAGATGTAAAAAAGAAGTTGACTAATGTTAGTACACTCAAGTTATCTGGTGATGTCCTAAAACTTTCAAAAAATGACAGTGTTATGAGAGTTCGCCTAGCAGGTGTAAATGATTTGATAGCAGTCGAGGGGAAATACCACTTAAAGTGTTTATCAAATTTCAGAAGAAAGTCTGTTAAACTATTAGGCACATTAGATGCAACTGAAGATAAAGCTATGCAAGAGCTCAAACATGTTCTAGAAGAAGGTTTATCTCGTGGTCATGTTTATGACATGGGTTCTGTGTGGAAGAGTTACTGTCGAAGAAACCAAGACTTAGATAAATGCATGCCAAGTAAATATCAGACGCGGAAACAGTCATTCCATACGGACGTGAAACGAAGTATTGGTGATAAAGGGGAATTTGTGAGACCTTTAGATAAACAATCTTCTTTGTTATTGTACCCTGCAAGTGAAACGCAGAATGTCATATCTAGGTCACTTACTAAAGAATCTAGAAAACAAAACTTTGAAACGTTTTTAATTGAATCTGGTTCTGAGACAGACACTTCAAGTGACGACGATTCAGTTCTGTTAGAACCATGTGAAAATAGTATTATACAAGAAATAGTACATGTTGCCTTGAAGATAAGAAATGACTTAAATGATATGCCAGGACATGACTCAATTAGTTCAGGTTTTGATGATGATCACATCGAAAAGATCATTCCTGAGAGTCTGTACATATTTCTACGCCTTCTCTTTGGTGGAATGGCTTTGTTAGATGGAGACGAAGATGTAATTAATGCAACTGCGAATCGTAGAGTGTGCAGTATTGCTCAGGACATCATTTTTGGTGTTTCTAATGGTACCAAGCTAACGCCCAAACATTTAGGTTTAGGTTTAGCATTGCACCAGGCAACTCGTTCAACGGCGTTAGTTAAACTGTTTAATGCTGCTAACCACACTATAGGAATTAACACAATCAGAAGGATTGATAACGCAATAGCCAATAACATAGTGGAAAAGTATGTGCAAAACGGATGTGTATATATCCCAAGTAATATTGAGCAGGGTAATTTCGTCCACTGCTCTTGTGACAATATAGACGTCCTAGAGTCTACACTGGATGGTCGAAATACATTCCATAGTACACAAATGGTTGTGTGGCAGCGACAATTAACAGAAAATTCGGATATTTTGCAACTGCAAGATGATGATAAAAAACTAAGCTTACAAAAGAGTTGTAACAATGAAGCAATGAAGAATCTCCACGAGTTGCACAGAGCGCATCTGCCACATGGCAAACGATCTCAGCCAGTGCAAGCTGCTGATACCATTGATACTGAGCAGTGGTTCTCAGACATAAATGCGGAATGTGTAGATGCCAGTGTAAAGGACATCGGGTGGCTGTTAACGAGACAAACATATTCGGAAGAACAGAAGGTTCCAGCATGGAGAGCATTTAATGAGTCAATGAGTCATATCAGTCCACCTATGACAACGATTGGAATGCTCCCAATCCTACAAGCACCTGCAGATGACTATGATACAATAACCACAGTAATTGATAGATTTGTAGCCATTTCAAACCATCTAGGCCAAACCTATACTGTGATCACTGGTGATCAACCGCTATATGCAAAAGGGAAAGAGCTTACATGGGCCAATCAAGAAATGTACAAAAACGTAATATTCCGACTTGGGGGCCTTCATGTTTGTTTCAATTTCTTAAAGGTCATAGGTCAACACATGGAATCAGCTGGTCTTGATGATCTGTGGGTTGATGCTGGTGTTTATTCTCCCAACGTTACTGCAAACATGCTGGAAGGTAAGGCATACTACAGAGCAGTAAGGGCGCATACTTTGACTTATGAGGCTCTATGGCGACTAAGGTGGAGGATGTTCAGATCCTGGTTAAATCAAAATACTGATGGTAAAAATAGAGACCTTGAACAGATAGAAGATTCATCTAGTCAGCTGGCTAGTGTCTACAGCACTTCTAAGATTACTGGATATGACCAGGGCGTACTAGACAAAGCTAAGAAGCTTTCTAAGGATATTCGGAATGTTGATTTGATCGGCCAGATGAGCGAGTTTGACAAGCAGTTTGATGAAAATAAACACTATGTCTTTTGGAAGACATATATGGATATTGTAGAGATACTGCTTCGGTTTATCCGTGCCGAAAGGGAAGGGAACTGGAAGCTTCATCTTCAAGCATTTGCTGCCATGTTGCCCTGGATGACAGCATATGATCACTTAAACTATGCACGTTGGGGACCAGTGTACATTGCCGAAATGATAGATCTGGAGAACAGAGCCCCAGACGTTTACAAGGAGTTCATGGATGGAAATTTCGTTGTAAAGAGAAGCAATAATCACTTCAGTCAAATTCCCACAGATCAAGCCACAGAATGGATGAATAAAATCTGCAAAATGAACAACGGAATCATAGGAATTACAAGAAACGACCAAGCTAGAGACAAATTTTGTATAACATGGGCCTTTCGCTCAAATATATCACAGAAGATGAGAGCTCTCTATGCAGACATTGGAGATGATGATGATGATTTCACATTTACAAGGACTGACTTCCAACATTCACGTGTAGAACTTGACGAAAGCCATGTCCAAGCACTACTGAAACAACTTGATGTACTAGACGTTTTCTGTTGTAAAGGCTTTGACACAATCACAGAAGAAGATTATAATAATGGTACTTCAGAAAATAGTTTTCAGCTACCAGTGACAGAGTGTTCGAAGGTAGTCTCTATTGCTACAAAAGATGTAGCAACATCTGCAGTAAGTCAAGACCTTGTTGATGCAAGAATTCGAGGCAAAACCTGTGTTGTGAAAACTGTTGAAGAGAGACTTATTTCCAAGAAAATCGATTTCTTTGACCCAATGAAAAAGCTGAAATTAAAAACATTCGCAACGATGTACCAAGTTCCAGTGAAAACAAAACAAACAACACAGGTAATAAAGGCTGACAGAAAGTTGTTACAGCGTCTATTTAACGCTGCTAATGCTGGCAGATGTGTCGAAATAGCATCTGTATTAAAGCATGAGTTGTCTCCAGTTCCACTGTCACTTGCAAAAGTTGGAGGAATAATGAATGGAACGGCCAAATCTGATTTACTTGAAGTACTTACAACAGAAACTTCAGTTCCTGTCCAGGAAAAATTACCAGTGGTTTCTTTGTCAACGGCTGTAGTGATTGACGGTCATGCAATGATTCAAGCGTTGGGTAAAGCAGTTGGTTGCGTTACATTTGGCGATTATGGCGATGTTTTTATACATAATGTACTGAAATATTTTGATACTAATACACACAGAGTTGATGTAGTCTTCGACAGGTATATTGGAACATCGTCAATCAAGACAAGCGCAAGAAGACAACGTGCTGTAAAACGACGTCCCATTCGTAGAATGATAACAGGTCCAGAGGTTCCCCTTCCACAAGCATGGGATAATTTTTTAACCATGGGTGAGAATAAAGCTGACCTTGCTAGATATCTGTCTGGGATATTGCAGGAAAGGGCAAAAGAATTGCCCAGAGAACAAGAACTTGTTACCGGAGGTGGTTTTCAGGATGTACTGAGAACAACTTCCAACAGACGCGAAGTACCCCAGCTATCATCAAATCATGAGGAGGCAGATACCCGGATTATCTTGCATGCATTGGATGCTGCCAGACAAGGTCATGGCAGGATAGTTGTCAAATGCCAAGATACCGATGTGCTGCTTTTATTAATATATCATCTTGGACATTTAGGCATTGAGATCTGGATGATGGCTGGGACCTCCAAGAAAACAAAATTGTATCCTGCACATACTATTACCTCCAAATTACCTCAAGATGTCCGTCAGAACATTTTGGGGTTTCATGCATTAACTGGCTGCGACACAACCTCTGCTTTTACAGGAATTGGTAAAAAGACCTGTTGGAAAAAGTATGTAACATGCCCCGACTTGCTTTCGGATATTGGAAGAGATGTGTGGTCAGGTAAGGCAGAAAAGTTTGTATGTTTGTTGTATGGAGTCGGTGAAGAATTTGTTGATGGCGCAAGATTATCATTGTTTGTTAAGGCTAAGAAAACGCTTGAAATGCTCCCACCAACAAAGGATGCTCTACAACTGCACATTGCTAGAGCGAACTTTCAAGCAAGTATATGGATTCGAGCTGATGTGTCAATTATGGATACAGAAATCAATCCTTCTGATACTAATGCATGGCAAGATGGTACTGATGGCTTAGAAGTTGTTTGGAAGCGGTTACCAACTGTTCCTGATGCTTGCATTGAACTTACAAGTTGTGGGTGCAAAACAAAGTGCAAATCGATCCGTTGTAAATGCTTCAAAGCAGCTTTGAAATGCACACCAGCGTGTGCCTGTGATGGTGTTGATTGTGCCAACCCAGCAAATGTCTAACAAATATACTGAAGCATGTGCATGCAACTGCAGAAATTGTTTTCAGAGAACAGTTTTAGAGGAAAAAATAAATTTCCTCAGTGAATTTAAAAGAGAGTGTATCAATGTACATGTGTATCATTAGATTCAAACCAGGTCTGCCGAAACCTTGTTTGATGAATAATACAAAACGAATGATAACTTTCGATGTTAAGTCAACCCATTGTTATATTTCATTCAAACAAATTGTTGGTATTATCATCCTGTTCTTTTTTTCATGGTTCTGTTCGAGCGACTGTGTGTTTTGTATGTGGTGTTTCTTGCATGAGTCGTACATTAATTTATCCAAAACTTAATATCGTGTGATAATGATGGGATCATATCAAGCAATCTTAAACTATGTGTTTAAACTGAAAGTGAAAATGTCTATATTCCTATGCAAAATAAAACCGGTTAAACCTTCTAATTAAAATTTATTTATGACAGCTATTTGGAAATATATAAACCATCCAATTTTGGCCAATTGTAAGATATCTTATTCCTGACTGCAATTCGACAAAATACGTAAACTTAATGGGTGGAACTACACGTAATAAGAATAAGTATGTATGTATACACTGTATAGCTACACTGTGTAATTGCTTGAGAGTACGTATTTGAATGTTTATATCTATAATGTATCGTTTTATATATGTCAGATATTGTCAATTCTAAATATGCATTTATAATTAAAAAAAAAAAAAAAAAACGGGAAAAAATAATGGTAAATTTCGTTGTAAAATTTTTAATGTATAATGTGAAAGTATATACTATGCACTTATATAACATTTTACCTACTTAATTGGTGCATATCTTTAGCCAAAAACATGTCTAGGGTAAAGAAAAAAATATGCACTTCTTATGTGTTACTTTAAACACAATTGATATTTTTGTGTTTAGGGGTCCATTTACCCCACCCACTTTAAGACATAAGTGTGCATAATACTCAGCTGATTTAACTGCATACAGAATTATTTCCCAAACCCATACTGCCTAACCATTATTTCGATTTCATTGGATTTTGTTAAACGCAACAATGACGAACACATGAGATCATTTATCATTGTTATATGTCGATTTTTAACGAAATTTTACTGTTTTTCGGACGTTCTCATTAATATTCATGAATATGCAAATAAGGTATTTTACACAAAGTAAGTACAAATTAAAGGCACATGTTTAACCTTCATTTTGGTACAACGTTTGTTATTTTATACCTAAAATTGATAAAGATATAAGGATTTTTCAAATGATATATACAAAATGTGTACTTAGTTGACCTTTGACCTAATTTAGAGAAATGAGGGCAAAATTTCAGGTGGCATGGGGCAGTTTCTGAATACTCAGACATCAAACATAACATATCCAATGCATGCCAAATTCTACTATTGAATGCCATCGCTCGACACAATTCCCTCAGTTGGATGCCCAACTATTCAATAGTTTCTTAACATCTTGAATGAATTAAGAAGTAAAACAAAAAACACGAACAACCTCAGATTATAAACGGATATCATTTTGCAGTAAGATAACGGTTAATAGATAGAATGACTCATATAATACACACTCGCGCAGAAAAGTACAAACGTAGTGAAATGGTTAATTTCTATGTGAATTATTTGGTTGTTTTCTTTTGATTTGTTTAACCCTTTCCTTCATATAAAAGTCTTTTTGCGCATTTGCAAACATAGTAGACCCAGATCAGACGGCTCCTATAGGAGCCGTCTGATCAGGGTCTGCTCTGTTTGCTTGTGGTGTAATTAATATAGATATGATTCTACAGTTTCTGTCAAAGCAAAAAAATCCCTTGAAAAGTTTACAATATAAAGAATCAGCAAATAAATGTTCACGGTGTTATTATTTCTTACATGAATATTAAACAGGGAAAGGGTTTAACTTAACAAAACTGCACATTTTTTGCGATATTGCACTTCTCTGTCAGAAGTTTGTCAGTTCACGTTTGTGAAGTGCACGCTATCCCGGATTTAGTTATAAACGCTTATCTATCAATGATTTAACAGTGCCCCTTTCCAGACGCGCACTGACGTGAATATATCGTATCTAGTTTCTTTGTAAAGTCAGTGACGAATGCAATACATTTTTACAGAATTGGTTAAAATCATTTATCATTAATTACAACGATATTACACATTTGCTGCCATAGAGAATTCTTTGATCTTTGCAAACTGCCTCAGATGGACGCTTTAATTATGTTAATGTAAATGAATTGAAAAATAAAACAGCAACAAACAAACCCGAAATCCTTAGGCAAACGAGACGATACTCTTAACCCTTTCCCTCATATAAACGTGTTTTCACGCATTTGCAAACAGAGTAGACCCAGATCAGACGGCTCCTAGAGGAGCCGTCTGATCAGGGTCTGCTCTGTTTGCTAATATAATTTAATAAATATATTTCTTTGCTTTCTAAAATGTATACAGTGGGTCACCTCCGATATTTCTTTATAACTATTGATAGCTAATGAACATTCAGTAGATATTGAAATTTGGCCTAAATGCAGAACAAAGAAAGGGTTAAACAAAATGTATTTGAACGGCGAAATGGTCAAGGCTGACGATATTTTCAACCATTGTCTGTGTCATAGTGTTTGTGGCATTGGCGGTGGCGGTGGTGGCTGTGGTGGTGGCTGCGGTGCTGGTGGTGCGTGGCTGCTAATTACATCAGTGGCGCGCACACTGCATGGACAAGTTTGACAGACATTGTAGCTCGACACCAGCGTTGGCAATACCGTGGCTAATCAGTGTCTTCGCAGACTCCACTAATCACTATCTTTAATAGTTTATTACTAACTATTTACTCCATCAATATTCATGTAATGAATAATGACACCAGGCCTGTTAATTAGATGATTTTATATAACGGCGGACATATTTTTTATATTGCAGAAACTGTAGAATTAGATGTATATTATTTCATTAATAAAAATAGCAGATTATTCTTACAAGAGTCGCCTGATCTTTGTCTTCTCTGTTTGCATGTGTTATCATGTATATCTATGGAACAAAGGGTTAACCCTTTCCCTGATGAATATTCATGTAGGAAATAATGACGTCATGAATATCAATAAGATTATGTTTTATAATGACATATGGACACAGGGCATTTTGGCTCAGGCAGAAACTCTAGAATCAGATCTATATTACACTATAAGCAAACAGAGCAGACCCTGATCAGACGGCTCCTATAGAAGCCTCTGATTTTGGTCTACTCTGTTTGCAGATTCGTCAAAATGCGCTTACATAAGGGAAAGGGTTAAATAAGTAATATTCATATCTTGATCAGAAGCACAGTCTTTGACGATGGGAGTGGTTAGAGTTTACACTATTTGCAAATCCCCCAGTATACTTTTCTAGCAAACAAAGCAGACACGTTTTGTGTGGTCAGCAAATCTGAACCACACATGCGTTTAAGGTCGTAAGAAGCCAATCAAGTTACACACAATGTTAGAACACAATAGGATATGATATCGAGCCAGGAAGTGGATACTAACGATACTAGTGCAATAAGACCACAAGGTTAGTCATTTAATGTTTACACTGATAAGTGGTTTGTCCCATGACCTTAACTCTTCCACTTTGAAGCATTGTAGTTTGCTTCAGTTTGTATTTTTTGAATGTTCTTATTTCGTGATATATAACACGCACATGATAATCACATCATCAACCAATCTGTATCCAGATGAGATGCCGAGTAATGGTAATAATAATAACAACAGTAATAATAATTATTATAATAATATTAATAATAATAATATTGATAATGATAATAATAATAATAATAATAATAATAATAATAACAGCAATAATTACAATAATAATGATAATAATACACATGTAATTACAATAATGATAAAAGTAATAATAATACATGTAATAATAATAATAACAATAATTACAATAATAATTATTATGATAATTACAATACTTCTACTACTACTACTACTACTACTACTACTACTACTACTACTACTACTACTACTACTACTATTATCATTATCTATTATTAATAAAAATAATAATAGTGTAATAAAACGAGGGTACACGTTTGGTAAAACCATTTTTTCATGTGGCCCTCACAACACAAAACATTTAACAAAAGTGGCAATTAATACAGAATTGTTAAACCATATCTGAACATCATGTACAACTCATGTTGAGAAATATATACATGTAGTTGCAAATTCGATATAACAAACAATGTATACTTTGACGAGGTGTAGCTGTCAGGCCTCCTCGTACAGCTCGTATATTTTTACAAATATTAACCCTTTCACTGCCCGATCCTAAGAGTACAGTAGAACCTCTCTATAACGGCCACTAAATTGTGTCAATTAGTTGGTATTTAGGGCATGTAGCTGCTTAAAGCAATGTGCTCCTATAGGAGCGTTCTGTTTTACTTTCACCTTGCTTTAAGCAGCCATATGCCTTTAACACAAAATACTTGTCTTCAATTCATTTTGGTACCTAGTGCAAGTATTGGCACACTGTATGTCTTCTGTTTATTTTGGTGCCTGTTGTACGTATGGGCACTTTACGTGTCTTCAATTTTTTTGGTGCCTTTTACCAGTATGGGCATATTGTTTGTCGTCAGTTTATTTTGGTGCCTATTGCAAATATGGACACACTGTGTGTTTTCAGTTAATTTTGGTTCCTATTGCAAGTGTGGACACATTGTGTGTCTTCAGTTTATTTTGGAGCCTATTGCAAATATGGACACACTGTTGGTCCTCAGATTACTATTCAGATTATGTGTGTCTTCAGATTACACTGTGTGTGTTTCAGTTCATTTTGGTTCCTATCGCAAGTGTGGACACATTGTGTGTCTTCAGATTATTGTGGTGCCTATTGCAAGTCCGGACACATTGTGTGTCTTCAGTTCATTTTTGAGAGCCTATTGCTAGTATGGGTGCATTGTGTGTCTTCAATTTGTTTGGTGCCTATTGTAAGTGTGGGTACACTGTGTGTCTTCATATTACTTTGGTGCGTAGTGCAAGTATGGGCACACTGTATGTCTTCTGTTTATTTTAATGCCTATTGTAAGTTTGGGCACATTGTGTGTCTTCAATTTATTTTTGAGCCTATTGCTAGTATGGGCACTTTGCGTGTCTTCAGTTTATTTTGGAGCTTATTGCAAATATGGACACACTGTTGGTCCTCAGATTACTTTTCAGCTTATTGCAAGTGTGGGCACATTGTTTGTCTTCAGTTTATGTTGGCACCTATTGTACACACTGGCACTTGATCGAAAAAAAGACTATAGTTTATTTATAGCAACTAGTACATTAATACACTACATGGCGCGGAAGCCGATTCTTCCCCTGTTCCGTTCCGGCGAAAAATTCCGATATAAAACGCAGATCAACGCGAAATCTACTCAGCGGTCGGGAAGGAAAGACATTTATCTCTGTAGAAACGGTAAGTTCTTATCCATAAACAAGCCTCTATCGAAAATATTTGATAATATTGGAGGAGAAAATGGTGTTGATTTTTTCGCCGTTTTCATTCCTAGTCAACTTCCGGTTTGAGCGACCTTCAACTGTCTCAGTTGAAACGGGCGTTTTCATTGGACAAATCAAGCGTTGTTGTTCCCGCGGTCTGTCATATATTTGTCTTTAAAACGCAAATCTTGGCAATAAAAACCATCTTAGAAGGCCACAACCTTGTGGTTACTGGTCATTATGACGAGGCTAGTGAGGGATGATGATGCAATTGGGCCATGTACGTCAGAATGTTTTGAGAACAGATATTTTGTTATTTGATGAAGTTTTAATGTTATCAAAGAAAGACGCTCTCATGACGTCATTTGGTGACGTCATGACATTTTAAGTAACAATCCAACGTCACCATGACGCTGGATCAACATTATTCTCTTTGATGTTAGGGCTGAATACATGTAACAAAAATGCGACGTGTATTTTGACATAACAATGTTTAAAAAAAGGCCCTTAGTGGTCGAACTATTAGATCAGAGCTATTCAAGTATTTATGTTTACATGCAGCACTTCGAGCAGACAGTCGAAATAACCGGGTCATTGTCAACGAATCAAATGGCTCGTAACATTGTCTCGGGGTCAGAGGAGGTCACCGGAAGTTAACACGGAATGAAAGTCCTGACAAATCAACTCCGTCAATTTCTCCCTGAAATATCATCAAATATATTCGATAGAGGTTTGTTAATGGACAAGAACTTACCATTTCTACAGAGATAAATGTCTTTTCTTCCCGGCCGCTGAGTAGATTTCGCTCTGATCTGCGTTTTATATCGGAAATTAACGCCGGTACGAAACAATGGACGAATCGGCTGCCGCACCATGTATATGATATAATAGTTGATTACACAACTATAGTCTGTTTCGATCAAATGCCAGTGATTGTACATTGTGTGTTTTCAATTTGTTTTGGTGCCTATTGTAAGTGTGGGTACACCGTGTGTCTTCAGTTTATATTTGGTGCCTATTGCATGTATGGACATGTTGTGTGTCTTCAGTTGATTTTGGATCCTGTTGTAAGTATGGACACATTATGTGTCTTCGGTTTATTTTCGTTCCTATTGCAAGTATTGACACGTGTGTCTTCGGTTTATTTTGGTTCCTATTGCTAGCACAGGGGTCTGGACCGCTTCATGGACCGCTATATGTACTATATAATAACTATTATATAGTACATATAGACCCCAACGAAGCGGTCCAGACCCCTGTGATTGCTAGTATGGACACATTGTGTGTCTTCGGTTCATTTTGGTGCCTATTGCAAGAATAGTCATATTATGTGTCTTCGGTTTATGTTGGTGTCTATTGCTAGTATGGACACATTGTGTGTCTTCGGTTCATTTTGGTGCATATTGCAAGAATAGTCATATTATGTGTCTTCGGTTTATGTTGGTGTCTATTGCTAGTATGGACACATTGTGGGTCTTCGGTTTATGTTGGTGTCTATTGCTAGTATGGACACATTGTGTGTCTTCGGTTTATGTTGGTGTCTATTGCTAGTATGGACACATTGTGGGTCTTCGGTTTATGTTGGTGGCTATTGCTAGTATGGACACATTGTGTGTCTTCGGTTTATGTTGGTGTCTATTGCTAGTATGGACACATTGTGGGTCTTCGGTTTATTTTGGTACCTATTGCAAATATGGATACATGTGTGTGTCTTCGGTTCATTTTGGTGCCTATTGCAAGTATGGGTACACTGTGTGTTTTCGGTTCATTTTGGTGCCTATTGAAAGTATGGGTACACTGTGTTTGCACTATTTGCCTGTGGGTTTACACTGTTGTCCTAAAGGTGGTCTGAACAAATCGAGTATGGATATTCACTGTTCGTCTATTGGTCTAAATTGTTCGTCTATATGTCTACGCTGTTCGTCTGTCGGTCTACACTGTTCGCATTTGGGTCTGCACTGTTCGTCTCGGTATTTACTGTTCGTCTATGAAATTTCACTGTTCGTCTATGGTTTTTCACTGTTCGTCTGTGGGTCTACGCTGTTCGTTTATGGGTTAAAACTGTTCGCCTTTGGGTCTACACTGTTCGTCTATGAGTCTACTCTGTTAGTTTATGGGTCTACTATGTTCGCCTTTGGGTCTACACTGTTTGCCTATGGGTCTACACTGTTTGCCTATGGGTCTACACTGTTCGTATATGAATCTGCATTGTTCGTATTTGGGTCAACCTTTAGTCTGCTGAGTAAATTATTTTTTACAGAATTTTTCACCTACTACATTTTCAGAATTCAAACTATAATCAATTTGTCTACCAAAATGCAACGAGGGTGTCAAATAGTTTAGATCCTGATGAGACGCCGAGTTACTGGGCGTCTCATCTGGATCCAAACTGTTTGCACAGGTAGTCACTCATTCGCCCATAGCAGGCTAAAGGTTAATACTATTTGTATATAGATATACGTTGTTCGTCTATAGGTATACACTGTTCGCCTATGTGTCTACTCTGTTCGTATATAGGTCTACACTATTCGCCTATGTGTCTACCCTGTTCGTATATAGGTATACACTATTCGCCTATGTGTCTACCCTGTTCGTATATAAGTCTACACTATTCGCCTATGTGTCTACCTTGTTCGTATATGAGTATACACTGTTCGCCAATGGGTCTACACTGTGTTTGTCTATGGGTCTACATTGTTTGCCTATGGGTTTACACTTTTCTTCTATTGGTCTACACTGTTCCTCTAAGGGTCTACACTGTTCGTGTGTGGATCTACACTGTTTGTCTATAGGTCTACACTGTTTGTCTATAGGTCTACACTGTTTGTCTATAGATCTACACTGTTTGTCTATAGGTCTACACTGTTTGTCTATAGATCTACACTGTTTGTCTATAGGTCTACACTGTTTGTCTATAGGTCTACACTGTTCGTATATGGGTCTACATACCACATATTTAACACTGTTAATGTAAAAATGCAGTTGATAATCTAGTTAATAATAATACATTGCCTCAACCTGTTGTAGAGTGTAGACATCACGTCTAGGAATCTAAGTAATCGGTCATTATCTTTTCTTTAACTGTACAGTCTATAAATAGAACCTTAGTTCATCTAGCATAGACTATATATATTATATCAGAGCCGTTCTGAAGTACACAGGACTGCACTTTCAGTCACTTTCAAATGATACGAGATGTTTTATAATAGACACTCTTATTTTAACCATTTACTTTATGGAAGCGTCATTTTGGCACCTTTGCAAACAGAGTAGACCCAGATCAGATGGTTTCAAAGAAACCGTCTGATAAGGGTCTGCTCTGTTTGCTTCTGAAATATCATAGATATATTTTCTACAGTTTCTGCCTTACTAAAAGTCCCTTGTTCACGAGGCCAACTAAGTAATATCCACACAGCCATAATTTCTGACATGAATATTCATGGAATAAAGGATTAACTTAACCCTTTTGGCGCCAAATTTCTAATTGTCGTCTGCAATTTGTTTTGTTAAACCATTCGGTAAAATAAGGAAATGAGATAAATACATGTAAATTTCAAAGTAATAAAAGCACGGATATAGAAATAGATGTTCAGACAACAAGTTTAAGTCCCTGATCAGACGTCGCCTTGATAAGGCGGAGTCTGATCTGGGACTGCATTATTTGTCTTGGTGCATTTATGCGACATTGGCGGTGAAAGGGTTAAATGTAGCTAAAAGCAGATTGTTGCTAAAGCTCCTTTTATGAGTTCTTCGCACTACTTTCCTTCTGCACAAACTCCTTACGCCATGCATAGTCATGTTAGAAATACTGACATCATATTAATCAAAACAACTTTATAATGGCATGTAAGCACATGCATTTTTCGTAATTGCAGAAGCTGTAGCATCATATACATTTACAGTAAAACCACTCCAAACCGGAATTCTAGCGGAGAAGAATTTAGATACTTTTAGGCAGGTGGCTGTTTAATGCAGGGTGAAAGTCATACAGAAAGCTCCTAGAGGAGACCATCAATAGCCGCTTGATTCGGGGGTAACTCTGTTTTCAAAGGCGTTAACATATTTGTATGAGGAAAGTGATTTTGATGTAGACCGAATGTACAGTAGATTCTGTCTTAAGTGGTCATCAAAAATAGGTCTAATTATGGGTATGTACGGCAGGTGGTGGCTTAATGCAGGTCAAAAGTAATGCAGAAAACCCCTGTAGGAGCTTTTTCCATTACTTTTGCTCTTCATTAAGCCGCCACCTGCTTTGTAAGACTCCTATATTATAAGACTGAATGAACGCTTAAGTCAGATTCTACTGTAGATAAGCTAACACATACCTTCAACGTTTAAATGCCTTTTTTACGTATTTGCAAACTGAGTATACCCAGACCTGGCTGCTCCTTTTAGTATTTTTCTAGACTGACTATGTAGAACCGATTCTTAATTTTCGGTGACGTCCAAACTACCCGAGACCAAATATACAATAGATTCTGTCTTAAGCGGCCATTCATTTGTTGAGTCTTAAAACAGGTGGTCGCTCAATGCAGGGCATAAGCAATTCATTTATTGAACAGTCAATGAATATTCATGCATTACCTCATAGGCTATTTTTATACCCAATCTTTTTGAATAGAACTACCGAAAAGGAGCATTTACTAGCGAAAAGGAAACTGTTAGAATTGTGTACATGTAGTATTGAAACCATTGTGATAAATAGAACATTTGCGCCCAAGGAGCAAATGCTCTATTTATCATAATAATGGTTTTAAGAAGTGAAAATTGCAGAGACGTAGAAAGGCGTATTTATGGAGGATAGGGTTAACATATTCTTGCATACTTTCCCATGAAGTAAATGGTTAAAGCTACATTGTACAAGTTAACGCTAACTATGTTAAGTTAACTGTGTATAAGTCTAAATAAAAATATGTTCTGTTCTGTTCTTATTTTGACTTGTCGCAGTAGAGAGGCTTTACTGTACATGCACTTGTGCACTGTTGAGTAAACCAACATTTAATATTGCCTTTTTATGAAACTACTTGGATGGTATCAAGTGGTTTTACATCATAATGAAAATGTGTCATTGCTCGGTAAAATAAGGGAATTTCCCTTAGACTTTTTAAATTATTCACAAGTACTGTATATACAAATATGGTAAAATGCTAAGATAGTATAACTATTTTCATGAAAGAATTAATGACTGTATAATTATTAACTTGTTTTGAATGTTAATCATTACATTATGAGCAAGTGAATATTTAACCCTTTCCTTCATATAAACTTGTTTTCACGCATTTGCAAACAGGGTAGACCCAGATCTGACGGCTCCTATAGGAGCCGTCTGATTTGGGTCTTCTCTGTTTACAAAGGGAATGTGATACATCTGTTTCTTTAGTTTCTAAAATGGCTACAATGTTCCGCCTTCCACATTTCATTATAAATACTTTTCCATGAATAATCAGTAGGTATTTAAATATGGAATAAACATAGACCAGGGGCAGGGTTAACCTTTGTAAACAATGTAGAATCAGATCGATATTATTTGATAAACAAATGGAGTTGACGCTGATCATCCAGCTCCTATAGGTGAAATGAAATTATGTTGACCATTGACCCGATGAATATGTAAGCTAGACTCCGCCCATGATGAATATTATTATAGTATTATATTATAGAACCTTTTTATAAAATACAAAATATATAAAGAACATTATTTCCTAACAGCAGATAATTTGATACATATCATACAAGCAATCAGAGCAGATTCTGATCAGACAGCTTTTGTTAGAGCTGTGTAATCTTGGTTTACTCTGTTTCCATATGAACAAACGTGCGTCTCTATAAAGTAAAGAGTAACAGTACTTTTGAAAAACTGGACTATCTAATATGTATAGGATATTAAGTTGTTTACAATTTCCGTGGGACAAGATAGGTACTTGCTGTCGAACCCGTTTTTGTCAAGTACCTATCATTTGTCATTCAGGATAAAATATACATTGTACATAATCCGAAAAGATAACTTACATAGATAAAACTACAGTAAATCCACTCTAAATCGGACGTTAAAGAAGTATAAATATCGGCTTTGGAGACAGATGACAGCTTAATGCAGGGTGAAAGTCATGCAGAAAGCTCCTCTAGGAGATTTCTGCATGACTTCCACCCTGCATTAAGCAGCCACCTGCCTAAAGTATTTAAATTATTCTCTACTATAATTCCGGTTAAGAGAGGTTTTACTGTATTATCGAGACTGCAGATAGTCCGGTTTAGAGAGGTTTTACTGTATTATCGGGACGACAGATATTCCGGTTTAGAGAGGTTTCACTGTATTATCGGGACGGCAGATATTCCGGTTTAGAGACGTTTTACTGTATTATCGGGACTGTAGATCAGATGCCCATTGATCTGTCAAATTCTCTTATTTCTCAGACAAACCAAATAATGTTGCTACTCATTAGAATTGCCTCTCTGATACGATTCTAATGAGTAGCATCAAGGTAGGGTTTGGTGGAGAAAAAAAAAATGAAAACAATATTTTACGCAAACCCTTCAATGTAAGAAACAATGGCATCATGAATATTTATTAGCTGTTTTTTTTTATAATGGCATGTGTAGACAGAAATGTTTGGTATTAGTAGACACTGTAGAGTCAGAACTATTATAATTGCATAAGCAAACAGAACATACCCTGATCAGACGGCTCCTACAGGAGCCGTCTGATCTGGGTCTTCTCTGTTTGCGCAGGCGTGAAAAGGCGTTTATATGAAGGAAAGGGTTAAATGTCCTAGATACGCCTGTTTATGTATACAGTCATGTATTTGGTTCTACATGTGATGAGCGTGACCAAGGATACAAGACAATCATTGTTACTCATCCCGGATAAAGTTGTTATAGATCTGTCACACGATGGAAGGACATGCACGCATCATAAACTACATGTACTTTACTTACAACTGTTTATATTTAGGTAATGTTTTTTTTTACAATAGATGGTTCCTTGTCATTCAGTTTGTTATAAGGTGGAATGACCAAGTTAAAGAGACACAGAATCATTATATCCCCAAAACCCAATACTTTAGAACATAGAATGACAATTTTAAGTTGGAATGCCACTGGTTATAAGAGGAATTACATACTTTGAAACATTATAGCCCCTATATGCCCTTTGGGAAATGGAATGAAACTAACTATAGGTGGATTGACATACATGTACTTTTGAGACACTGTAGCCCGTATATGCCCTTTGGAAAATGGAATGATACTGATTATAGCTGGAATGACAGACGTTTAGCCATTTATACCTCTTATATACCCATTGTGAAATGAAAAATAAAACACTATCGTAAGGCTGATTATAACCGTTTTATCCCCTTTGGGGAATCGAATGGCGCTGTCTGTAGGCGGAATTACATACTTTTGTAACATTGCAGCCCTTATATGCCCTTTGGAAAATGGAATGACACTGTTGTAAGGTGGAATGACACTGATTATAGAAGGAATGACATACTTTGAGACATTATAGCCCCTGTATCCTCTTTGGGAAATGGAATGATACTGATCATAGCTGGAATGACAGACGTTTAGACATTAATATATCTTGTATACCCATTGTGAAATGTAAATGACACTATCGTAATGATACTGATAATAGCCATTATATTCCCTTTGGGAAGTCGAATGACGCGGACTGTAGGTGGAATGACATACTTTTGAAACATTGCAGCCCGTATATGCCCTTTGGAAAATGGAATGACACTGTTGTAAGGTGGAATGACACTGATTATAGGTGGAATGACATACTTTGAGACATTATAACCCCTGTATCCTGTTTGGGAAATGGAATGATACTGATCATAGCTGGAATGACAGTCGTTTAGACATTTATACCTCTTATACCCCGGTATTATATGCCCATTGTGAAATGAAAAGGGCGCTATCGTAAGATTAATTGATACTGATCATATGTGGAATAATATACCTCTTGGACATTATATCTCCTATATCCTCTTCCTACTTTATTTAATCTTTATAAGCATTTAAACTATTTGCTGTCCTATATAAACTATTAGAATGTCAAACAGGTTGGATCCTAATAGGACACCGAGTTATTCGTTGTCAAATTTGGGTTCAAAATGTTTGAGAAAGTCAACAACGATTGACTCATAGATTTTAGTTGTTTTTGTATTTAAC
Source organism: Azorinus chamasolen (assembly GCA_963576725.1). Classification (NCBI taxonomy): domain Eukaryota; kingdom Metazoa; phylum Mollusca; class Bivalvia; order Cardiida; family Solecurtidae; genus Azorinus; species Azorinus chamasolen. Next base: position 34,945,501 of record OY755251.1, read on the forward strand.
CCTTATCCTATACGCAACCGGACTCGTCCATTGCAAACAGCGTGGACCCAGATGAGACGCCGAGCAAATCGGCGTCTCATCTGGATCCAAGCTGTTTGACACTCGATCAATAGTTTCCCACCAGCTTTATCGAGTTAGAAGTACCAACACTTGCACTAGATCTAAATTTGGGCAGAAATTACATGCGTTTGTTTCACGGCGGAGTTAAAGGTAAAGCTAAGGTAATAAATAAATTATCGGAATAAATAAATGAAGAAAAAGCATTTCCAACTTAAATGTGGGTAGAGATATGCACACACCTTCAGACATATACTATCAGTTTTCATATGCCCATAGTATGGTCGTAACAAACATGTTAATGTGTTTATAGTTGATGAACTGGTTTATCTCCTGTGCATTTAATTACGAATAAACGCACAACCAACGGAATCCCAAATCATAGACAAGGTAACAAAATAAATTAGTACAGTACTGCTAGCAAAAGCCACAAGTTTCTCCTGTGTGATTCTTAACATCTTGGGTATTTTTGCCTGCAAAAGCGGTCATATGGCACAACTATAAATCTTTTTTTCCCTCTCTTTTATTTTTCGTCAAAGAAACGGTCAGAATTACACACAATCTGGGTCCTGATAAGATGCAGCGTTACTCGGCGTCTCACCTGTATTCATACTGTTAGCACAGTTAATTAAAATTCGCCGATGACGTGCAAATAGTTTAGTACAGTACTTGCATTTTCTCCGCAAAGAAAGAATTTGCCCTCAGCGACCACTGAAATAAGCACGTGGCATAAAACGTGAAAACAGTCTGATTAAAAACATGTAAAACTAGTGATCAGTATAATGATGATGATAATAATAATAATAATAATAATAATAATAATAATAATAACAATAATAATAATAATAATAATAAAAATGATAATAATATTTTTTTTAATAATAAAAATAATAACAAAACATAAATTATAGCATACTACTATTACTACAGGAGCCATCGGATCAGGGTCTGCTCCGTTTGCTTATGATATAATATACATGTAGATATGATTTTACAGTTTCTGTCATGGCCAAAAATACTGCATGAATAATATTGTATTATCGAAAAATGATATAATTTTAGGATCAATACATACTTATTGTACAGATAAAATAATTAATTGGATAATTCTCTTGGCAAACAAATTTACATATTACAAAAGGTACCATATCATTATAACAAACATGCCTGTTTTTATGAAATATCTGAAAATGTACTATGATACAGAAAAGCATATGTATTACTGTAATAGCGAATGGGATACATTTGATAAACATCTGTTTGAAATGTAATGTTTTTCTTAGTTTCAGGCAAATAACCTTTTTCTCTCAATACAAAGGCAATATAGACGAGAGATAAAGGTGGTAATACAGAATGTGTGTTACTGTTAGCTGTGTTTTATGCTACCTCTTCTCCTTTTCCAAATAGGATCATTCTCTTTCAGTGGATGCAACCCCCACAATCAACCCCCACAATCTACCCCCACAATATACATATGCACACATGATGGTTGACATTATCTACGTTCTTTTATATATGTAAGACTCAAATCGTGGGTCGGTCCCAGATCGAGGGCCGATTCGAAAATCGTGGGCCGATCCAAAATCGTGGCCTGTTTTCTGAAATCTTGAAAGGCCCTTTAGCCCCACATAGAAGTTTAAGCCTTCAATCATGCAACTTCTGTTATAAAATCCATCTCTTTACAGAACCAATTGGGGTTCGGATCTTTTGACATCGGTTGTCTCCGGTTCTGAACTACATCTATAGTAGTTTCACTCCGACATCTACGGTTGAAAAATATGACGTCATTTACGCACAACGTCGTCCGTTTTCACGTCGTATCATTTCGCGCCCCCATTATTTGGACATTTTATTTTTCTTTAACTCCGCCAGTCTATATAGATCTATATTTTTAAAATTTTAGATCTATTTGCAGTTTTTAATGAGCATAGGATGCCTTTACTTTGCCGCGGGTATTTAGATCTATATTAAATTTGTGATCTGTGTATTTTGTCAGGTAGGATGTGTTTTTGTGGATTATAAATCGGCCCACGATTTGGGAGCAAACGGCCCACGGTTTTGGACCGGCCCACGATTTTCGAATCGGCCCTCGATCTGGGACCGGCCCTCGATTTGAGTCTTACATATATATTTCCATATAGTTGCTAACAAAGCAGACCTTGAACAGACGGCTCCTATAGGAGCAGTCTGCTCAATGTCTGTTCTATGATATCACAGATATGATAGATCTTACAATACAGTCTCTACTAATACCAAAATATGCTGTGTACATGTACCGATATTTACACTAAATTGGACGTCCGGTTTAGAGAGGGTTTTCTGTATACCATTATACCTTTCAGCTAATAAATATTCATCACGTCTGTATTTCTTAATTGAATAATATTAACGAGGCTAAGGATTAGCATAACAAATGCATCATTTTTTGTTATATAATTGTAAAAATATATAGTGTACAAGGGGTTGGCCCTCCCCGACCCCCCATACCTATGCCGGGGAGAATAGATGAGCTCAAATTGGTGTCTCAAAACAAATGAACAGACACAGATTTGGCATAATTGAGCATCCATTATGTTTTAGCATTTATTATATATGCATACATATAGCTACTTAATTTCAATGATTATTTTCACGAGTGTAGTAGACTAAAGACTGCTTACAGAAACAATGAATGAAATTGTAGAACAACAGCCTATCAAAAGTACACTTCTTAAAAAAAAAACCCTCCGCAACAATCACAAAGGAAAGCATTTCTACAAAGATGCACACCATTTCGATGGTTGAGTGCAAGACTGTAGTTTCTACATTAGTTAACCTTTAAAGCATTGGAATAATTGCTTTCCTAACATATTTACCGAATTTTTTTTTCGTTTCCATCGGAAAACGATATCAGAGTGTCAAATAGTTTGGATCTTGGTGAGATGCCGAGTTTCTTGGCGTTTCATATGGATCCAAACTATTTTCAAAGGTAATCACACGTTCATCCCATACTTTGTAGTTACGGCAGCTTTTCGCTCGATCTTCGGTTTTGTTTGTATACATAGTACGGCGCAATAGTGCCAGCCAAAAGAATGTAAACAAAGGCATTCACAGCTAACGTAATCGTAGACAGTACCCAGTGACCTGGTACCCAGTAATGAAACACACATACAGCTCGTAACCCTTGCCCCACTCTGAAAATAAAATGTCTGATCAAATTTGGATCTGTACTAGTTTTGACTATTTCCGACTTAATGAAGCTTTTGAAATATTGAGCGAGTGTCATACAACCTCGATGACCAAGTGTCATACAACCTGGATGACCAAGTGTCATACAACTCATAGTCTCATCTGAATTCAAGCTGTTTGCAAATGCGAGTCTTTTGAGGATAGTGGAAGAGTTTTCGTTAGACAGAAAATAGACATTAACAATGTATGTTGATACCGGTAGAAGTGTCTATGCAAACAGTTTGGATCCAGATGAGACGCAAGATAATCGGCAACTCGTCAGAATCCAAGTTGTCTGATGCTCTGATGGCAGTTTTGAAGAAAAGGGAAAACATTTCAGTATTTTTAACTGGTAGATATTTACTTTACGTGTATAGAGTGAACATGCTTTTGCCATGTGGTTTCGTTTTTGGACATTGTGTTTTTTTTATTTTACTCTCTGGTTTCAGGGTAACTAAGTTCGAAGGAATCAAACCGTGGATGACTGCTACCAATCCTGACTTGGTGCGTTGGTGAGACACTACGAGGTCTAAGTGCAGGACTGTGATAACCAGAAAGATAAAAATTAGCACCTAACACTTTCCCTCATATATACACATTCTCACGCATTTGCAAACCGAGCAGATCTATCCAGATCAGAAGACTCCTATAGGAACCGTCTGATCTTATGCATGCATGTACCAACATTTATTCACCTTTTTACATTAGATAACCAGCCTCCATTATATATGCCAGTATTTATTCACTTTATGTGACATTAAGTAACCACCTGCCCTCATATATACATGTATATATATATAATGTACCAGTATGTATTCCTACTTTCCTCACATCCTTTAGCGATCGAAACTAGCCGATACACTAAGACTAATAGAGACGAAAAAAAATGTATGCAATGTAAGATGAATGTTATAGAAAATGAATTCCGTTTTATGTAAGTATGTCCCAAATTTCGGCATTTGAGAAATAAATATTTAAACAGATATTATTGCCATTGGCCAACTATACTAAAATTACAAAATTTATTTTCAGAAAAAATCAAAACGAGTATTGCTAAGTACGTGTATTTTGCCATGAACATTAGATTAGTAGAATAACGGTTTTCGTTTATATTCCTGTATGTCTTCATATACAAAATGTATGTCATCAAAAGATTAATATGCTCTGTTCATGGACCTGACAATACGTTAGTTCCTCAGTAAAGGGATAGATGTATGAGTTATGTATTTACTACTGTGTATACATTATGTTTGCTATGCGCAATTCATGATGCTGAATGCAATAATGGATTGATTGATATTCACTTTAGTTGGCATTAAGTAACCATCTGTCCTTATATATACCCACATTTATTCATTTTATATGGCATTAAGTAACCACATGCCCTTATATAGACCCTAATTATTTCACTTTATGTGACATTAAGTAACCGCCTGCCCTTATATATATAGCCATATATATTTATTCACTTTATGTGGCATTAAGTAACCATCTGCCCTTATATATACCCACATTTATTCATTTTATATGGCATTAAGTAACCACATGCCCTTATATAGACCCTAATTATTTCACTTTATGTGACATTAAGTAACCGCCTGCCCTTATATATATAGCCATATATATTTATTCACTTTATGTGGCATTAAGTAACCATCTGCCCTTATATATACCCACATTTATTCATTTTATATGGCATTAAGTAACCACATGCCCTTATATAGACCCTAATTATTTCACTTTATGTGACATTAAGTAACCGCCTGCCCTTATATATATAGCCATATATATTTATTCACTTTATGTGGCATTAAGTAACCATCTGCCCTTATATATACCCACATTTATTCATTTTATATGGCATTAAGTAACCACATGCCCTTATATAGACCCTAGTTATTTCACTTTATGTGACATTAAGTAACCGCCTGCCCTTATATATATACCCATATACATTTATTCACTTTATATATACCCATCTTTATTAATTTTATTTGACATTAAATGTGCGTATGTGACTGTGTAAGCAAACAAAGCAGACATACAGGAGTATGTTAGCGATCAATTGGCGTATATATATTATGTCTATGTCATCAAACGGGTAAACAGGAGTATGCACAATGTAAGCGAAAACTGGAAGTATGTGACTGTATAAAGAATACAAGTACATGTAGTGTGTAAGCAACAAATGAACATAAATGACTATGAAAACAAATCAAACGGGTATACGGAGTATGTAAGTGATAAATTGGTATTCGTGACTACACAAAAATACGAAACGGGTATAAGGCGTATGTAAGCGGCAATTGGGCGTGTGTGACTATGTAAACAAAACAAACGGATATACAGTTATGAGTAGCAAACCCGTTCTCAGGTATTGTAGACCTGCTTCTGAATCCGTCCCTTCTCGGTACTGCATCATAAGACCTATGATTTCATCAAAAGTAAGAATGTAATACTCAGTAAACTAACACTTTTGGAGAGAAGTGTACTCATTCAATTTATATTTCACTCAATTAACTAAAAGTTATCACACAATTAAATTTTTCTTTTATCTATTCCTGTGAGGTATAGGGGAGTATATAAGCGATACATTTGCATGTGTGACTATTTTACCAAAACAATCTGATATACCGGAGAATGTAACTAATCAACAGGACTGCTCTGAAGTCATCAATGATTGTGCTGTACACGCTGTGCAAGGAGGAAATCGCACATACCAAAAAGTATGAACCAGTGATGGAAGTTGTAAAACATCTGGGTTGTGAAGTTCTGTAGTTCCTCAACAAATGTGAAAACACATTAATTAGACATATTAAAGAAGTGGTGCAGTTGTTTGGTGATATTATTTCGAATAAGAAAGTGGATGAAATCAGTGCATCTCCATATTATAGTGTGCTGATTGATGAAACAATAGATGTGTCAACAACATCTTGAGCAGTTGATTGTGTATGTGAGATATCTGAAGGCTGGGAAAAGTGAAACTGTGTTTGCTAAGCTGATTGAAATTCCAAACGGGAGATGAGATACAATTCGTGAAGCTGTACTGAAGTTCTTGTCTCTCGTCGGAGAACAATCTGCCACCAGAAAAAAATGCGAGCTTTCGACAGTGACGGTGCTGCAGCCATGGTTGGCTCTTCCAATGGTGTCACCACACAGCTTCGTGAGCTGATATCCCATCTGATCGCCAATCACTGTGTTGCCCACCGTCTGGAACTGGCTGCATCTAGTTTGTCATGCTTGATGAAGTTCAAGCGAGTGCTAGAACAGCTGTTCCGGTTCTATCTTTGAAAGAAATACAGGTAATTAAATAAAACAACAGGATTGATTGATTGTTCAAATTACTTGATTTAAAATTATTAAAATAACAATCCTTTTCAGCGCACTTTGAGTATATTGGTGCACATCATGTGGACTAAAACTTGAGGAGTTTTCGGTTAATGTTTTCTTGGTATAATCAGCATTTCATTTTTCAAGATGTATGTGTTTGTGCATGACTTTTCTGTTTTCAGTATGTGCTGAATGAGCCAATAGTGAAGGTAATGGACGCGAAGGGTGTCTGCTGGCTGTCACATAAGAAAGCTGTCACTGCCATCAGATGTTGCCTTCCATCCATTGTGGCCAGTCTAGAGTATGAAGCAAAAGAGAAATGTGATGCACAGGCAGCCGAGTTGTCTATGTTCATGCAGCACTACGAGTTTGTGACAGCCCTCTACATGATATGTGACATCCTTCCACTACTCAGCAAGCTGTCATGTAAATTCCGGGTACAATGTTCACTTATTTTTATTTTTGAAAAAACAACAACAAACAAATTAAACTGCTGTAGCAGCATTTAACTTCTTACAATACTTTGCAGTGTTTGTGTAGTGATTCATGTAACTTACTTATATTGCAATGTTCTACATTTTAGCATTTAATGAGCTGTTTAAATCTGTTTTCAGACACGAGCTGAGACGTACATCAATGTTGGTAGCTTAGTGGTCGGAACAAGCACAACAGTGCAGTCCTTGAAAACCAACCCTGAGGTGAACTTCCACCAGTTGCCAGCAGTTATGGCCGATCTTATCAACGAGCCCTACCAGTTCAGGGAGCCCACGTTTCTCACTTCCGTGAAAATGTAAGTGTTTTTATTTTATCATTCAAACTTGCTTGGTTATTATTGTTTGCTATGACAGAATACACTATTCAAGGCACAGTGTAAACTAGGCATAGCAAATGCTCTAAAATTCATTGATTGGGCATTTTAACTTTTCCATTGAAAAAATTAATATCAAGCAGTGTGCATCCTTTGCAGTTGTAGTCATTCATTGATGCTCATTCTCCTTTTATTCATCTAATGTCTGTTGCAGGTGTACAACAAGTTCATAGATTCGGTTGTGTCAAACCAGGAGATGCGATTCCCAAATATTGACGTGTTGGATGCCTTTTGTGTGTTCAAACTACAGACTTGGCCCGAGGACTAAATGGAGCGAGATGAGTTTGGCAAAGAAGAAATCCAGGCAAATGATGTTTAATTTTAATGGTGCTATTTTCTAAAATGATAATATTCATTGATGAACACCCTTTATTTGTAAGAAGCAATTTCAGAATGTGGATCAAAAATAATGGCTCGTTCTATTGCATTCAATTACTAGGAATACTAATTTTGTTTTCATTGAAAATAACTTAGTGTACTCCATTCCGATGTTGGCTGACCGGTTTCATGACACTCTCCAGAGACCAGAGGATGTACAATTGGAGTTCCGTTTGCCATGATTAAGAATACCATCTACCTCAACGAGACTCTCCAGAATATGACTGTCTCTGCCACCCATGAGGAGATCGCTGGACAGATGAAAAGAATCAAGAGACAACAGCGCAACAGGATGTCTGCAGACTCATTGAACGCTATGTTAATGGTAGCAGTCGGTGTCATCCTTTCCCTACGAGGAGGCTGTGGACAAATGGGGAAAAGAAACTACACGAAGACTGACTACTGTGGTGAGATAGAAAAGTGATTGATGTGTAGAAACTGACACCATATTAAGCGAGACAAATAAAAACCAGTGTGTTCTGACTACAGAGTGACATAAGTAGCAAATGTTAAACATGTTCATTTTATAAAATTAAAGATTCTGTTTTGTGATTTGTGATTTTTACTTATGTATTTGTTTTTTAAAAATGTCTCGCCGTTGGCGGCGAGAGTGGACAACCCACCCCAAGATACAACATGCCTTCTGAAAATCCTTGGGAGAACCTTGTATGTAAGCGATAAGATAAGTGCACACGACTATGTAACACAAAACAAACGGGTATGCAGGTATGTACGCTGTAAGTGTTTAATGGGCGTACGTGACTATGCACGAGCTAAACGGGTATGCAGGTACTATGTAAGCGATAAATATGCCCATATGACTATGTTAACAGATCAAACGAATGTAAAGGAATATTTAAGCTATAGATGGGCATATGTGACTATGTAAATAAACCAAACGGGTGTTCATAAGTATGTAAGCTATAAATGGTCCTATGCGACTATGTAAACAAAACAATACGGGCATACAATGGTATGTACTCTTAATAAACAATAAATGTACGTTTGTCACCATGTAAATAAAACAAATGGGTATGTAGGCGTATGTAAACGATACATGGTGTATATGAAAATATAAACACACCGAACGGGTATGGAGTATTTAAGCGATAAATGGCGTAGGTGAGCATGTAAACAGACCAAACGGGTATTCAGGGGGTATTAAAAGATAAATGGCATGTATGACTATGTAAACAGTCCAAACGGGTATGCAAGAGTGATAAATGGGCGTATTAAGTTAACTATTTAACCATTTCACCGCCAAAGCCGCAAAAATGCACCACGACAAATAGTGCAGTCCCAGATCAGACTAAGGCGGCGTCTGATCAGGAACTGTACTTTTTGTCTCAAACTCTATGTCTTTATCTGTCCTTTATTCCTTAGAAATTTGCATTCATTTATCTCATTTCCTTATTTTACCGAATGATTTAACAAAATGGTTTGCTCTGGCGACTCTTTGCTCGGGCGACTGTTTGTTCTGTATGTGGTGTTTCCTGCATGACTCATTTTTGTACTTGCATACGACAATTAGAAATTTGGTGCCGAAATGGTTAACTGAACAGACGGACACGAAGGAATTCTACATTGTAAGCAATATATGGGACTATGTACTATGTTGTAAAGAAAACAAGAGGGTATATAGGAATATCTAAGCAAAACGGGAAAAAGGCATACATGAGTGTGCAATGCATAACTTGGTATAACGCCCGTTTCTACCAACTATGGGCTAATTCGATGCCCAGAGAGAGGGGAGCGGATACAGAGAAACCCGGGCGCGATGCCATATTCTTATTATCGACAGAGTTTCTCTGATTCTTTTAGATGGCCAGTGTAAATACAGCACGGATACATCGGACCTAGGTTTATAAGTCTCATCCGAAATACTTGTTTTTAAGTATAAAGGGGTATGATTAGCGATACATGGGGAACAGGGGAAATCAACCCTTACAATGCTGGACACGGGTGACTTATGTCCTTTGTAAACAGTGTAGATCCTAGATGAGCCCTCTCACCAAGGTCTGCATTTTGTGTCATATTGCAATTTTCTTTAGAAAAACCAACAACTCTAAATTGTAAATATTAGTCATAAGCTTGACCTTTTTGAATTTTGGAATAGTTAATTTGGAATAAGTTATAATGTGAGTATGTAAGCGATATATGACCACACTGACGTTGGTAATTAACAAATAACCATAGGAGTATGCAAGCAATAAACAGCAATACGAGATTATGTAAGTATATAAATGACAATGTTAGTATGTAAGCGATACATATCGTACAACAGAAATTATGACGGTGACAGAAAGTCTTACGGGAATATGTAAAGTGATACATAGTCATACATTTGTCTGCTTTGTTGTCATCATATTTACCTTTTTAGATAAACTCATGTCTGACTAATAACATTCTTACACCAGACAGAAAGTTCTAGTCAAATAAAATTCCGTGATAATTAGCATTAATGGCTATTTTACCATTTGCATCCACTTAGAAATATATATAAATAGGTACCAGGTACATACTTTCATATGCATGATAATTAAATGTTCAAAAAGGTTTTATAACCTCGTGATGGAATACAGTAAAACGTCGCTAAGGTAAACACATAAAAGAGGCATGATTCTGGCACTCAATGTCACGTAGTAGCTTAATGCAAAACAAACGATATACATGAAGCACATACAGGAATTTCCTGCACTACCTTCATCACCTGTTTGTAAAGGCACCAGTTTGTAAGTGGCCGTTTTAGAGGAGTTCTGCTGCATGTGGCTAAATGTACCCGTAATCATCACAAGGAGTTCTAAATCTGTTTTCATTGGACCACAACTTTTTATGTATCACACAAGCACGGTCCGAAAGGGATATTAACGCATTCCTCAATAGGCTATTTTAGACCCAACCTCTTTGAATGAATCTACCAAAAAGGAGCATTTACTAGAGAAAAGGGAAATGTTAGAATTGTGTAGTATTGAAACCATTGTGATAAATAGAGCATTTGCTCCTATAGGAGCAAATGCTCTATTTATCACAATGGATTCAAGAAGTGAATATTATAAAGGCGTAGAAATGCGTATTTATGGAGGAATGGGTTAAGTCATAAGCCACTTTAACCCTTTGACTGTAGGAAAGGAGTGTACTGGCACTTGCAAACAGTGCAGACCCTGAGGAGCCTAGATGAGCCCCTGAATAAGGGCCAGCATTGTGTTACTCATAATACCCTCGCCAATTATATTACAGTAAAACCTCTCTATAACGGCCACTAAATTGTGTTAATTAGTTGGTATTTAGGGCAGGTGGCTGCTTAAAGCAAGGTGAAAGTAAAACAGAACCCTCCTAGGAGCGCTCTATTTTACTTTCACCTTGCTTTAAGCAGGCACCTTCCTTTAACACAATCTACTTGATGTAATTTAGTGGCCTTTATAGAGAGGTCTTACTGTATTTCATACGGAATAGAATATATCGTTAACCACTGATGGTTCATTCCACAATAAATATTAAGCTTTTAAGTGGTTAATTGTTGGTTTCTTAAACAGTAACCCCCTCTAAACATGAATTCTAATAAAGAAGAAATTAGGTATTTTTAGGCAGGTGGTTACTTAATGTAGGGTATAAGTACATGTGATGCCAAAAAACTCCCAAAGGAGCTTTTATCATAACTTTCATCCTACATTAAACAACACCGATTTTGATACGAATTTGTTCGTCCGGTTAATAGGGGTTCTTGCCCTTTCCCTCATATTAACGTGTTTTCACATATTTGCAAACAGAGTAGACCCTGATCAGACTGCTCCTATAGGAGCCGTCTGATCAGGTTCTGCTATGTTTGCTAATGAAATATGAAATATCTGTTTTGTTGCTTTCTAAAATGGTTACAATGTTCCACCTTCTGTATTTCGTTATAACTAGTTTATCCATGGATATTCAGTAGGTATCGAAGTTTGGAATAAACATAAAACAGGGAAAGGGTTAACATACTAGTATTATGTTTTACTTACCCTCGCACTCCCATTCATAGCTGAATCATACCCTTTAGCTGTCTGGTTTTACCCCTTATCCCGCTATCCATAAACTGACTCTCATTTTCAAACAGATTGAATCCAGATGAGACGCCGAGTAACTCGGCATCTCATCAGGATCCAAGCTGTTTGACACTCGGTCATTTGATTTTTGAAAGCTCTGATCGATTCGGAAGTATTCAAAATTGCAATAAAAAAATTGAGCTGACATTATTTCTTACAGAGGTATAAGGGTTAATTACGATCCTCAATGTATGACACGATCTTACTAGGAACCGGAACAATTTTCTAAACGACGGGAGCGTAAACCACCGATTTAAGTGCTTTTTCATGGTTCCCGCTCGCTTGTGCGCCCAGGCAGAGTTTTCGAAGCCTTCCCTCAACCGGGTACCACTGGCTCAGATTTATAAAAACAGATGCCGCTTGCAAAATTTACGGTAATGAAATCAAACCACGATAGCGATCAAACGGATTACTTGATACACAAGCATCAACAACGGGAGATCAGCAAGTAAAGATGGAGGTTAAAAATGTTTTTGCGTGTCTTTTATTAGAGGTAAGTTCAGTGTTTATTACTTATATATGCCCGTTCGGTTCCCGATTTGGTCAGCAGATGCCTGTATGCTAAGGAAACGTATGTTTATCACTTACAGTTTTATGTATAATCTATGTATAATCAAGTATGCTACTTGGCGTTAAGATAAATACGTTAGATGAAATAGGCTACAGGAAACTTTGATACAGTATAACATCTCTGTGCCGAGCATTTAAACCCTTTACTTCATGCATATTCATGTAGGAAATAATGCCATCATGATTTTTAAATTAGATTAATTGTTATAATAGCAGATGGACACAGGAACATTTTAGTCATGGCAGAAATTATAGAATCATATCTCTATTACATCAAACAGAGCATACCCTGATCAGACGGCTCCTGTAGGAGCCGTCTGATCTTGGTCTACTCTGTTTGCAAAGGTGCAGAAAGGCTTATATATGAAGTTAATGGTTAACTGTTGTTAAAAATGGTTAACGATCATAGAAATGTTTAGCCGTGGCAGAAACCGTAGAATCAGACCCTGATCAGACGGCTTCTACAGGAAACATCTAATATCGGTTTACTCTGTTTGCGAAGGTGTAAAATGACGTAATTATGATGTTTCGTAGCTGTTAGGCCGATACTATTTTGTTGCCCCCCTCTGCCCCCCAAAAAAAGAAGAAAAAAAGAAAAAAGAAGAATAAAAATAGATAAATTATAAGTATTGACCAAAACGATTTAATGTTGTATCACATGGGAATGTTTTCGACATATTAAGTTCAAACAAATTGACAACCTTCATAAGAATAATTGAACACAGCCAAGACCAGGTTTTATAATGTCATTGAATCTATCTGTAGTAGAGATTATCACTTTAACCCATTCCCTCATATTGACGCCTTTTGACGCCTCTGCAAATGTCACCTGTTGAAACCATTGTGATAAATAGAGCATTTGCTCCTATAGGAGCAAATGCTCTATTAATCACAATGGTTTTAAACTACAAAATTCTATTTTAATCCTTTTCTCTAGTTAGTGCTCCTTTTCGGTAGATTTATTCAAGAGGCTGGATCTAAAAATAGCCTATGAGGGAAAGGGTTAAGGTGCCATCTGCCTATTCAATTCTTCTTTACTAAAATTAAGAAGATTAGAAAAGTTTACTGTAGTTTGTATGAGTCGTGGTATGTACTAGTTCCCATCTTATTTTAACGCATAATGCTCAAACCAGAGGTATAGACAAGATGCGTAAATTAAAGCATTTACAAGAATAACTTCTTTATTTCTCGACCAAACTCCTATATGTTGTGACCACCCTTTAGAATCGTCTCTTCGAGATGGTGGTGTATGTGGTTATTTACGTGAAAAATGTAAGTCCCATTCTAAGTGCACTTGTCTAAAACATGTACATTATTGATACGATCACTTTTCTTCATTTAAACGCGTTTTCAGAAAGTTCACAGGACGGGGGTAATGCAGAAAGCTCCTGTATATATGCTTTCTGCATTACTTTAGCCCTGCATTAAGCTTCCACTTGCCTTTAAGAGCAAGAATTGATTTTTAGGTTTTTACTGTATCATATACGAAACTGAAATTCATTTGAAGGTGTGTGATTGAAATACAATAAAACCTCTCTAAACCGGACGTTAAATGTAGTATAAATATCGGTCTTGAAGACAGATGGAAGCTTAATGCAGGTTGAAAGTCATGAAGAAATCTCCTCTAGGATTTTTCTGCATGACTTTCACCCTGCATTAAGCAGTCACTTGCCTAAATAATCTAAATTATTCTCTACTAGAATTCCGGTTCAGAGAGGGTTTACTGTATTTTTTGCATATTTAACCCCTGGAGAAAACGAGCATTTGGAATTCGGTCAACACAAACCTCAAAAAGAGGATTCATTCAAGATTTGATTGTACAGTATATACACTGTTTGTCTGTGTCCCTTTGTAGGGGCACTAGGCCTTAATTGGTTAACATGGCTCGTTACGTTAGTCTCCTACGACCCCTCCATGTATAGGCAGGAAAAGGCCCTTGAAACCAATAGCTCTCTGCGATTAAGTATAAGATAACAAAACAAAACCATTGCCTAACTAGCCCTATTCTTTGACACGGTCATGTATGGATTTGAGGACAATTTGAACAATTTACAAAACATATATGTATTAACTCTAACTCCGTTATATCTGCGACCTAACTCGCCTTTGCAAACAGTCTTTGTACAGATGAGACGCAGTGTTACTCGGTGTCTCATCAGGACCCAAACTGTTTTACATTCGGTTGATAGCTTTTCGAAAATATTGATCGAATCGGAAGTAGTCATAACTGCACCAGATCCAAATTTAAGCGTTTTTAACAGTAGGATAAGGGATATGCGACCATTGCAAACCATTGACTATATAGACGCGGGTTACAGGACCATTGCAAACATTGACTGTGTAGATAATGGTTACGCGACCATTGCAAACCATTGACTATGTAGATTAGGGTTACGGGACCATTGCAAACCATTGAAATTGTAGGTAAGGGTTACGCGACCATTGCAAGTTATTGACTATGTATATAAAGATTACGCGACCATTGCAAACCATTGACTATGTATATACACGGGTTAAGCGACCATTACAAACCATTGGCTATGTAGATAAAGGTCACGCGACCATTGCAAACCATTGACTATGTCGATAAGGATTACGCGACCATTGCAGGGGGAGGGCCAAATCTAATGCTGCAATAACCTGTAGCCCATCGCTTTCGCTTCAGGTTTAGGTTATAATATATATGAATGTATGTATGTCTATGTTATATGTATATAACAAGCAATAAGATATGATTGAACTAAACTAAAAAAAGACTATGTAGATAAGGGTTGCGCGACCATTGCAAACCATTGACTGATCACCTACTAGTGATACTTTGACTAGGCTGTATATCAGTCTGAAAGTAGTGTTTTAAACATTTCTTAACCCTTTCGGCGCCAAATTTCTAATTGTCGTCTGCAATCAATTTTTTGTTAAATTATTCGGTACAATAAGGAAGTGAGATGAATAAATTCATTTTTCAAAGGAATAAAGCACAGCTATAGAAATAGAGTTTGAGACAAAAAAGTGAAGTCCCTGATCAGACGCCGTCTTGAAAAGGCGACGTCTGATCTAAGACTGCACTATTTGCCGTGGTGCATTTTTGCGACATTTTTCCTGATTGATATTCATGCAACATAATGACGTCATGAGTATTTATAAAATTATTTTTTATAATGGCATGTGAATATAGAATTGTTTGACCTACGGCCATGGTGTAGACTATAAACTAAGATCAACATACTTTTGTAAGCAAATGGCAGACCCTGAAAAGACAGCTTCAACGGCAACCTTGCAAAGATTTCAATAGGTCTATCTCTGAGGTACAAGTTATTCCGGTGTCATTAACCTGTTTCATATCGGGATTATGAAGTATTCAACTTGAATGGCCTTTAAAACACATCACCAGCTAGTGGTGCATATTTTGCGCCTCTATAAAATTCACTTTTTTGAAACTATTGTGATAAATAGAACAATTGCTCCATAGGAATGGAGGAGCTTTCTGCATTACTTTTGTCCTGCATTAAGCAACCACCTGTTTATAAAGACATCCGTGTTTATTCATTTAGTGGTGCAATGGACCAATAGGAGCCGTCTGATCTGGGTATGCTCTATTTGCAAATGCGTGAAACACGTTTATATAGGAAATGGTTAAAAATTCTGAAAGGGGGTGATCCCCCGAGAGCAAAAATTGCAACACAAAAAGAGAAAATTGCAGACTCGGTTTTATTGAGTCTGTTCATGAGCAGTAATTGAAAGTGCAACACTGCTCACGCCCCCTAGCACCGGCTTAGGTGCGGTATTCAATTTTCAGAACAAGAAGTACTGAAATTCATGATCTCGAAGGATCAGAAGGTATAAGTTTTACTGTAATTTCAGTATAAGAAAGTGTGTGGTACATTGCACCAACTGACATTGGTGTGTGGTAACGCCGCAAAACAAAAAAGCTACAGTGCATATTAGTGCTTTATTTTGTTAGTCTCTTTCGTCAAAGCATTGATATTGATCACAGTGTTACTGACCTACAGGAAACAACACGTGCGATGATCACTCTGTATCAGATGGACACGGAGATGGCTAGAGTGGAAAGGACTTAAGATGTGGATATCCGTGTTTCCTTTCACTGTCACACTTATGTATCATATACTTTTAAGTCGGTCTTAACCCTTTCCCTGTTCTATGTTTAGTCCTATTTTCAACAAACACTGAATATGCATGATTGGAATACATGTAGTTATAATGAAATGAGGAAGGTGGAACATTGTAGCCATTTTAGAAAATAAAGAAACAGATCTATCAAATTATATGAGCATACAGAGCAGATCCTGGTCAGGAGCCGTCTGATCTGGATCTACTTTATTTGTAAATGCATGAAACGGCATTAACATGAAGGAAATGGTTAAATAACTATAAAAATATCGTATTATAGGTCTGCAAGGCAGGTGGTAGCTTAATACAGGTCAAAAGTAATGTAGAACGCTCCCACAGGAGCATTCTGCATTACTTTTGCCCTGCAATATGCAACCAATTGCATTTTTAGATTTCCATAAGTAGGCCTACTTTTCAAATGTGAGTTTCCAGTCAGAATTTCAACGGTTGAAATTTTGGACCGAGACAAAAACTAAATAGCCAAGCCCAGCCAACCATTGATTGATTATTATTATTATTATTATTATTATTATTATTATCATTATTATTATTATTATTATTATTAAATCTTACATTTTATGATATCATTTCTAGTGGTAAGTAATGTTAAGCATGTTTCGTGAAAGTAATTTGCAACATCTAACTCAGATATCCGCCTTTTAACGTTTTTCTCCATAAATACGTCCTTCTACGTCTTGGCAAAGAGAGTAGACCCAGATCAAACGGCTCCTGTAGGAGCCGTCTGATCAGGGTCTGCTCTGTTTGCTTATGAAATAATATAGATATGATTCTACAGTTTCTGCCATGGACTATAATGTATGTATCCTTATACTACTGTAAACCTAATTAATATTCACGATGCCATCATTTCACAGAGTAATAGTTTAAAGATGTCATAATGGTGCCGATTTGAATTATTCAACCACACAAAGTGGTAGAGGTGGGGGATTGGGTATCCGAATACCTTGGGTAATTGCGGTATATGTCAGAATCACGGGCATTTCGTGCCATAATATTAGTGATCTTAATTATACACACTCCTCTATTGAAGTCAAAGTGCAGTTCAATTAAAATGTTGTTGATTATTGTAGACTTAGCGCGAGACTGTTGTAGCTTCGTGCTTTAATATCTATAAGCAGAGCTCCAGATAAGATATGCAAATTTAAACATGTTTAACAATAGTTCCTTAATTGCTCCACCAAACCCTATACTGTGACCACTCTTTAGGGTTTGGTGGAGAAATGACGATTTTAGTATTTGGGTACGCACCTTTCTCTGTAGCTCTGAATAAAGCATTCATAAAACTATCTTCAATTCTGAATTCAACGTCTTCTATCGTTTCTCTGTTCACGATCAGAGTGTCAACCAGTTTTGATCCTGATGAGACGCCGAATTCTGGATCCAAATCTCAAAAAAAGCCGGCGTCTCATCTCGATCCAAACTATTGTCATATGCCATCATTGTTTTGCCATATTAAATGGTACTTACGTCACTTTTGCACACAAGTCTCGTAATGTTCTTAAATACATATCTTCGTGTTCACCATGGAATCAAAATAGCCACAAACACATCCCTCAGACCGCCGAAGTTTAGTTGGTAGCGTACACGCCTATTTCGTTTGAAATAAAATGCAATTTATATCTTTGAAAATTGTTCTTTAATTCAGCAGGCATTTGCGGCTGGTTACATGTATGTATGCTTGGTGGATAGATAAGAACACAAAGTACAGAAGCAGGCAGGTCGCGTGAAGCTGTTTAACCCTTCCGGCGCCAAATTTCTAACTGTCGTCTGCAAACCACTTTTGTTAAATCATTTGGTAAAATAAGGAAATGAGATGAATAAATGCAAATTTCAAAAGGAATAAAGCACAGATATAGAAATAGAGTTTGAGACAAAAAATGAAGTCCCTGATCAGACGCCGCCTTGAAAAGCCGGCGTCTGATCTGGGACTGCACTATTTGTCGTGGTGTACTTTTTGCGACATTGGCGGTGAAAGGGTTAACCCTTTACTCCATTAATACGCTTTTCTATGCCTTTGCAAACAACATAGACTCCAATAGGAGTCGTCAGATCAGGATCTGCTCTGTTTGCTTATGATATAAAATAGATATAATTATACAGTACCTGCCATGGCCAAAACCTTTTGTGTCCATCGGCTATTATAACAATTTATATAATTAATATTCATTGTGTCATTATTTCTAACATGAATATTCATGGAGTAAGTGATTCATTAAATCGGAAGCAATCAAAATTGCCCTCGATCCAGACGTAACGGTTAATATGTTGTAATTCCTAGCACTGTTTGCAAATGGTGTTAGAGAGGTGATATGCACTTTTTAAGAGCAGTACGACCTTTCTACATGAACAAGGTACTCCTTTACACTTTAAACGCTGGGTTATCAGGGTGGAATAGCCTATCAGTTTTAACTACAGTCAACTCATTTACTACAGCGAAACCTCGATATCTCGAACTCGGATAACTCGAACACCTGGATAACTCGAACATCCGGATAACTCGAAATAAAAGTTCAGCATTTTCAAAAGTTGTGATACAAATTACTGTAAAATGTATCGCTATGCATATCTAGAAATACATGTGACAGTCTAATGCAGGTGTATTGTACGGCTCCGAGTTTACAGTTGTGGTATAATATGCAGTAACATCTCACTAATACGACCACATAATGCATTAACACAGAGCTCTGTAATAGTAAGTGGCTGCTTAATGTATGGAAAAAGTAAAGGGGTCTGTAAAAACGGGTAGTTGCTAAATGCAAGGCAAAAGTAATGCAGAAAGCTCAAAGGAGCTTTCTATATAACTTTTGCCCTGTATTAAGCCACAAACTGTTTTAGAAATCAAGAATTATATTTCTTTTAAGTCGTCGTATTAGGTAGACTTATAGTACTATAAGGTCGTGTGTCTATACAATATCGGATGTACACAAACATGGCCTTGACCTCATTGGAAGTTCTGAAGTTGTACTCAGACTTGGCAAGCTGTTCTGACTCAAAGGAGTAAGGTCATAGATTTAGAGCGAATGAACCTGTGTACTTGTAGCTTCCTACCTAATCATCTCGAGATGGTGTTTAGCTGGATTGGATTCCAGTTACAAAATTGGTAATGATGGACATAGAAGTCGTCTTTGACAGCTTTTATTATAGACATTTCTGATAAGTGGTCGATTTACCAAGTGTCTCGTCTGGATTCAAGGTGTTTGAAAATTCCAGTTAAGTTGATCGTAGCAGGACAGAGGTTAATGAAACAGATGTATATGAAAAAATATTCCCAACTGTTACTGAAAAGCAGACTCGCACCTGTCGGAGATTTAGAGGCACGGTAACTCTATCGTTTACCTTAATGGTGCCCACTACATCAGTTATATTTCGTCTTTACAAAACATCATTCAAGGTTTCGAGCAGTTTTAACTGATGAGACGTCATCATAATTTCTCGATCAGTATGTAGAATGTGTTACAACCCTTGCTGCAAAAAAAATCTGCTGAAATTCTGATATGACTCTTTTTGTACTTTTGATTCGTTTAACCGTTTCTCTCATATAAACGCATTTTCACGCATTTGCAAACAGAGTAGACCCAGATCAGACGGCTCGTGTAGGATCAGGTCTGCTCTGTTGATATATCTCTTTCTTTAGCTTCTAAAATGGCTACCATGTTCCACCTTCATGATGAGACGCCGAGTGACTCGACACACGCCGAGTTACTCGGCGTCTCAAACGGATCCAAGCTATTTGCAAATACCGGTTAGGTGTCGCACTTAGCAGGCGAATGATAAAAGGCTCAGAGCAGTACAGGAAAGCCTCTCTTAATCGGATTCTAGTAGAGAAGATTTTCGATACTTTCAAGCAGGCGGCTGCTTAATGCAGGGTGACAGTCATGCAGAAAGCTCCCCTAGGAGCTTTCTGCATGACTTTAACCCTACAGTATGCTACCATCTGTCCCCAAGATCGATATTTATACTAAATTTAACTTCCGGTTTTACTGTACTTTTAATGGTGGCACGATACAGGTGTTACTTTCAAAATGTGGGTGATTGTTGTCAGAAGGATTTACTGTACTTAAATTGTCGATGCTGTTATCTTCAAACAAAAGTAGTAAAATAAAAAGAGAAATTTGCAGAATCGGTTTTATCGAGTCTCAGAGCTACAGATTCCACCAAACCCAATACTGTGACTACTCTTTAGAATCGTCTCGAAGTGGTCACAGTATAGGGTCGTTTGGTGGAGAAATAAAGGAGTTATTCTTGAAAATGTTTTAATTTACGCATCTGATCTGGAGCTCTGCAGTCTGTTCCACGAGCAGCTATTAAAAGTGTGACACTACTCACTTCCCTTAGCATCGGCCTAATCGTTATTCAACTTTTCAAAACTAACATCATTGAAACTGATGACCCCGAAGGACCAGCAAATATAGCACCGAGAATGAAGCACGGGGCCACTTTTTACGGCCGCCACACGAGCGCTTAACACCCGCTGTTGTAAAGTACATAAATTCTGAAAATAGGAGAGCCTTTGAAAGCAAAGTAGCAGTGTGAAAAGAGAAAGTTCTAAAGCTAATGAGAAAACCGGCAAACAAAAGAAATACAAGGGGTCGTTGTTTCACGAGCCATTTAGTTCGGTAATGATTGTAAGGTGCGCGACCTGGTTAAGGTGTCTGCGGATCTGGCTTTGTGTTTGATCACGTGACACTAGTCTAGTTGGCATTGAAACAGCTGATGTAGGTGTTTTCAGACGTTGAGTAATAGCAACGCTGCTATCTCGTCCGCTGCCAGGTTTTGTCGTCTGCAATTTTTTGTCGTCTGTTTCATTCTATTTTGTTGCATTTTCCTTCCGATTTGGTCAAACATTTCCCTGTTGTATATTCATGTAAGAAATAATGACATAATGAATATTTATTAGATGCATTTATATAATGACATACATGTATATACACAGGCTGTTTTGGTATTGGTGAAGAAACTATATCTAGTAAGATCTGTCATAGTTTAATAAACAAACAAAGCAGACACTGATCAGACGGTTCCTATAGTAACCGTCTGATCTGGGTCTACTCTATTTGCAAAGGCGTGAACATGAGGTTTTATGATTAACCCTTTCCTCCATAGGCTATTTAGATACAACCTCTTTGAATCAATCTACCGAAAAGAAGCATTTACTATAGAAAAGGAAAGTTTAAAATTGTTTAGTTTTGAAACCATTGTGATAAATAGAGCATGTGCTCCTATAGGAGCAAATGCTCTATTTATCACAATGGTTTCATAAAGAGACTTTAACAGATGCGTAGAAAGGCGTATTTTTGGAGGAAAGGGTTAAAGGATTAATCCTGATGGAGACACCTCTGAGGTATGTTCAAACAGAGTAGACGCCGACCAGGCTGCTCATATAAGTGGTGGGTGACTGTTTAACAATTTCCTTCATATAAAAGTGTTTAAAACAGAGTAGACCCAGATCAGACGGCTCTTAGATGAGTCGTCTGATCAGGATCTGCTCTGTTTGTTAATGGAATTATATATATATGTTTCTTTACTTTTTAAAATGGCTACACTGTTCCACATTCCATATTTGATTATAGCTATTTTGTCGATACAGATAAAGGTGCGTCCCCCAAATACTAAACTTTTCATTTCTCCACCAAACCTTATACATATGAACACATGACATTTAGGCTCAGCAGAAGCTGTAGAATCAGATCTATATTACACCATAAGCAAACGGAGCAGACCCTGATCAGACGGCTCCTATAGGAGCCGTCTTATCAGGGTCTACATTGTTTGCAGATGCGTCAAAATGCGCCTACATAAGGGAAAGGGTTGAACAATGATTTTGGATTTGCAAACACTATAGACACAAATCAGAGGATTCTAGAAGAACCCCCTGTTCAATGTACTATTTGTGATTCAAATTCCTCTCCCAAATTATGCCGTTTGATACTGAATCACTAACTCATTACCTCATAGGTTATTTTTAGAATCATTACTTCATATGCTATTTTTAGAATCATTTCCTCATAGGTAATATTTAGACCCAACCTCTGAATAAATCCAGTGAAAAGGTCAATTTACTAGCAAAGACGAACATTTTAGAATTGTGTAGATTTGAAACCATTGTGATAAATAGAGCATTTGCTCCTATGGAGCAAATACTCTATTTATCACAACGGCTTCAATAGTGACTTTTACAGAGGTGTCAAATTGCATCAATATGAGGGGATTGGTTAAACAGTGATCCTCCGTTTTAATTTCTACTTTGTAATTGTTTAACCATTTTTAAGTATATGGACCTTTTAACGGCATTGACAGGTCTGAATTGTTTGCTGATGGAATAAAATACGTTTCAAAACCTTCCCGTGTTCATTTGCCATTTTAAAAAGTCAATTAATTTAGTTTTATGTTGTGGTTATATCTTACATGAATATTTATAGAATACAGATTTACTAGGAGTTACTCATTCTTGCCATTTTCCTTTAGTTCACGATACTGACAAAACTGGTACTGGGCCAGGTGTTGTTGGAAGAGCTGAAAGCTTATAATATTGATCCCATGGAATTCAATGGCACTGATCACTTCACCGAACTCACCATTGACCAGATCATAGTGCAGGCGAGCGGTGGTGCGGGCAGTAAGTACACCAGAGTTTTAATTCTTATCTGTCTTCAGTCTAGTCGTTTTTTTCCCATTTTGTCTCACCGTTGACCAGATATGCTGTTTTCGAACGATGGCATGGGCAATTACATATACATTAGAATATGTCTTAAGCGGCCATAAAAAAGTGGTCTAATTACGGGGTCTGTAATGCAGGGGTAGCTTAATGCGGGTTAAAAGTAATGCAAAAAAGCTCATATAGGAGCCTTTTGCATTACTTTTGCACTGTATTAAGCATTCACCTGGTTTTAAAGACTCATATGTTCAATAAATGAATGACAGCTTAGGCCAGGTTTTACTGTACCTCATATGACTTCCTCATTCTTGTTAGTATGTTGTTCTTCTTTCCATTCTGACTCATCGTTGATCAGATATCGCTGTATGCGAATGGTGGCATGAACAATTAAGTACAGTCAAACCCATCTAATGCGACCACTTAATGAATAAACATGTTATGAGCATGTTACTATCGTTATAAGCAGGTGGTTGCTTAATGCAGAACAAAAGTAATGCAGAAAGCTCCTCTAGGAACTTTCTGCATTACGTCTGTCCTGCATTAAGCTACCACCTGCATTTACAACCCAGAGTTATACCTCTTTTAGGTGGTCGTATTAGAGGGGGTTTACTGTATGTCTTATATTAACTTGTTCCTTTTCTTTAGTCTCTTTTTCTTTCCATTCTGTTCATATCCCCATCCCTACATTTTGTCGTTTTCGTTTACATTTCCTTTGACACTCTCTTCCTCGTACCTCTTCATTCATTTTTTTCTTATTTCATGTATTCATATCTTCTGTATATTCATTTTCATAAGTCTGTCTTTCTTTTGCTGTTTTGTCTTCCTCCTTACATTCACTTACTAAGTATTTGACGTCATTTTGAAGGTCGCATTAGTCGGGGTTTTACTGTACATGTACATAACTGCCTCGTTTTGCCACACACTTGATGTCGATTTCAGTGTACCAGAATCTGGTTATGGGGGAGAACGGTACCATACTTGCTGAGCTTGACATGAGATTAACTAAAGACCAATTTAGCAACCTATACGAGTCACCGACAGACACGTAAGTATACCAGTAACCATTGGTTACAGGTTCCTTTCAACTTTAACCCTTACTATGCGGGACACGAGTCACGAATTTGCTTTGCAAACAGTGTAGTCCCAGATGAGAGGGCTCCTGGAGGAACCCCCTCATCAGGATCTGCACTGTTTATCTTTTCACACTTTTTTCTTTAGAAAAATCCATAAATATTTACCATAAGCTTGACCTGTCCATGACCTGTTACATCTCCATGAAAACTCAACGAAGTAAAGGGTTAAGTGACAGGCTCGTGCATAAATTATCATTTGCATAAATTCTAAACATTTACAAAATATTTGTCATCAAAGTATTGAAAAGGTTGACCATCCCAGCAGACAATAATGGTTCAACTATCCAAGGGTTAACCATCTTAGCAGACACCAAGGGTTAACTATCCCAACGGAGACTATCTGTCAACTTTCCCAGAAGACGCCATTGGTTAACTATTCCAGCAGAGAAGAACTGTTAACTATCCCAGAAGACACCAATGGTTAACTATCCCAGATGACGCCTATGGTTAACTATCCTAGCAGAGACGAACTGTTAACTATCCCTGAAGACACCAATAGTTTATTATCCAAGCAGACACTAAGTGATAACTACCCCAGCAGACACTAAGGGTTAACCTTCATATATAGCAGACAATAAGTTTAACTATCCAAGCAGACATTTCGGGTTAACTATCCTAGTAGATACTAATGATATACTATCCTAGCAAACACTAAGGATTAACTATCCCAGGAGACACCAAGGGTTAACTATCCCAGCAGAGACGAACTGTTAACTGTCCCAGAAGAGACCAATAGTTAATTATCTCAGCAGACACTAAGGGTTAACTATCCCAGCAGACACTAAGTCAAAACTATCCAAGCAGATAAATCGGGTTTACTATCCGAGCAGACACTAAGTGTTAACTATCCCAGTGGACATTACGTCTTAACTATCCTAGCAGACAAATTCGGGTTTACTATCCCAGCAGAACACCAATGATTAACTATCCCAGCAGATATTAAATGCTTCCTATCCCAGCAGATACTTTGTTTTATTCATTAAGTTAACCATTTCCTTCGTAGATGTGCCTTTTAACGACTTTGCAATCAGAGTAGACCCAAATCAGACGACCTGTAGCAGCCGTCTGATCAGGGTATGCTCTGTTTGCCATAGTAGGTAATAATATGAGATCTGATTCTCCACTTTGCATCATGGCCGAGTACCTGTTTTTATATGCCATTATAAAAAGCATGTTATTATTGTTCATTTGGTCATTATTTCTAATATGAATATTCATGAGATAAATGTTAACCATTTCCTCCATAAATATGACTTTCTACACCCCTGCAAACAGAGTAGACCCTGATCAGACAGCTCCTATAGGAGCCGTCTGATCAGGGTCTGCTCTGTTTGCTTATGAAATAATATAGATATGATTCTACATTTTCTGCTATGGTCTAAAATTCCTGTCATTGGGCTGCTATAACAAATCAATATGAATTATATTCATGACGTCATTGTTTCTTACATGAATATTCATGAGATAAAGGTTAATCGACCAGCCGTTTTTAAAAGCACCCACGTTCTATGCATTAACCATCTCCCTGTTGAATACTCATATAAAAATATTGACATATAAATCAGAGCTATAGATAAAGGTGCATACCCAAATACTAAAATCGTCATTTCTCCACCAAACCCTATACTATGACCACTCTTTAGAATCGTCTCGAAGAGACAATTCTAAAGATTAGTAATAGTATAGGGGTTGGTTGAGAAATAAAGGAGTTATTCTTCAAATTGTTTTAATTTACGCATCTTATCTGCAGCTCTGATACAAATTTTAATATTTATTTGCTGATATTTTATAAAGGCATATACACACAGGAGTTTTTGGTATTGGTAGACACTCTAGATTCAGGTCTACTATGTTTTCATAAGCAAACAGAACAGAACCTGATCAGACAGCTCATCCAAAAAGCGTGAAAACTCGTTTATATGAGGTAGAGGGTTAACACATTCCCTCATAGTGATGCCTTTTTGACGCCTCTGTAAAAGTCAATGTTTGAAACCTCTGTAATCACAATTGTTTCAAAACTACACAAATCTAAAGTTACCTTTGGTCTAATAAATGCTCCTTTTCAATAGATTTATTCAAGAGGTTTTGTCAAAATTTAGCCTATGAGGGAATTGGTCAAGGTGTCACGTTTGTGAGACTGTGTTATAAGTTTCAAAGCAATACACTGCAGACATAGAACTTGGGGTTGTGACAAACAGTGAAGTGTCTGATCAGACTCGAACAGGCGACACCTGCTATTTGACTACGCTATATCGGTGACATTGGAAAGAGCTACATTTTAGCTTGACAGGTTTTGTAATATTTTGCAGGCGCGTAGCTAGCGATGTGCAACTACGCACGTGCGTAACCTCAGACTGAAAGGAGAAATCCTTATTATGGCTAAAATGCAACACAATTCTAGGCATAAGAGTTAGACTTTGGTAAATTTTCTGTCTTGCCATGTAACTTTAAATCCATTTGAACAGATTGACGCCTTAAGACGTCTCTTTAAAAGTTTTTGAAACCATTGTGATAAATAGAGCATTTGCTCCAGTAGGAGCAAATGCTCTATTAATCACAATGGTTTCAAAATTAAACAATTCAAAATTTTCCCGGGGGAGCATGACCACGGTGCGTACATTACATTTAGATTCACCTACGCTCCTACTTTGACGTTACTTGTACTGAAACATTGTCACCCACTGTTTTATAGGCATACGCCTGTCCGCGGGAAACGAGGGAACCCGAGAAGAAACAGGAGAAATAGACAGAATAAACGGACGAAGCGAAAGGCTATACGTGACGTCATCCTTAGGTGGCATAAAGGAGAAGTTCCATATAGATTCGTGCCAGGGCATTTTCGTAAGTGTTATAATTATGTAACATTATTACACGACCAGGTCAGGCGTGTAGCTACCTTTACATTATTACATGACCAGGTCAGGCCTGTAGCTACCTTTACATTATTACATGACCAGGTCGGGCTTGTAGCTACCGTTACATTATTACACGACCAAGTCGGACGTGTAGCTGACTTTACATTATTACACGACCAGGTCAGGCCTGTAGCTGACTTTACATTTTTACACGACCAGGTCAGGCCTGTAACTGACTTTACATTACCGGTATTACACGACCAGGTCGGGCCTGTAGCTGACTTTACATTTTTACACGACCAGGTCAGGCGTGTAGCTACCTTTACATGAATACACGACCAGGTCAGGCGTGTAGCTACCTTTACATAAATACACGACCAGGTGAGGCCTGTAGCTGACTTTACATTATTACACGACCAGGTCGGGCGTGTAGCTACCTTTACATTATTACACGACCAGGTGAGGCCTGTAGCTGACTTTACATTATTACAAGATCAGGTCAGGCGTGTAGCTACCTTTACATTTTTACACGACCAGGTCGGACGTGTAGTTACTTTTATAGTTTTACATGACCAGGTTCAGTGTCAGGCAGCAACGTGTTAATGTATAGTTCCGTTGATGTATGGATGTATGGGTTTGATTTTAGAGCACTGTAACACTGAATAGGGTGGGTTGGATTTAGGGCAGCGCGACACTGATTTCGAGAGGTTAGGATTTAGTGCACTAAATTACTGAATACGTCATATTATAGCACCGAACGAGAATACGATGATGAAGGAAAAGTGCATCAATCGGAGTGCGCACTAAAACATAAACACACGAAGATGAAAACATGCACGCACACGCACACGCGTACGCACCCAGGCAAGCACACACAAACGCAATTAGGCAAGCACACACGTACGCACTCAGGCACGCACATAGACACACGTAAACACACGTGCACAAACACAACACAACAAAACGCAACACATACATGTCTCCGCACCACACACACGCCACATACAACCCACCTCTATACCCCACAGTCACCACACACATACAATACACATCACACACACAACACACACGCGCGCAAGCACACACACATACAGCCACACGCGCGCACCACAATCATACACACCAACACCACCCCTGCCACACCACACCCAACCAAATACACCCCACTCCCGCCACAATCCCACACACCCCACAGGAATTCCCTGTATGACTTCAATATACAGCTGGAGTGGTGTTTTATTTTTTAGAACAAAAGGAAGAATACCTAATGAGGAGTGCCATGACTGAGTGGGAAAAGTACACATGCTTAAAGTTCCGACCATCAACCAACAACGATAGAAATCTTGTCAGGTTTCAGAACGGATTAGGGTTAGCAAATATGAATAAACTTTCATCAGTAAATCCTAAATAGTTCCCTATAGTTAACCCTTTATTTGTTCAATATTCATGTAAGGACTAATGACATCATGAATATTAATTAGATTATTTTTTAAAACGGCATATGAATACAGGACATTTTGGCTGAGACAGAAGCTGTAATATCAGATCTATATTACACCATAAGCAAACAGAGCAGACCCTGATCAGACGGCTCCTATAGGAGTCGTCTGATCTGGGTCTACTCAGTTAGCAAATGCGAGAAAATGCGTTTATATGAAGTAAAGGTTTAAAGACTAACACCAACAACTATATATCTTTTCCTTTCGGGACAATTTCTCAAGCTCACGGCTACTTTCGACCTTCATTACGCCGTCATATGCGTGTCTAGATGTGCACAGCGATACATTTTAGAACAAGGCTGTAATGTTAATTATTTTAAAGATCGACCTTGTACTTCGAATTACCCCGAAGTTCAAGTTATCCGAGCTCGAAATATCGAAGTTCAAGATGTGATTTGCAGTAGATAATTTGGTATTAACCCATTACCTCATAGAATATTTTTAGATCCAACCTTTTTGAATAAATCTACCGAAAAGGAACATTAAGTAGAGAAAAGGAATTTTATAGAATATTGTAGTTCTGAAACCATTGTGATAAATAGAGCATTTGCTCCTTAGGAGCAAATGCTCTATTTATCACAATGGGTTCAAAAAAGTGACTGGTACAGAGGCGTAGAAAGGCGTATTTATGGTGGAAAGGGTTAATAAGTGTCTAACTATTTAGTTTATAAATACGCCTTTCCACGACTTTGCAAACATAGTAGACCCAGATCAGACGACTCCTGTAGGAGGTGTCTGATCAGGGTCTGCTCCGCTTGTTTGTGATACAACATAGATATGATTCTGACGGTTTCTGCTATGGCCAAAACGTATTCATGTGTCGGTGTGCTATAATCACAATTATTCTAATTATTATTCATGAGATCATTATAATCCTATATGGGTATTCATGGAGTAAAGGGTTAAAGTTAAGTTGGAAGAACACGAAGTAGGGGAAACCTAATTAACATTTGCTTCATGGTATTCTTTTCAGACTGTCCATTTTGAATATTGATTGAATTAATTATTGTATTCAAACTATCATACATTAGAACCTCTCTAAACCGGACGTTAAATTTAGTATAAAAATCCGTCTTGAAGGTGACAACTGAATGCAGGGTAAAAGTTATGCAGAAAGCTCCCCTAGGAGCTTTCTGCATGACTTTCACCTTGCATTAAGCAGCCACCTGCCTAAAAGTATCTAGTTTCTTTTCTACTAGAATTCCGGTTTAGATGGAATCTACTGTATATCGCTAAAGAGGTAACAAAGAAGCAATTAGAGCTAAATCTAATCAGACAGCTCCAACGGGAACTGTATGATCTGGATCTACTCTGTTTGCATATGCGTAAACTGGCGGGCTTGTAAATGAATCTAAGATAAATGGATTTGTTGGGGTTTTACAACACCTGTTGTTTCTTTCAGATGCAACTCGCAGCTCGGTATGGTGGGTGGAGAACAACCGCTGAACCTCGACAAAAATGGCTGCAGATACGTAAGTATATCGATGTTTGATTTCTAAACATCATTTGTTATAATGATACAGTACACCCACCCACCATTAACTCTTTCGCTGCCAAAATAGGTATTAACTCTTTCGCTGCCAATGTCGCATCTGTGATTACCTATGCAAACAGTTTGGACCCAGATGAGACGCCGAGTGTCTCATCAGGATCCAAACTGTTTGTTACTGTGAATATGCTTATTGAAACAAATGAAGAAATGTAAAAAATGAAAATTGTAGCAGACGACAAAGTTTCCAGACGACAAATTTGGCAGCGAAAGAGTTAATCCGGGTTTTAAGACACGTAGCTGTTTCGTTTGAGATGACAGTCATGCAGAAAGCTCCCAAAAAGATCTTTCTGCAATATTTCCACCCATTATCAACCCTTTCCCTGTTGAGTATTCATGTAAGAAATAATGACACCATGAATGTTTATTAGCTGATTTTTTATAATGGCATATATACACAGGATTTATTGGTATAGGTAGAAACTGTCAAGTCAGATCAGTTATAATTTCATAAGCAAACAATGTAGACCCAGATCTGGGTCTACTCTGTTTGAAAAGGCATAGAAAGCCGTATATTTGGAGGGAAGGATGAACCCAATGAGTCCTATATGTTTTCGATAAACTCGTTTTGATCTGGGTCTGATCTGTTTTCAAAACCGTATATATCAGGGAAAGGGTTAAGCAGCCACCTGTCTAAACAGATCTGAATTTGTCCTTCCTCAAAATCTAGTTTAGATGAGTTTTACTTCAATTGAATATATGTGCCGATTCGGTTTCGAAATACACGAATACACTGAAAACGTGATTTGAGATGTCTGAAGCCTACATTTTCGAAGTTTTCTGTAAGTTAAAAATTTAAATTATTCAGCAGTTTCCAGTAGAAAGAAATCGACGTGTTGTTAATAATAAGCACAGCATGTATGCGTTACAAACACAGTAGAGTCAGTCTTAAGCGACCATTCATTTATTGAACATAGGCGTCTTAAAAGCAAGTGGTTGCGTAATGTAAGGAAAAAAGTGAAACAGAAAGCTCCTATGGGAGCTTTTTGCATTACTTTTGAACTGCATTAAGCTACCACCTGCCTTACATATCCATACTTTGACCTCTTTTCAATGACCGCTAAGGACAGGCTCTACTATATAGAGGTTTCATAATAAAGAAAGTAATCTATGTATTGTTTAGCATATAATTAGAACAGGTATATAGGTATATAACGTGCAGAGAAAACAATTGTACCCTTAGTATTTGGGCAGACTGATCAAGATCAAATAGCTCCTGACAGAATACTTTTGCCAGAGTCTACACTGTGTGTTGCTACACCAGTAGCATTCGAAATATTCCCAACTGATGCCATATTGGCTTATTTCCTTTACAAACCCATGGGAAGAGTAGAGGTGTCTGAATACTTAGGTACTTAAGGCATTTTATTACAATGCTGCAGTTACATAATTATATAAATGTCATTTCTGTCTATAAACAACGGTTTCATGTCTGTGATATCTACCCATGGCAATTACATACAGAACAAATATTGGTGTCTATTTAACCCTTTCCCTCATATCAACGTGGTTCACGCATTGCAATCTGAGAAAACCCAGATCAGACGGCCCCTAGAGGAGCTGTCTGATCAGGGTCTGCTCTGTTTGCTAATGGAATTTGATAGATCTGTTTCTTTACTTTCTAAAGTGGCTGCAATGTTCCACCTTCCATATTTCATTGTAAATATTTTGTCCATGAATATTAAGTAGGAAATGAAAATTGGACCAAACATAAAACAGGGAAAGAGTTAAACAGACTGGAGCTTAATGAAGAATGACAATAATGCAGAGAACTATTTATGGATGTCGTTGTAAACCTGTTTTACTTGGTCCAATGTTATAAAACGGCGGAGTCTAAGACCATTGTCAGGTATCTGATTGGCCAGATGTTGAGCAAGCTAAGAATCTGACCAATCAGATACTTCACAATGATGTCAGACTATAGCAAAAGTTTTATAACGCCCGAATTTATTTTACAGAAAGGTCTGTATCTCCACGAAATCGGCCACGCTGTAGGATTAGTACACGAGCACCAGCTTCCAGACAGGGACAGTTACATAGAAATATTGTATGGGAATGTACAACCCAATATGCGAATATGGTTCAATAAATATTCATCCCAAGAGGTCAACCAGATGTCAGTGCCTTATGAATATTCATCCGTGATGCATTATGGAATAACAGTGAGTAGTTTATTGTATTAGAAAATTCGGGCTTAACCCTTTACACCTTAGAAGCGACTTTTGACGCCTTATAAACAGAGTAGATCAAGCTCAGACGGCGCCTGCACATTTAAACTATTCAAAGTTTTATGTATGATTCACCTTATGTGTACATGTATAGTAACTATAGATTTATTTAATTAATAGAATTACAATAAATTATTGACTAAGGTTATTAGTGCCCGTGGGAAGTTTTCGGATGGTTTGTTGAGTATTCAATATAGACTCTACCATACTAACCATTACCTCATAGGTTATTTTTAGACCCAACCGCTTTGAATGAATCTTTCGAAAAGGAGTATTTACGTGTACTAGAAAAAAGGAAACACTTAGAATTGTGCAGTTTAGAAACCATTGTGACAAATAGAGCATTTGCTCCTATGGAGCAAATGCTCTATCTATCACAATGGTTTCAAAAAGTGACATTTACCGAGGAGTCACAAGTCGCCAATATGAGGGAATGTGTTAACCCTTTACTCCATGAATATGCATATAATACGTAATGACAACATGCATATTATTTAGCTGGATTTGTTTTGAAAACGTTCAGACTTGGCGAACAGTGTAGAACCAGACCAGTTCGCGGCATCTGGTCAGGATTGACCCTGTTTGTCATAAAAGTCAGTAAACAGAATCTCTCTGATGAATAACGTCAACCAGAAATACGTGTTAACCGATTCCCTGTTGCATATTCATGTAAGAAATAATGACGTCATGAATATTAATTAGATTAGTGTTTATAATGGCATATGAACACAGGACATTTTGGCTCAGGCAGAAGCTTTAGAATCAGATCTATAATACACCATAAGCAAACAGAGCAGACCCTGATCAGACGGCTCCTATGGGAGCCGTCTGATCTGGGTCTACTCTGTTTGCAGATGCGTGAAATGCGCTTATATAAGGAAAAGGGTTAAACCATTCCCTCATACTGATGTGTTTTGTCGCCTCTGTAAAAGTCGCCATTTGAAACCATTGTGATAAATAGAGCATTTGCTCCATAGTGGAGGTCCTGAGCAAATGCTCTATTTATCACAA
Source organism: Azorinus chamasolen (assembly GCA_963576725.1). Taxonomy (NCBI): domain Eukaryota; kingdom Metazoa; phylum Mollusca; class Bivalvia; order Cardiida; family Solecurtidae; genus Azorinus; species Azorinus chamasolen. Next base: position 34,979,072 of record OY755251.1, read on the forward strand.
TGGTTTCAAAACTACACAATTATAAAAAAGGTCCTTTTTGTTAGTATAAGCTCCTTTTAAGTAGATTTACTCAAAGAGACTGTATCTAAAACTAGTGTATAAGGGAATTGTTAAGCCTGCTGACTGCTATATAAAGCCTTTATATACAGCCTATAAAGATGTTTTCGTATAGAAGTGTTTATGCTACTTTGGCTACACGAGGCACTATTGTATTTTAGGCATTTTCCTCTGATGGCAAATCCCAGACTATTAAAGCGTTGAAACCTGGCAAAGAGAAGTCTATAGGTCGAGTATATAGGAAGGAACTGTCATTCTCGGATGTCAAGATCGTCAACCTCATGTATAAATGTGCAGGTAATGCAGATATCGACTTAAAGAACAGAATATTGACTACGTATAAGACACCAATCTCTCACATACACCTCTGCGATGGGCTCATGACAAGAATCTTGGCAAAACCGATAGTTTGTGTTTTATGGTTATCTGAAACTAGAGTTTATATCAAATAGCCTGAATCAAGAATAAATAGTTTTTATTTTATCATAAAACTCGTAATACAGTTTAATTTCAGAGACTATTTGATGATCTATTTTCATGCCGCCTTACGCCTCGAGTATTGCACAAGTGTAAACAAACAAAATGGAATGATGTCTGCTCAATATTTCGAAAACAGTATCTACAAATTGTAGATTCCGAATTTCTTATAAGGGCACTAAATTTCTGTTGTAACTCCAAAGGGTACACAACTTATGGGAAATCCCAGCCTTTTGCTTTTCTTCCGTTGAACTGTCAAAGAAAAACACAAAGCAATTTACTTTCTGTTTTGTACGGGAGTTAGTTTCATTTCGGACTACTTTCTGAGCCAACTACAGAGGTAGATGTAATGTAACCGGGTGTAAGAGAGTGATAAGACACATAGAATATCGGCCACATACATGTAGAACACATGCAAACTATAATTGAACTTCGATATCTCGAACTCGGATAACTCGAACTTCTGGATAACTCGAAGTAAAATCTTGGTCCTTCCAAACTTTACAATACAGAATTGTTCTAAAATGTATCATTATGCATATCTAGAAACAGTCATGTGACAGCTTAATGCAGGTCGAAAGTAAGGGTTGGTGCTCCTAAATGAGTTTTCATCATTGCTTTAGACCTGTATTAAGCTATGTGAATTTGAGAAATTGTTTGTATTAGAACTCGTGTGACACGAATGTCTGCTATCTCCAAGTAATTTGTATAGTTCATTGACGTTTGAGATGTTGAAGTTTATCTGTATATTCTCACAAATCGACACAGACAATTGTCATTCTGCATCTTTGGTTTTGGCATTAATCCATTCCCTCATATTGATGTCTTTTGACACCTCTGTAAAAGTCACTTTTTGAAACCATTGTGATAAATAGAGCATTTGCTTCTATGGATCATATGCTGTATTTATCACAATGGTTTTAAAACTAATCAATACCAAAACTTTCCTTTTTTGTTGTAAATGCTCCCTTTTTGGTAGATTTAGTAAAGAGGTTTGATCTAAAAGTTTAAGCCTGTTATGTATTGTTGACAAAGCTAATCATAAGCAAACAGAGAAGACCCTGTAAGAGCCGTCTGGTCTGGGTTTACTCGGTTTGCAAAGACATAGAAAGGTGTATTTATGGAGTAAATGGTTACATCAGTATCACTGACGATCTTTAAGACAGATGGCAGCTAATTGCAGCCTAAACGTCATGTAGAAAGCTCCAAGGCTCACCCCTTCGCCTGGCTTAAAAGACCAAATTTCTTCCTTTTCTAAACTTTGGTGTAGGTGGAATTTGCTTATATAGACTTGTCTTTAATTTCTGTACAGTTTCTACCAATACCGAAACATTATGTACACATACGAGTGTCAATATTGAAAATTGGTTGGTTGTAACCAGTATTTCAGTCATAACATGACGCCCAGCTAATTACATGTGGAGGAAGACCCCAGAGGTTCTTCTGTGCATGGAACAAATTCCATTGTTTCGTGCACAGAACATCCATGTAGAACCACCGACCTACCGCAAGCCAGCAAGTCATTATTATTATTATTATTATAAAGAATAGCTAACAAAATATGATATCATTATTTATCAGATGAATACTCAACAGTGAAAGGGAATAGATAGCTCTGAAGTCTTCTCTACAGAGAACTTATATTAGTGATGTTTTATTGTACCTTGTCTCATTGTCTTATTTGTACATTCAACAGAACATTGTGGTGATACGGTTGTTTGTAATGGCGGTGGCTTTGTGGACCAAAACTGTAAATGTATCTGCCCTGACGGGACCGACTCCTGCACAAAGAGCAAACTTCATGATAAAGATCGTAAGTTCACTTACATTATTATTCGCTTCTGAGGATGTGTGAGGTGTAGATTGACCTTGTCCACCATTCTACTTAAACATATATTTAAATGGTCGGTGTGGTCTATATCTAATACAAAATATCTAATACAAAATAAGTATATTGTACTCATTCCGTCAGTATTTAATTATTTTGTTCCTTAATTGGTCATTCTTAAATGATACAACGTAAATGTATGTTTCTGCATAATCGAGGCTATTCGCAGTACTGTTGTATTTCGCACAATGAAACCCAAAATATCCATGTTGTGTCAATTGTTTTGTCCTTTTTATCACTTAGCGGCCTGTTACAATGCTAACGAGGACTGGCAGTGCCAGGTATGGGCGAACCAAGGCGAGTGCGATAGGAACCCGCGCTTCATGCTGGAGAGCTGCAAGAAAGCATGCAAGCTGTGTGGCACACAGGAGGAAGAGAGTGGTAAGGACACTTTCCTCGAGAATGATGACTTTCTGCACATTAAACTGTTGAAGGCTGCAGAGGGTTAACCCTTTCCCTCATATAAACGTGTTTTCACGCAATTGCAACCAGAGTAGACCCAGATCCAGATCAGACGGCTCCTAGAGGAGCCGTCTGATCAGATTCTACTCTGTTTGCTAATGGGATTTGCTAATGGAATCTTTTTCTTTATTTTCTAAAATAGCTACAATGTTCCATCTTCCGTATTTAATTATTACTATTTCGTCCATGAATATTCGGTAGGTATTGAAATTTGGAATAAACACAGAAAAGGGAAAGGGTTAATCCTCAGAGATTATAACGTACTCGTGGTCAAACTACTTTATTTCCATAAATCAAATGAAACTTACGCTGACTTCTGTGACCATATTTGTTATAATACAACACCTAGCTATTGTCTTTGTAGAAACGATAATTGTTAATTAAATGTTCATATATATTCTGTTCTGCAGTCTGATAACATAGTATGTAATGGCCGAACTTAGCATTTAGTAAACATACAGTTTAACCTTTATCCCGCTATACAAACACTCGCAAATCTGATCCGTAGTGGACCTGGTGCCATTTTGAACGAACAGATCAAGCTTTCGAGGTACTAGGCTATCCATCGAGTGTCATACCGCTTGGTTCTTGTTAAGATACCGAGTTACCCGGTTTTTGCAACCAGATCCAACGGCGCCAGTAGAAGCCGTCTGAACAAGTGCTGCTCAGATTGTTTTTTAAATCATATAGAGCCAGTTCTGCAATGTCTGCCGTGGCCAATGTTTTTCTGGTCATATGCCATTATTAACGTTATTGATGTAATTCATATTCCTGATGTCATTTTTTCTTAGAACATGAATATTCATGGCGTAAAGGGTAAATGTACGGCAATATTTCAAATGTGTCTTTCAACAAATGTGAAAATCTCATTTGGGGTATTTTCAGGGCCACATATAGCTTTATGGACATGGCAATGGCTGTGTAGATTTGCCAATATTTGCCCAAAGAACTGGACCATAGGTGACCACAGTGTGAATTGTGTTCGTAGAACTTTGTGCACAAATACCTTTGCAATGTTTCCTAACCAATATCAAATAACAAACCCATGTGACCATAATGTGATTTGTGCCTGTAGTTGACATAGACTTGACCTTTGTAATGTTCCCTAACCAAAATGCAATAACTAACCCATGCGATCACTATGTGAATTGTGCCTGTAGAAGACGTGGACATTTTCAATGTTTCCTAACCAATATACAATAACTAACCCATGTGACCGCTTGTTTATTGTGCCAGTAGTTTACATGGACCTTTGTAATGTTCCCTAACCACTATGCAATAACTAACCCATGTGACCTCTGTGTGAATTGTGCCTGTAGTTGATATAGACCTATGCAATGTTCCCTAACCATTATAAAATAACTAACCCATGTGACCTCTGTGTGAATTGTGCCTGTAGTTGACATAGACCTATGCAATGTTCCCTAACCATTATAAAATAACTAACCCATGTGACCTCTGTGTGAATTGTGCCTGTAGTTGACATAGACCTATGCAATGTTCCCTAACCATTATAAAATAACTAACCCATGTGACCTCTGTGTGAATTGTGCCTGTAGTTGACTTAGACCTATGCAATGTTCCCTAACCAATATAAAATAACTAGCCCATGTGACCTCTGTGTGAATTGTGCCCGCAGTTGGACCATGAACAATACAAAAGTAATTGACCCATGTGTGCTCGATAAAACCTTCCTATGTGGCATGTATCCCGTAGTTTTAATTATAGTGCAAATAATCACCTAATGGTAGTTTAGCTGTTTACAGGCAAGCTTAATACACATTATTTATGTTGGAGTGGACGAAAGTGTGTCATTGATAGGGTGCAGATTTGAATATACACTACTACACGAATACATATGTGATATACGGCTTCCTGAAAAATCTGTTTATAATAGCTGATTTCGTAGACAGTACGAAATAATTATCATTTGCAGGCAATTATTTCCATATGTCCTTATCCATTTAATTTTAATGGTCTGTTAGCATGTTTTCTTTTTAAGTTTAGATTTGTTAGTAACTACGAATCGTAAATAGCGAACCCTATATGTGATATTGACGACTTTGAATAGTCCCAGAGTAGACCCAGATCAGACGGCTCCTACAGGAGCTATCTAATCAGGATTTGATTTGTTTGCTTACAGAACAATATAGATCTGATTGTGCAGTTTCTACCATGGGCAAACAAAAGCCAAACATTAATGTGTTCATTTGCTACTATAAAACTTTATCTAATTAGTTTTCATGATGTCACTATTTCTTACATTAATATTCATCGGGGAAAGGGTGACTAACGTGCATGACATGCTTTCCTACATAAATTGCATGATAAGCAACGTACACTGACTGGTGTGTACAGCGGTGCTATGCATGCAATGTTTTATTAAACTACATTTGAACTTCAATATCTAGAGCTCGGATAAGTCGAACTCCGGGATAACTCTAGTAAACGTTCGGTCATTTCAAAATTGTTCTAAAATGTATCACTGCGAATATCTAGAAACACACGTGACAGCTTACTGCAGGTCGAAATTAATGCTGAAAGCTCCTACAGGAGCTTTCAGCATTACTTTCGACCTGCATTAAGCTGTGAACATACATTAAGCTGTGAACTTCATTAAGCTGAGGAATTGTTCAGATTAGAAATCGGATGACTCGAACTTCTGTTATCTGGAAGTAATTTGTATGTTCTCTTGAAGTTTGACATATCGAATTTCAACTGTACTTGATAACAGCTATACCATAAGATTGAACCTTTATCCCGTTATAACTCGTACAGTAAAACCCCTCTAATGCGACCACCTAAAAGAGGTATAATTATGGATGATTGAGGCAGGTGGTAGCTTAATGCATGACAAAAGCATTACATTTGTCCTGCATTAGGCAACCACCTGCCTATAAAGACGACAATGTTTATTCATTAAGTGGTCGCATTAGAGTGGTTCTACTGTATTCGCAAACAGGTTGGATTCAGATGAGACGAATAACTAACTCGCCGTCTCATCAGGATCCAAACTGTTTGACATTCAGTCAATAGTTCCTTAAAACCTTGATTGAATCTGAAGTAGTCAAAATGCACGATATTCGACCTTGAACATGTTTGGTTTTTCATTGGTATAAGGGTTATTTTAATAGAATAGACAGTTGGCTTGGATAATTGAAAGATCATGCAATGATTTTTACCTATTTAAACATGCTTTTTGATTCCTCGATTCTTTGCACACTTAACTCTTTCGGTGCCAATGTCACATTCGGAGGCAAAAGAGTCAAATCCAGACACAGTTGTATCGAATAATTGTTGATGCTTGTCATAAGATTTAGAAATGTAACATTTGTTTGACAATCGCATATACATATAGATATTATTATGTATGTTATATAATCGACAGTCGAAACTGAGCAGCAGTTTTATTTTTGAAGCTGTGTAATGGTTCAGAATATTCGTTTTTATCTGTTACTAAAAGCAACGAGTTCATGGAAACTAGTTTCTGTTCGACATTTATTTTAGACTCATTTATAAAAAATATTTAAATGAAAGTCAATCGGATACTACTCGAAAATAATGCAAATGTGAGTTTAAGATGAAGAAAAGTGAGGAAAAGTATTTAGTCTTTTGAGTGCCGGATGTAGTATTTACCATTCAAATGGTTGAAGCCTGCTATCTGTACACTTTGTAGACACATGTGACGACAAGTATGACGGCTCAAAGTGCCAAACGTGGAAGGAAAATGGAGAATGCATTACTAACAAGAAATGGATGAGTACTCACTGCAAGAGAACGTGCAAATTGTGCAGTGACAACAGCGGCGATCCAGACGGTAAATAAACAGTTGTAATGTTCTTTGACATAGGGTATCAGCCCTCTATCTCATAAAGACGCATTTTGACTAAAACTGTAAACAGAGTAGACTCTGGGCAGAAGGCTTCCTTAAGGGCCTGGTCAGTGTAAGTTCTGTTTTCTTATGTAATCTAGTTTGTTTCTAAAGTTTCTGCCACCGTGTGTTCATATGCCGTAATACTGTTTCCAGCAAATAACATTCACGATGTCATTATTTCTTGCTTAATAAATTACCTTCGATGTTTATGTTAATATAATATCACAAATTACATATTATGTCTGTTTTTATAAAGGTTGACTTCTTTGTATTGGGTTCTATTGCCGTTGTTTCATTAACGGACAAAGAACAAACAAATAAATGTGTAAAAGCTTTACATTGAACATTAGTATGCACAGTAAAAACGTCTAAACTGGGATTCTGGTAGACAAGAATTTAGATACTTTTACGTATCTGGCTGCTTAATACTTAATTTGACATGCAGACAGTTCCCAGAGCCTACATTAACCCATTCCCTCATATTGATGCCTCTGTAAAAGTTACATTTTGAAACCATTGAGATAAAAGGGGCATTTGCTCCATAGGAGCAAATGCTCTATCTATCACAATGGTTTCTGAACTACATAATTCTAAAACAGTCACTTTCTCTAGTAAATGCTCCTTTTCGATAGCTTTATCAAAAGAGGTTGGGTCTAAAAATAGGAGCTGCTTTCTGCATAACTTTCGCAACCACCTGCTTATAAATATATGGAAAAATAGTCAAACAGGGAGAGCCACACACGAAAAGACACCGCACCAAACACCATCTAACAAGAAACGGTAAAGCCACAAGACAAAACATAACAGGACGCATATCAAGACGAAACACATTAAACATTAAGCATATTAAACAACAAAATTGACCGTAGGCTGAAAGCAGGAGTGCCGCCTTGGAACGGCCAGCAACCAAAATAAGCTACTGGGGGACTTAAACCTGGTTTACGGGTACCCAACCTCGTCCTTATCCCACTTTCACCAAAGTCAAAATGTAAATAAAATTCCCCCTCCAGACAACTCCACAACATGCATAACGATGTCTGCCAAAATGAAAATGATTTGAAAATAAACGTTAGAGGTAAACAAGCGACGTCATCATTTAAATGACGTCATAATTTAAAAGTACGGGAAAACTATATGAAACACTTCTACACCGACATTTAATAAAAGATAAATCGCAAGAAGATACAATTACTAGTGGATATTAAGCATGCACAACTGTTTTGTTTGAAAAAGAATAAACTTGACATCGTAGACATGTACTCGATGACTATTCAGGTCAGAGCAGCTGTGGAGAAGTCATTTGGGGTACGACAGAACTGGCAAAATACAAATATCTAATTTCCTCCCTCCGTAAACGGGTTTAAGAGGGAATCTTCATAGAGTATTAAGCCTTTTCCGTCGTCGCACAAGCAAAGAGGAAAGCATAATGACCAACTGTAAAAGGGTCGACCACCAATCATGTAGTGTGCTGCAAAATAGAGGGGTCATATCCCTTTTTAATGAATTGTTTTATACGTTTGACAAACAAAGTATCAAAATATGTGTGTCCATTAATTTTTGTAAATGACATCACCGTAAAACTCCGGATGTGAAATACCTAACTTTAGAAAAGTACGTAAATTACAATTGTATTTGCTGATGAGTAGAACATTACGGTGGTAAAATTTTGAAAATGTTTTACGAAGTTTGTCATATCTGTAGCCCTGTTTTAGTAGTTTTTCAGTGATAATAAGGTTACGATTGTTAAAATCATCAACAGAGGAACAAGCTCTAGCAAAACGAATAAGCTGAGAAATGTATACACCGTAACATGTAGCTCGGGGAACATCCCCATCCAAATGAGGATAGTTAACTATTTTAAAATTAAAGTCATCCCTTTTGTCATAAATTCCAGAAGAAATTGTTCCATTGTTTATAGACAGCCATGTTTATTCTTTGGTCGCATTAAAGGGGTCTTAATGTATTTTGTTTGCGATACTCTCTCAGCATGCAAAATGGATGAGTTCCAAAAATGAGTTTATTTGAGCGAGTTTAATCACTTCCTTTAAATAAACGCCTTTTGCACGCATTTGTAAAGGGAGAAGACCTAGATCAGACGGTCCCCTATTGGAACCATCTGATCAGGGTATGCTCTGTTTGCTTACGAAATTGTAATAGACATGCCTCTTTGGTTTATATCAATACCAACACATTCTGTGTATATAACTGCCATTGTAAACAGTCAGCTAATAACTATTCATGACGTCATTAATTCTCACATAAATATAGAACAGGGAAAGGGTTAAGGTAAAAGATATTGGAGTAACTAAATGGGTTAATTAATATTTCATTTGTTTGGTTTGATTTGTTTTTAGTGAGCTGCAAGAACAAGTACAGTAACGAGAGTCAGTGTGAGAAGTGGGCGGCTGAGGGAGAATGCCAGATAAACACACGGTGGATGCCGGAGAACTGTCGAAAGTCATGCCACATGTGCGGCAAGACGGAGGTGATCACTACAACTACAACTGCCAAACCGGACATAGACACAGGTATGCGTGTGTTCAATGGAACATAACTAATCCGAACTGTAAACTTAACTAGTTTTATCTCACGAATAAGTAAACCTTTTCATCTGCGTAGATCCAGATTGGACGGGTCCTATATTGGATTGGAACGGCCCAGCTTTGTTTACAGTTATATTCTGCTCATACTGTTCATCAAAAGTTGTACCCATATTCACATGTTTACCATGTTTACCTTCATGTTTAACGAAATGGGTATGTTTACAAGTTTCCTGTTAGTGAAGAACGCATTTCCGCTCGTTTCCGTAGCAATCATTTTTTCGATACAAATGACTGTTTCCAAACCATGCTCGTAGAGCTATATTAGTTTCTAGTTACAAATATTCAGATTCTGGAGTCATTTTGTTTTGCAAAAGTTTCGAAAATATTAGCAGAATACATGTTTAACTATAGGGCACCATTCAGTATGCAATCATAATGTTCGAGAGGAATGTGAATGACAAACAGTGCAGACCACCATCATCAGATGACACCCGAGGAGCCAATGTATACAATCAAAAATGGTAAAGTGAAACATATACCAATTTAATTTTAGGCGAATGTCTGGACATTCACAACTCTGTAGAGTGTAAGGGCTGGGCGGACAGTGGCGAGTGCGAGTATAACCCGGACTGGATGATACCCAACTGCCGGAAGTCGTGTGGGAAATGCGGCGGAACTGATGGCGGAAAACGTGAGCAAAATTAGGAAATAAGATAAATAAGATAAATAAATACAAATTTCAAAGAAGCAAAGAACAGATATGGAAATAGAGTTTGAGACAAAAAGTGAAGTCCCTGATCAGACGCCGCCTTGAAAAGGCGGCGTCTGATCTGGGACTGCACTATTTGTCATAGCGTAATCATTAATGCGACATTGGCGGTGAACTGGTTAATGAAGAAATAAAGGGGATCGTCTTGAAAAAAAAAACCCATGTAAATAATGGAACTTCACATGTCCATGCTTATAGTTGCAGTTTTTTAACCCTTTACTTCAAAAATACGCATTTCTATGCATTTGACAACAAAGTAGACCCTGATAAGACGGCTCTTGTAGGAGCCGTCCGATCAGGGTCTGTTCTGTTTGATTATGATATAATATGGATATGATTGTACAGTTTTTGCCATTGCTATTATAACAATTAATAAAGTTTATATTTATGATGTCATTATTTATTACATGAACGTTCATGAAATAAATTAGATGGTAGCTTAATGCAGGGTGAAATTGAGACAGAATGACCCCAACGGAGCATTCTGTATTAGGCTCTTTTCTGCATTAGAAACGCTATCTGCAATTGCGTACAGTAAAACCCCTCTAAGCTGGGTGTTAAATTTGATATAAATATCGGTCTTGGAGACAGGTGACAGCTTAATGCAGGGTGAAAGTCATACAGGAGCTTTCTGCATGACTTTCACCCAGCATTAAGCAGCCACCTACATAAAAGTATCTAAATTCTTCTCTACTAGAATTCCGGTTTAAAGTTGGTTTACTGCATATCAGAAAGTAAAACTGTAATTGTATTTTACACAGAACCTTGTAAGAATATTTGGGACGACAAGAATTGCGAGGGCTGGGCACGTGACCAAGAGTGTATGAAGAACAGTGTATGGATGAAGAAAAACTGTCACAAGGCATGCTCGAGATGTCAAGCCGATGGAGACACCGATGTCACAACTCGTCAACCTCCGACGGAAGCACCCGTCACGAAAGGATCAGGTGAGTGTTGTCTTAAGTACAAAATGTTTGCTATGATTGACAACTCGTCATAGATAGATGATTGATTGGGGGTTACTTGAATAAGGTACATACACATTTGCAAACAGGGTAGAACAATCTAAGTCACTGCGTTAGAATGCAATGCCTGCGAACAGTATAGCAAGCACATACAGTAAAACCTCCGTATAACGGCCACTAAATTGTGTTAATTAGTTGGTATTTATGGCAGGTGGTTGCTTAAAGCAAGGTGAGAGTAAAACAGAACGCTCCTATAGGAGCGTTCTGTTTTACTTTCACCTTGCTTTAAGCAGCCACCTGCCTTTTACACAAAATACTTGATGTAATTTAGTACTAAGTATCCGTTTACACCATGAATATGCATGCAAACACAATGACAGGATAGTTATCAATTAACTGATGTTTAAATGGCACTATGAAAAAAGGAAGTCTTTATTATGACGAAAACGTATCAGATCTATATCATGTCATAAGCAAACAGAACAGACCCTGATCGGGCAGCTCCTACAGGAGCCGTCTGAGCTGTGTCTACTCTGTTTGCAAAAGCGTACAGTGGCATATATATGAAGTAAAGTGTTAAACATAGGAGTCGATAAACTGTAGTGCAACGATAACACACAGATCTTCTTTCAGATATATCTGCAAACTTGTTGTCTTTGCCCTGTTTTACAGTATCAGCTGTCTTTACCATTATCATCATTTGTCTTAACTCATTCACTCCTAGACTATTTTAAGACACAATCTCTTTGAATAAATCTACCCAAAAGGAGCATTTATTAGGGAAAAGGAAATATTTTAGAATTGTGTAGTTTTGAACCACTGTGATAAATAGAGAATTTGCTCCTATGGAGAAAATGCTCTATTTATCACAATGGTTTTAAAAATGACTTTTACTTTGGCGTCATAATGGGTCATTAGGAGGGAATGGGTTAAACTTTAATCTCCACCGTTTGACTCGTTCACAAACACAGTAACCGGATAGCCCCTACAGTAGTCGTTTGATCAGGGTCTGTTCAGTTTGCTTATGAAATAATAGAGATTTTGTAATTTCTTCCATGTTAAAATATCCCTTATCATGATGCCGTTATAAAGTCAATTGCTGTTAATGCGAGTCATTATTTCTAACATGAACAGTCAAGAGTCAATTAGTTATATGTATATGATTGTCCTTTTAGCCAGTTTTTCGATTAACAAGTGGTCACCTGTTGGGGTCATCATTATTATGTGCAGGAATCAGCTTGCGTACCTGACTGTGATTATACATTCTGGAAGTGCAGCAAAACCTCTCCAAATGGATGTTTATAAACAAGAAATGAGGTCTTTTTAACTAGGTTGCTGTTTAATGTTCGATTGGTCATTGGTCATAATTAGAACATCCAGATTAGAGAGGTTTTACCGAATCTTAAGTTTCCTTTCTTTCACAGCAACCTGTACGAACATCCACCCGAGAGACAAAGAATGTGACGACTGGGCTAAAGGGGGTCACTGCGCCATCAATGAATGGATGACCAAATACTGTGCAAAGTCGTGCAAGGCTTGCAAGGAAGACAAAACCACAACAAAGAAGCCAGACACTTCAGGTATTCGCTGTTTTATTGCTCATCCATTGATGCTTAGTAAGAAATTAGATCCAGTCAATGAGGCCATCCTCTGACAAGTTGCCCAAGCCTCATGCTGGTAGAGGCGCATTGTCACGCCTTTACAAACAGAGCAGACTAAGACCATATAGCTTCTGTAGGATGGTTTTGATTGCTTATGAAATGTTATAGATGGGAATTTGTATTTTCTGTCAAAGGCGCACTTGCTCATATGCATTAATTAACCCTTATCATGATTTACTGCGACCCGACTCACATTTTCAAACGGTTTGGATCCTGATGAGACACCGAGTAACTGAATAACTCGGCGTTTCATCAGGATCCAAGCTGTTTGACAATAGTGTCTCAAACGTGTTTACCAATCAGAAGTAAGTAAGTGCATCAGATCTGGGTCCATGCTTATAAAGCTTTTTAGTTGAGTCAGAGTTTGTTCTCAAACTTTTGATTGGTCAGATTTGAGCCAAAGGCAGGCATATTTGTGTTCATTTCGTTAACCTTTTCGGCACCAAATTTCTAATTGTCGTTTGCAGTCCAATTTTTGTTAAATCCTTCGATACAATAAGGAAATGAGATAAATAAATGCAAATTCCAAAGGAATAAAGCACATACGGTATGTAGAAGATTTGAGACAAAAAGTGAAGTCCCTGATCAGACGCCGCCTTGAAAAGACGGCGTCTGATCTGGGACTGCACTATTTCTCGTGCAGTTTGTCGTGGTTCGTTTGTGCGACATCGTCGGTGAAAGGTTTAAGTGTGTAGTAGATCTAATCAAATTCATAAAGTGATTTTTCTTAAATGAATAATCATTAGATAAATGGTTTAATCACAGGTAAAATTGACAACTCGTCAAATAAAAATATTAACTTAACACTAAAAAGCCTGCCTCTTGTATGCTTTGTGTATATATTGTATGCGTTGTGTAATATATCTCAGGTAAAGACTTATGCCGGGACCAAAGGGAACACTGTAAGGCCTGGGCGGATCACGGTTATTGTGAGGACAATCCACAAATGGCATCCGAGATCTGCAAGAAGTCGTGCAGATTCTGTGGGGATACTGCAGGTATTTCACTAAGGGTTGACAGGCGGACCCGTTTAGTATCGATAAGTAAAACCCCTCTTAACCGAGCATTAAATTCAGTATAAATGTCGGTCTTGGGGACAGATGGCAGCTAACTGCATGATGAAAGTCACGCAGAAAGCTCACCCTGCATGAAACAGCCACCTGCCTAATTTCTTCGCAGTTAAAATTCCGGTTGAAAAGGGTTTTACTGTAGCATATGATAGTCTTCCTTTGAGTTCAATTTACCCTTTCTCTCATGAATATTCATATATGATATAATACCAACGTGAGTAGTAACAAGCCAAATATTTATACAGTAAAACCTCTCTATAACGGCCACTAAATTACATCAAATATTTTGTGTAAATGAAGGTAACTGCTTAAAGCAAGGTGAAAGTAAAACAGAACGCTCCTATGGGAGCGTTCTGTTTTACTTTCACCTTACTTTAAGCAGTCAACTGCCCTAAATACCAACTAATTAACATAATTAAGTGACTGTTATAGAAAGGTTGTACTGTATGAACACGTGAAATATGGCTTAACCTTTAACTTCATATAAACACCGCCAGTGCCTTTGCAAACAGAGCAGACCCAGATAAGACGGCTCCTGTATAAGCGTTTTTAGAAAACTAGAAATGTGTCCATAGGACACTGATGCCCCCACTTCAGGCTTTTTGTCACAGAAAGTAAGGATCTGGACAAGATATTTCTAACTTCATGTTTGAAAAAAAGGGCCACAACTCCTTAACGACTGGAGCAATTTACATGGCTATCATACTTGGCCAAGCTATAATGGTCACAAGCATGTGTGTAATGGTTGATGTGGATTGGACAAATAATTTCCAATGAAGAGTCCGGATAAGATATTTCTAAAGTCATTTTTGCAAATAAAAGGCCACAACTCCTAAACAACGGAGTGATTTACTTGGCTCTCCAACTTGACCAGGATAGAATGGCCACAAACACGTGTGTAAAGTTTGATGTGGATTTGACAAATACTTTCCAAGAAGTAGTCCGGACAAAATATTTTTTTAAAGTAAATTTTGCAAATAAAGGGCTGCAACTCATAAATGACTGAAGCGGTTTACATGGCCATCGATTTTGAGCAAGATATTATATCCACAAACATGTGTGTAAAGTTTGGTGGGAATTGGACAAATACTTTCCAAGAAAGAGCCGGACAAATTCTTCTAGATGTGCGTATGGACGGACGTACGTATGTACGGACGGACGTACGGATAAGGGCAAGCCTATATGCAACCACTATGTGGGGTATAATATAAACAATCGTTTACGTTTTTATTCAAAACATTTTTTTAGATGATAATAAAGATATAATTAACTAAAACATTGCTTTTTAGTACATACATATATGTTTTATTTTTTTCCTTCCAGGATGTGTGGACAAAAACCAGTTCTGTGAGATCTGGGCTAGGCCTGAGAACGATCAGTGTAAAAAGAATGGCGGGTACATGCTTAGAAACTGCCGGAAATCATGCAAAGTTTGCTGAACATTACGACATTGCAATCACGACACTTGTTCCTGAAATTCTGAATCGTGCAGTTATATAAAGTTTGATCGACATTGTGTGAAACATAACACATATTCGGACCATTTCTAACAATTATAGAGATTTATAAACGAAGTACAGTAAACTGGATCAGCCAAAACCCTCCCTAAATCTGCCAGCAATAGTGTCGAATTCTGGGTCACAGGTGCAGGTGGCAGTGTAGTGCAGGACGAAAGTTATGCTATGCAGAAAGCTTTATTTTCGTCCTGCATTAAGCCATCACCTATGTTTATAAATACGTGCATGCTTATTCATTAAGTAGTCGCATAGGAAGCGTTCTTTTATGCATGCATTATTAACTCTTTCCCTCATAGGGCTATATTTTGAGCAAGCCACTTTGAATAAACCTACCAAAAAGGAGCATTTTGTGGAGAAAAGGACACTTTTAGAATTGCGTAGTTTTGAAAGCATTTTGATAAATAGAGCATTTGCTCCTTTGGAGTAAATGCTCTATTTATCACAATACTTTCAAAAAGTTACTTTTGCAGAGGGGTAGAAAGGCGTATTTATGGAGGAAAGGGTTAATAAAATATCATCAGTTGTACTTTGTATCGGTTCGTTTCACTATTGATTTACGGTTGTTTATTTATAGAATTACTGACTTTATTAACGATGAAATGGTCCTGCGTATTAGATGTTATATGTTGAACTACTATTCACATTGTTTATATATAATTATATCAGTATTATGCTACTCTACAACTTTGTACATGTTTTGCTAATACTGTAAACCTTCAAAACGGACCAAAAACATATGTGTCATTGTGTCCTAAAGCAAGCTGGTAGCTTAACCCATAGCCTGCCAGTCACAACTATAGGAGCCTTTGCATGACTTCACCCTGCATTCAGCAGCCACCTGCAAACAAGTATCTAAATTCTTCTCTACTACAGCTTCGGTTTAGTGAGGTTGTACTGTATTAGTTGTATTATGCATTAAGCAACCACTCGCTTTTAAAGACACTCATGTAGGTACACTATATGGTTGCTATATATAGACGGCCTGTTGTATATTGGACACTTTCCATGTTTGTAAATGCCACCTGTTGAAATCAGTGTGATAAATAAGAGATTTTGCTCCTATAGGAGCAAATGCTCTATTTATCACAATGGTTTCAAACTACAAAATTCTGAAATTTTCCTTTTTCTCTAGTTAATGCTCCTTTTCGGTAGATTTATTCAAAGTGGTTGGATCTAAAAATAGCCTAATGGGTAATGTGTTAGCTATATTTGGGTTTCAACGTCTGATGAACAAATTTAGATCTAAATTAACAGTCAATGTCATGATTGTACGGTTGAATAACTTTTTATTCTAAAACCATGGTTTTCTGACTCAGAGGCATTTCGCTAACTGAATCGTTGTTATGTAAAGAGGGACCGAGTTATGTATATAATTGTTATATATTTTATGTATATAGATTTATTTTAAATATAGAGATTTTAATGTCACTTTGTATCAAGTTGGAAGTACAAATGTACTATTGTCTTACATTTAGTCCTAATCTTAAAGGCATACATCATAGTTTGTTGTTTTGTTTTGCAAAATTACTTAATGAATTACATTTACAAAACATATTGAAACAATACTATTACCGCAATGTCTTTTATAAAAAGTTAATATTTACCAATAATATACATATCTATATTCAACCTTTTAATGTTTGTCTCGGCTGTAACTTTAAGCGCATTGATTCGGACTGACTAGATAGGCTATGAACTAGTTTCGCTAGATATTCCATGAGCTAGTTTCGATAGATACACATGTAGGCTATGAGCTAGTTTTGCACGAGTTGTCATGCCTTTAAATGTTTATCGAAACAAGCATTAAAGACAAAAGTACTGATATTTAGATAAGTAATAAAGTCATCCATTTTTAATCAAATTTGAATTGCTAATATTAATACTTCAGAATTCTTTATTATTTCTTAAATATAGTTTATTACGTATGTGTGCAATATCAAACTTATGCCTGCCTGTCTGTTAAAAAAAGCATTTGTGTTTGACTTGATATATGAATAAGTTTCCATGTTTTCTATGTTTTAAGTCTACACCATTACTGTGCCTGAGTAGTTATTTGCACAAGTAACCCTATACTCCACGAATATTCATGTAAGAAGTAATGTCATCTTGATTTATTAATCAGATTAATTGTTAAAATAGGACATGGGCACAGTCGTGTTTGGCCCAGGCGGAAACTAAACATTCATATCTATATTATATCGTAAGCAAACAGAGCAGACCCTGATTAGACAGTTCCTATAGGAGCCGTCTGATCTGGGTCTACTCTGTTTGCAAAGGCTAGGAAATGCGTATTTATGGAGTAAAGGGTTACACATTTTTATAAGGGTCATTTAACCCTTTACTTAGAATATGGGGCTTAGCAATTCACCTCTTACGTACATTTTTGAAGTTTTGTAAACAGAGACCAACAACAGACGACCTCTGTAGGAGCCATTTAATCTGGATCTGCTCCATTTGCAAGACACAACTTATCGTAAGTTCTAATGTAAACGTGTACGACAAACGCAAACTGCAACTGCGATCGTCATATGTGAAATTTTCAGTTGTACCATATTTGTGCGACGGACCAAAAGGACCTTTTTGTAAACAGCTCTATGTTTCAATTGATTATGCTCTGAAATATTCCGAATTCGAAATTGTCATCTAATCTTGATCTGCAATTGTGGTTTCTGCTGTCGTCCAATACTTCTTAGGCGTTTTGTTGTTCAATGTCTGTTTCTTCTCTAAATGAAACGTATCGTTTGAAATGAATTAAAATCAGGACAAGCACCATGAATCAGGTGTGCTTATAGTATTTATCAAATTGGATGATACCAGACAATTTGAGTCACATTTTTGCATACAGTAACAACTCGCTAATCCAAACGCTCAAATATCAATATCGGACTGGTGGCAGGGTACAGCTTAATGCAGGGTGACAGTCATGCAGAAAGCTACACAGGGAGCTTTCTGCATGTCTTTCATCCTGCATTAAGCTGCCACCTGCCTAATCATTCTGAATCCTTCGTTCCTGTATATCCAGTTCAGAAGGGGTTTACTGTTTTGACTATAAGCGATTGGATAAGCGATATTTGACTATATTTTGTACATATGTTCATTATACCACAACAGAATCCAAGATAATTCAAGCATTTAAATCACAAAACAATGTTTATTCTATGGAAATAAAATCTTTGATTGAAAAATGACTTTGTTTTCCTTTCATAAATGCATTTTCAAAGCAACGATACTCCTGCCATCAAACCAAAATGATATACAGTAGAATCTGTCTTAAGGGGCCATTAATTTATTGAACCTAGGAGTCTTTAAAAATAATGCAGGATAATAGTAATTCAGAATATCCTATAGATAGTTTGGCATTACTTTAAACCTGCATTAAGCCACAACCAGGATCTGCTCTTTTTGCTAATGGAATGTAATTAATCTGTTTCTTTACTTTCTAAAATGGTTTCAACATTTCACCGTCCATATTTCAACTATTTTGTCCAAGAATATTCAGTAGGTATTGAAATTTAGAAATAAACACCGAACATAAAAGAGTTAAGACAAGTCCTACAGTAATCACACTGTACTATAGTTTGGAACCTGATGGGACGCCGATTAGTTGGTCTCTCTCTCTCTGTCTCTCTCTGTCTGTCTCTCTCTGTCTCTCTCTCTGTCTCTCTCTCTGTCTCTCTCTCTGTCTCTCTCTCTCCCTCCCTCTCTTTCTCTCTCTCTCACCCTCTCTCTCTCCCCCCTCTCTCTCTCCCTCTCCCCCCACTCTCTCTCCCCCACTCTGTCTCTTCCTCCCTCTATCTCCCCCCACTCTGTCTCTCTGTCTCTGTCTGTCTCTCTCTGTCTCTGTGTGTGTGTCTCTCCCTCCCTCCTTATTCCGTCCTCGGCACCAGTGCTCAGGTAGCTTTTACACGTATTATAGTTGTATATACGCTTTCTCTTCGAAAGTCATGGACATCAAAGTTTATTACATTTTGCGTCATTATTACATTTTGCATTGTTTAAAAATAAACCTATCAACGCAATATGATATGTTTCTGATATGTTTCCTGTCGCCGAAATGAAATTTTCGATTTTTGGCCCGGTCCCCCTCCACTGCACTTATATCTGGCCCTTGTGGATATATTATCGTTATATATCCGTGTTCCCTTCGAAAGTCGCGGATATAAAGTTGCATGGTATATGAATCAGGCCCATCTCAAGGTTTATTACTTTTTGCGTCGTTATTACATTTTGCATTGGTTAAAAATAAACTTACATGTATCTACGCAAAATGTAATAACGCAAAATGTAATAACATCCTTCATGATATCGAACTTCTTTACAGTAAGTGAAACGTATTGACTCTAGCAATATCTGCTCTACATGCAATGCACTTGGGTAAGTTTCATGTCGACAAAATGAAATATTCGACGTTTGACCCGGTCACTCTCTACTACCCCTTTCCCAGCTTTAGTGCCCTGACAGGTTATCATTATAGATGTATATCCATTTTTCCTTCGAAAGCCGCGGATATAAAGTTGTATGGTATGAATCAAGCCCATCACAAAGTTTATTACATTTTGCGTCGTTATTACATTTTGCGTTGGTTACAAATAAGCATATCAACGCAAAATGTAATAACGAAAATTGCAATAATTTTCTTCATGATATCGAACCTCATTAGATTAAGTAAAATATTAACTCTAGCAACATGTACTCTTAATCTGGTGTATTTTTATATTTGTTTGCCTATAACATGATTTTTTCGATGTTGCACCCTCTCGCCTTTCCCAGTCCCTTGTTGCCAGAAGAGGTATATTTTACAGGTATATCAATTTCTCTTCGAAAGTCGCGAATATAGTTGAGTATGGAATGAATCAGACCCGTTTCAAAGTTTATTACATTTTGCGTCGTTATTACATGTTACATTAACAGGTTTTTTCGAGCATAATGTAATAAATCAACGCATTTTGTAATAATCATTACATTTTGCGTCGTTATTACATTTTGCGATGGAACAGCGCTACGTTAAATTCTGTTAAGCTGTACAACACTCTGCTAAGATTTTCACGTTTTATCACGCTCTCTCAAGGTATAAAAAACAATCGGGATAATCGTTGAAACACTTTTGACAGTCAAAAAGTTTGTAACGATCCTTGCGATCCTCGTGAATCATCCAGGCTCCCTCAAGATCACCAAGATTCGTTCCCACGACTCCCACGCTTACCACTCTCCTCTCAAATCGTGGAGATCGTAGACATCGTGGCTAAGTGTAAACGCAACATAAGCCTTGTAAACATGGGAACTGACAGCAGGTCAAAGGTGGCGACCGGATTTACTCATTCTCTCTTAGACTATTTTTAGAACCAACCTCTTTGAATAAATCTACCGAAAAGGGGCATTTACTAGAGAAACGGAAATGTTTCAGAATCGTGTAGTTTTTAAACCACTGTGATAAGTAGACCATTTGCTCCTATGGAGCAAATGTTCTATTTATCACAATGGTTTCAAAATGTGACTTCTACGGAGGCGTCAAAATGCGTCACTAGGAGATAATGTGTTAAGGAAGTACCCCATCTATTGCACTTCTATCGCTTATGCAAACTATTGGATTTCCATGTTTACTGAATTATATTAAAGGGCTCAAAAATGAATGTTGGGGTGTCGCAAAGGTATGGGGTTAGAGTCGAGAGACGCGGCCAGGTCTCATATGTTGCTATTGTTGTTGTTTCTACCAATAAAGTAGAACTTGCATTAAGCCGCCATCAAAAGTTGGTCTAATTATGGGCATGTAAGGCAGGTGGAAGCTTAATGCAGGTCAAAAATAATGCAGAAAGCTCCCATATAGGAGTTTTTTTGCATTACTCTTGTCCGGTATTAAGCAACCATCTGCCTATGTCCAATAATTGCATGACCGCTTAAGACAGACGTGTTCTTCTGTGTACGACATTTTTTTACATTCTGGCAGAATGAGAGTCAAATAAAGGTAACGGTGAGTTTTATAGTCTGGAACTCTTAATTGTCACAGGGGATGTTTTGTTTATTTGACGGAAATTATCACCCCAGCCAAGAACTAAAGGAAGGCAGGTCGGGGTCCCGTGCGCTGGTGTGCAGCGAATGAGATTAGCCGAAATCATCTTCCTGATATCACCCCTCATCATCATGTCATCTCATCATTCATCAACGCTATATGACCTATTCTGTGTCGCAGTGCCGTAAAACCCAACTCACTCACTCTTTTGACGTTTACATTTTACCCCATGATAACACTGTGAAAGTATGAAAGGAAGGGAGGCAATCCTTTCAGTAAGCCTTATTGGTCATGTACGAGTTGTCTCTCACAATAGCATCTATTTGTCTTCAAAAAGTAGTCCAATTATTGTTATTCGAATTCAAATCGGTTATTGTTCAAATGTCATCATAAAATATCGTCGTATATTTCACGTGTACAATATAATTACCGGTATATCTTTTACTCAAAGTGTCGAACAAGTAAGATACTATTGCAGAGCTACAGATAAGGGTTGCGTACCCAAATACTAAACTCGTCATTTCTCCACCAAACCCTATACTGGTACCCTCTTTAGAATCGTCTCTTCGAGACGTTTCTAAAGAATGGTCACGAATAGACGATTCTAAAGAGTGGTCACAGTATTGGGGTTTGGTGGAGACACAAATGAGTTATTCGTGAAAATGTTTCAATTTACACATCTTGTCTGGAGCTCTGATTGTCTGTTGGGATGCGCAGTAAAATTACATCTCATCTGTTTTGGATCCAAACTGGTTACCAAAGATTATCACAGTAGTCTGTCGGACCAGAGTTGTGAAAAAGAAATGCATTTAACAATTTCCCTGTTCTTTGTCTATTACAAATTTCATGGACAATTTATTTGTAATGAAATATGGTAGGCGGAACATTGTAGCCATTTTAGAAAGTATAGAAACATTTATATCAACTTATTTTAGCAAACAGAGTAGACCAAGATTAGACGGCTCCTATAGGAGCGTGAAAACACGTTTATATGAAGAAAAGGGTTAAATCGTCCTTTCTTTACCAAATCGTATGTTTTGATCAACACTTAGACTCGTCGGTTTGGTGGGGAAATAGAAGGTGTTTTTATGCAAAATGTATACTTTACACATCATACTTAATTATGCAGGGTTTCTCGGCATACGCTCGTAATCATCTTCTGAAACAATACGCATCCATAAATATAAGTAGAAGGGCGTGATTTAAATACTAAAAATGTTATTTCTCTGCCATACCATATGTTGTGACCAATCTTTAGAACAGAACAGAACATATATTTTATTCAAGACTTATACATAATATATATCGTCTAGTTCACATGGTACATCATATTAATAACACATGAATATTTGCAAGGCAACAAAACAATACAAAATTAAAGTTTCAGAGTAATTTTACGACGTGATGGTTAAATTTGCCTCTTCGAGACAATGCTAAAGAGTGGCCACACCATATGGTCCGATGGAAATTAAAAGGAGACAATCTTAAACAAAACAATAGTTCACCCATGTTATCTATGTCTCTGATGACTTCTAATAGCATTAACAGTTTCACTGTCGGCGTAATCATCTTTCAATAAAGATTAAAAATGATTGGTCAGAGTATAACATTTTATGAAGAAATGACGAGTTTAATTTGTGTACACACCATTATCTGTAGCTCAGTGATATTATTTAATGTTATAACAATCCAAATTTGTATCGCTCCAGCTTCTTGTTCCGCTAAATCCAGAGAAAAATAATAATAATTTAAAAAACAACAACAAAACAACAACAACAACGAAATTATGAATCGAAGGGGAAGTATAATTCGAAGGGGAATTTATATACAGACAAACAGTCAGGCCTGTCTTAACCATTTCATTTTCACGCATCTGTAAGCAGAGCAGATCCTGATGAGATGGCCCCTATAGGAATAGGGGCGAACAGTATGTAGAATGCTCCCAAAGGTACAATTGGCTTCATCGCTTATCATTCAGAATACAAGGTACAACGTACTCGTAAGTGCTAGGACTGGTTGGTCTAGTGTCAGTATAATGTGAAGTCCGGTATCAGGATAATGTAAGGCCCGGTGTCAGGCGTATGTGAGACCCGGTGTACAGCTTATGTGAGGCCGGTGTAAGGATAATGTGAGGCCCGGCGTGAGTTCAAATCCCAATAGATATCAATAGTGTTACACAATTATTTTTCTTTCACCCATTCCCTCAAGCGTAGATTACCCTTTGAAGGCAAAATGTGTTAATCAGCATACAACAATGATTTCCTGGTTAATCAAAAGAAGCTTAAATGAAATACAGTGACACCTCGCTGATAAAACATTATCGGAGTGTAAGGCAAATTATAGTTTAATACAGGGCGCAAGTCATGCAGAAAGCTCATAGGGGGGCTTGAGCTGTTCTCAGTTCTTGATTACTAAAACGTTTGATAGCACTGTCTTATTCCATGTATACTTCAGGCTACTGGAACATATATCTATCAAACAAGAGCATTGTAAATGCTGAAACAGTTCAGTCTATTGAATACTACAACTTAAAAGAAACCTTAATTCTGGATTGTTTTAATCTGGTGTTAGCTAAATGCAGGATACATATTATGCAGAAAGCTCCTGCATTACTTTTGGCCTGTATAAGGACATCACCTGCTTTTACAGACTCACGTGTTAATAAATGATGCGGTCGCTTAACCCATTACCTCATAGGGTATTTTAGATACAACCTCTTTGAATAAATCTACCAAAAAGGGGCATTAACTAGAGAAAAGGAACATTTTAGAATTTTGTAGTTTGAAACCATTGTGATACATGTAAATAGAGCATTTGTTGCTATAGGAGCAAATGCTCTATTTATCACAATGATTTCACAAACGACTTTTACAGAGTCGTCAAAAGTCGTCAATATGAGGGAATGGGTTAAGCAAGAGTCCATGGTATTGTGATGGTCATTATGATAAATCGAACAACATTACCAAATATACTAAAGTTCGTCTCTATTGTTATTCACATCAGTTGTTTTTATTCCTGATAGTGTTATTTTGTCTGGATTGCACTGAGAATGAACGCTAGATGTCCTAGACTGTTCCAATCCTACAATTGCGTGACTTGCCCACTGAGCGGAATAGTTACAAAACCGTCTTAAGCGACTACGGAAAATAATGAAACTATCTTTTTTCCCGCAGTGTCTTCAACATGTGGCTGTTGAATGCTTAATACATGTAATACGGACAGCTCCAATGAGAATAGTTCAGCAGTGATTTTTAATTTCACTAAGCAGCCAAGCACCCGTATTTAAACAACTTAATATTTATACATTAACTGAATCCTTTAAATCAAACTACTGTTGTTTAATCAACACTTACCTAGCTGTGAAACAATATTGTCTGCTAAGATTTGGATCAGGGGCTTTTGACTGAATACGATTCGATCAAACCTCTTTGAGAAACTATTGACCGGGTGTCAAATAGTTTGGATCCTGATGAGACGCCGAGTTACTCGGCATCTCATCAGGATCCAAGATGTTTGCAACTGCGTGTAAGATCACCAATAGCGGTGTAAGTGTTAATAAAGTCGAAATTATGTATCAATTACATGCAGTCACTAAGTACCCTTGCACCCGTTTTTAAAGCTCCTTATATCCATTCACTAATTGGCTGCTTTAAAGCAATCCATTGTAGTTGCTTTAATAATGTTGTATCATGTATTGATTGCATGCACTCACTCCGCCTGAAGGACTGTAGGTTACGCTTGTTGTGTCGAACTACGTTCGTTAACCAGCTCGTTGCACTCAATTGTAGCGTTGCTTTCCCATATCCGAGACTGTTACATGCTCAGGTGCCCTTCGCATGCTATGTCTCAACAACAACAGCAACAACAACTCCATTACAAATACATTATCTTTTTAATCACATGTCATAAGTATCTAAAACATACCAAAAGATAGTTTTCTGACACAACCCGAAAACAAAATGAAAACATTTTTTTCGCGAAAACATAGAGCAGCGGTGTTCGCGAAAAAAATTCATTTTTTTTGGTTGGGTCAGAAAACTATCTTTTGGTATGTTTTAGATACTTATAAAATGTGATTAAAAAGATAATGTATTTGTGATGGAGTTGTTGTTGTTTTTCTTGTTGAGATATAGCATGCGACGGGCACCTGTGGTTACATGAACGTTCGATTAGTTTCCATTTCTAAACACAGTAGAACTAATCTCAACCGGATGTTTAAGTATCGGGTGTATCAAAGCCGGTCTCTCACATTTACCTACCTGTGAAATTTGGATCTGCTCATTTTTGACGAATTCCGATTCTATAACGTTTTAACCCTTTCCTTCATAAATACCCCTTTCAACGTCTCTGTAAAAGTCATTTCTTGAAACCATTGTAATAAATAGAGCATTTGCTTCATAGGAGCAATGCTCCATTTATCACAATGGTTTCTATACTACACAATTATAACATTTTCCTTTTCTCTAGTAAATGCTCCTTTTCCGTAGATTCTTTCAAAGAGGTTGGGTCTAAAATAGCATATGGGGGGGGGGGGGGGGTAAAGAAACTATTGAATGAACTAAAAACAGCTTTGGTCCTGATTAATCACCGATTTACTCAGCGTCTCACCCGGATTTAAGCTGTGTGAAATTCGGTCAATAGTATCTTAATAGATTGAAGACATCGGATTAATGTAAAAACCATAACGGATTACAGTTTTAGCTGACTTTCAGTCTGAGAATGATTAAACTATTCCCTCCTAATGACTCATTTTGGCGTCTCTGTAAAAGTCACATTTAGAAATCAATGTGATAAACAGAGCACTTGCTCCATAGGAGCAAATGCTCTATTTATCACAACGGTTTCAAAACTACACAATTCTAAAACTCGCCTTATCTATAATTAATGCTCCTTTTCGGTAGATTAATTCAAAGAGGTTGGGTCTAAATATAGCCTAGGAGGAAATGAGTTAATTATTAACGACGCCTTTTACGCTTTTCAGACAGAGTAGATGATTAACAATGTCTATGTTTATTCTGTTTGTTTATGAAATTAAGTAGAATCTGCTATAGGTATTGTTCTGTGTTCATATAACATTATGAACAAGATGTGTTTGTGAAACAATATGCCCCCCTCAATATGATCTTTGACCCTGAAGGATGACCTTGATCTTGACATGTTACCCATCATTCTGTGTAGCTTCATGAGATACACATGCATACCAAATATCAAGTCTGTATCTCTACTGGTTCAAATGTTATGGCCAATGTTAAAGTCGGTGACCTTTGGCCCTGAAAGATGACCTTGACATATCACTCCCAAACTGTGCAGCTTCATGAGATACACACGCATACTAAATGTGAAGTATGTATCTCTACAGGTTCAAAAGTTATGGCCACTGTTAAAGTCGGTGACCTTTGATCCTAGAGGATGACATTGACCTTGACATGTTGCCCCTCAAACTGTGCAGCTTCATGAGATACACATGCATACCATATATCAAGTCGTTATCTCTACTGGTTCAAAAGTTATGGCCAATGTTGAAGTTGGTCACCTTTGACCCTGAAAGATAACATTGACCTTGACATAACACCCCTCAAAATGTGCAGCTTCATGAGATAGACAAGCATGCGACATATCAAGTCTCTATCTCTACTGGTTCAAAAGTTATGGCCAATGTTAAAGTCAGTTATTTGACCCATATGTTTAACCTCTGACCTTTATGGATGACCTTGACCATAACATGTCACCCCTCAAAATGTGCGGCTTTAGGAGATACATATGCATGCCAAATATCAAGTCTCTATGATCTGAACTGGCTCAAAGGTTATGACCAATTAATTCAGCTAATGAAATGGTTAAAATACTAATTACATAGATTATAGCACACCGGTTTGTATATCTTCTCTCTCTCTCTCTGCCTCTTTCTCGTCGTCGTCTGTCTGTCTATATATCTTCCCTCTTTTATCCCTCTCTGTCTCTTCTCTCATCGTTGTCTCTCTGTCTATATGTCTTCCCTCTCTCTGTCTTAACAGTGTCTGTCTGTCTATATGCCTTCCCTCTAATTTGCTCTTTCTCATCGTTGTCTGTTTGCCCATGCCCCCACCCCCATCCCCACCCCCACCCCATGTGTTCTAGCTAAATGTCTTCTCTTTCCGTCTGTTTCTCGTTTGTGTCGGTCTATATGCAAATAAACTTAAAATATTTGGCATACGTGACAAATTAAGAGAAAGGCACCAACATTGCAAATGATATACATATTATACTGATGCCTTTGAAAAACTTAGTGAATCCCAAGCAGGTTTCAGGGCAGGCTATTCTACTATTGATAATGATTTCATTCTTAAGTCAATTATTCCAATTATTAATGTCAAAAGGGAAAGAAATTATATGTTGCTTTTATTGATTTTAAAAAAGCATTTGATTCAGTAGATAGAAGCAATGCATTTGCAGTCCTATAAAGAAATGGTATAAAAGGTAATTTATTTAAATCAATAAAATCCATATACATGTGAGTCATGCAGGAAACACCACATACAGAACAAACAGCCGCCCGATCAGCAACACAAGGAAACAGCAAATGTACATAACTATAAAAACAACAAGAGACGCACAAAGACAAAACAAACATACAATAGGGGGGAAGATGGAAGTACCGCCTTGAGCAGCATTTTGACTGTCCTGTTGGATTGAGACAGGGATGAAATTCGTGTCCTGTATTGTTTGCATTGTTTATAAATGATTTAAGTGTATTTATAGGGAAAAGTGACTGCAGCGGGATCCAGCTACATCCTGATACAGTAAAGCTGTTCCTTTTAATGTTTGCTGACGATATTGCATTATTGGGAGATACTGTAAATGAGCTCCAGAAACAACTAAATATTTTGGAAACTTGTTATGACTTATACAAGTTAGTTTTCATTTAAACATATTTTATTTCTGAAAGGTACATAAATCCACTTTTCACTATATTTGAAAAAACAAAGATTGGATCGAAAGCAATATGCTTATTAGGATCCTCTCCTTAATTGATGCATTATATCTGCAATGGAGGGCATTTTTTAACATGACATATGTTGTGTACAATTCAAACTAAACTACAAAAGGAACATATTACAATAGTACATGAAAGAGAAGAAAACAAGTTCTCGATAGACAATAGGATTACCGTCTGTGAAACTAAACTCGAATAAAGAGGGAAGGAATAAATACGAAAAACTAATATAACGGTGGGCAACAAGATGGAGGTCGTTGGCCGTCTAGAGACGGGAGTGCGTATGACAATGGCTATCCTTAAGTAAATCCTAAATCTCTTAGTTTCAAAAATGAATTGCTGCACTGCTTGAAATATAAAAAACGTTACTATGCATATCAAGCGATGGATCGCCGTGGTGAAGGAGTTTTATTGTGACAGGGTATATATTGCTGATTGCATGCAGTAATCCGGCTCGCGGGATATGGTAGTTCGGACATATAAGGCAATAGTGTTCGGTTCTTTCGATTTCACCACAAGAGCACAAGGGGAAGACATATGTCTTTGAAACAAAGGGAGGGTTAATGAACTGCAGTTTGTTCTTAATCGGGTATGAAGAATTTGACCCTTTCTGGTGCCATTATAGTAGTACAAAGGGACACGGGTGATATTATTGCCGACAATTGCAGATCTGAAGGATGACCTTGAAACAGAGCGTCTGATATCTAAGGGAAGGGAGCTCCATTCACGAACAACTGATGGTAAGAAAGAGTCAAAGTAAAGTTTTATGTTCTCAAAGGATAACCACTTTGGTCACCAACAAATGGCGGGACAAGAGAGGATAGATATTCAGGTGTCTCCTTATGAATCATTTTGTAAAAAAGGATAAGTTTGTGTTTTCGCCTTCTGCTTTCGAGTGGTTCCCAGTCTACTTCTTTTTCAAGATTCCGAATTGAAATAAGTTTAGTTGGTCCGGTGGTAATTCTTCCGGCCTCATATTGAATTTTTTCCAGTTCATATTTGTCATTGTTTGTACAATTGTCCCATAGAACGTCTGAGTATTCCAGCAATGGTCTAATAAAACTTAAATATATTATTTCGAGTGATTTTCTGTCCAAAACACATTTCAATTTTCGCATGATATTGATCCTTTCCCAGGTTTTAGATTTAATATAAAATCAACGTGTGAATGCCAAGAGCCGTCATTTGATAAGTGAATCCGGAGATGTCTATTTGAATCAACCTCAGTAATGTCATTGTTGAACATCACTGCAGGAGGATGTACATGCTTATTTACCTTTCTAGAGATTTGGAGCGATTCGGTTTTTGGATGAAATGAGACAAGCCAGGTTTTAGCCCAATCTGTTATTTTGTTGATGTCCCAATTCAATGTATTTGCTGCAGTGTCTGCGTGTTCTACAATTACGTAGAGGCTTGTATCATCAGCAAAGAGGCGAATATTAGAATGTATATCGGTATCTATGTCATTAATATACATCAAGAATAAAAGTGGTCCAAGTATTGACCCTTGAGGTACCCTTGCATTTACATGTGAAAATTCGGACTTAGCACCCGGGATAACAACGCACTGTCGGCGTTTATCTAAATAATTAGAGAACCATATACAAATATTCTGAAAGTGGGTGACGTTAAAAGAGGTTGCCATACCCAATTAAAGGCTTTACTAATATAAAAAAGATGGCTCTGATATCTTTTTCGTCATCTGACGCTTTACAGAAAGATTTGTACAGGAAAGTCAACTGATTGACCGCCGAATCCCCAGGAATAAAACTAGACTGAAAGGAGGAAATATACTTAATGTCACATAAATAATTGAAGACATGCTTAAATACTAGTCGTTCTAATACTTTGCTCAGGTTGCTGAGAATAGAAATAGGACGATAGTTGCTTACGTAAGACGGATCGCCTTTCTTAAAGATGGCACACATGTGGGCTTTTTTCCAACTCTGAGGCACTATACCTTCAACAATGGATTTATTAAAGATACCACAAAGGGGGTGGCAAATCTCTTCAGATATGTCACGGATGATCCGATTGTTAATTTCGTCTGGCCCAACAGAGGAAGACAAGCGATAACCGACTTGACTTCGCCAGGACAAAGTTGGAAGAAAGGCAGCATATGATCGCATAAGATGCAGGAAGGCGGTGCATCACCTTCATTGAGGACAGTTTGACCAGCAAAATAATTATTAAGTAAGTTTACCTTATCAATGTTTTCAACGACTACTTCATTATTGTAAGTCCGAGGAGGGATAGTGTTCCTATTGTTGGATGTTATTAAAG
Organism: Azorinus chamasolen; assembly: GCA_963576725.1. Lineage (NCBI taxonomy): Eukaryota > Metazoa > Mollusca > Bivalvia > Cardiida > Solecurtidae > Azorinus > Azorinus chamasolen. Next base: position 35,009,618 of record OY755251.1, read on the forward strand.
TTTTAAGAATTCTCCACCAGTCTTTGGGAGTGACATTGTTATAAGTATTGGTCATTTTGGCTTTTCTATATGCTAATGTCCTTCTTCTTATTTTAGTTCTGATATGTGAACTCATCCAAGCTGGTTCGTATGGTCTGATTCTAATAATGTTATTGGGGATGCATTCTTCTGATATGTTTAAAAGTATATCTGTGATATTTCTAGCCATCGTCTTTGAGGTCTGTCCAGGTCGTCAGTCTTGCTTTTTCTCTTAATTGATCATAGGCTCCTTGTTCTTATTTCCAAACTTTCCTCGTTAAAGACTTGAATTTAGGCTTGGAGTATTTGGATAATCCATATACATGTATAGGGCAATGATATCGTTGATCTTGGAGGAGAAAAGGTTCACCTACCCCACATAAGGACATAATGTTTCTATTACTTACGAGTATAACATCGATAAGGGAAGATGAATGTTCTGTAAAATGAGTGGGCTCGTTAAAACCTGGAGAAAGGCCAAATTGCTGACAAAAGAGGTCAATTTTGCGGGCGCTGGGAGGATGGTGCGCTGGGAGGATGGAGCATGTTGTAATTAAAGTCTCCTATGACTATAATGTCATATATCAACTGCCAAATGAAAATAATCTTCTATCCGTGAATAATAGTCGGAATCGGAGTCTGGGGTTCGATAAAATACACCAATTAATACATGTTTATTATCTATGAGAATGAGAAGATCTACCCATATTGTGGTGAAGACCACACTGGAATATTTAATACAAAACACTTCACTTATTTTACTTTTAATTCCCAGGTAATCCGTTAACACTTGGTAACGTTTTCAACCTTTTAACAATCAATCACATACACTATCCAAGCTCAATATATATATACAGTGAAGCTCACTTATAACGAACTTGGATATAACGAAATACTGCATATAACAAAATAAAATTTATTCCCCCTCTCTGATTACAAATAGTAAAATGGACCTGATATAATGAAATTTGGATATAACGAAAGAAATCAGAGGGTCACTGTATGAGTCGTAGCTCCGTTGCACTTGATTTATCTCCGTTCCACGGTATTTAGCTCCGTCCCACGGAATTTAGCTCCGTTCCACGGGATTTATGAATATGCACAACTGACATGTGCATGACGAGATCCTCGTGGAAAGGAGCAAAGAGAAGCAAAGAGACATAGAGGAGCAAAGAATACAAACATCACTCAGATTAAATGAAAAGGTATGAACTCCATCATAGAATTGACTAAGCCAATTGTTACTAAGTATTTAGATATGAGATTACTCATCATACTCATAGTAGTCCTGATCTACACTGGTAGAAGAATGTAACAGTTCGCCTTCAAAGTAATGCAACTGTCTTGTATATGTCATTGTTATGACTTGCACTTTTGTTTTGATTTTTGTGTTATAGAGTTCAATCTCTCTGCAGTCATTTATGAGTTCAATATCTCTGCTGTCATTTGAAACCACGCTCTCCCCGTCACTTATAATAATCACCTCAAACTTGCTAATATCAAATGAAAAAGTAGTAAAGTCGAACAGGAGAAGAACACAGACAACACCAACAAATACACGAGCACCAGAGACAAACATGAACAAAGTACAAGCACAAAGACACAAGACAAACAAAAGTAAGGATGACAAAGAGAGAACCGCCTTGGCACGGTCAGTAGCAAAATCACCACTGGGGATTTAAACCGGTTTACGAACGTCCTAACCTCACACTTATCTCAAAGTCACCCTAGCTAAACAAACATTGTAAATAAAGGTATCCCCGTCGGACTTCCCCACAACATAGAAGACAGTAATCACAGTACAAAATGTAAAACATAGCATAACAACTGTGAAAGTCCGTCAAATATGTACTAAATGGCATGTGCCATATAGGAGTTATCATCCTGACAAAAAATTGTGATTTTTTACAAAGGGCAATAACTCCAATATTAGTGAAACAAGAGTTATGGACCTTAAGCATGACACTTTCTCTTATCATGATATTACCATGTATGAAGTTTCAATCCAATGGCATGAGCCATATAGGAGTAATCGTCCGGACAAAAAAATGTGAAAAAAATATTACAAGGGCAAAAACTCCATTATTAGTGAAGCCAGAGTTATGGACCTTGTGTATGACACTTCCTCTTGTCATGATCTTTCCATATTATATGAAGTTTCAATCCAATGGCATGAGCCATATAGGAGTAATCGTCTGGACAAAAAATTGTGAAAAAAATATTACAAGGGCAAAAACTCCATTATTAGTGAAGCCAGAGTTATGGACCTTGTGTATGACACTTCCTCTTGTCATGATCTTTCCATATTATATGAAGTTTCAATCCAATGGCATGAGCCATATAGGAGTTATCGTCCGGACAAAAAAATTGTGATTTTTTACAAGGGGCAATAACTCCTATATTAGTGAAGCCAGAGTTATAGACCTTGTGCATGACACTTCCTCTCATTATGCTCTTTCCATATATGAAGTTTCAATCAACTGGCATCAGGCATATTGAAGTTATCGTCCGGACAAAAAGTGTGACGGACAGACGGACAGACAGACAGACGGACAGACAGACAGACAACTCTCACGAAAACAATATGTCTCCCCCATATAAATATGGGGGGAGACATAATTATTACATTATTTGATGCCTTGTCAGCAGGAGCAAAAACATAATTAGAAAAATTCGAAATGTTTTTCTTCAGATATCGAAATGTAATTCTAGGTCGAGGTGGTAATAGATGGTAATTAGATTTATAAAAAGCAATACGTGTATCAATAATGTCAAAAACATGTTTTTTCCAATCCGAAAGGGCATTTACATCAGCATGTTCTCCTCGACACCATTTGAATAGCTTCAGCAATATGAGTACGACAAGTGTCAAAATCAATAAGGGAATGTATTCTATATTTGGGTCCTTTAGTAAGGAGGGTCCTGAGACGTTTATCTTTAATAATATTAAAATTACCGGTAATGACGTGACCAACTGGTTTATAACAAAAGCTTAAAGTGCTACAGTCTCAAGAAGTAGGGGTATTAGCATCAATATTTAAGTCGGATACAATTTTATTGTTGTTAAAAATAACGTTCTTTATTGGTTTATTGTATTTATAACAGATGATAGGTGATTCAGAATTAGTTTTCAATTGCATACTCAGCATCACTAAAACAATCTAATGGTTTATCCAACCCGTCCATCAGTTAAAAAATGTCATCATCGTCGGAACTAATGTGCTCATAATATGAAGGTATGGTGACTATATTCACACGCGGTGCCTGTATTGCTATGCTTCAGGCTGTACAAGAGTCAAACTTGTGAATTTGTATAAGATGTCTGCTCAGATAATTGCGTCTTATAAACTTTGCACAAGAACTGTCCACAGGACATATCCAATGTTCATTGTTTAAATGTTTCTAAATTCCTCTTGTGACAATAACCTCTTCCACATGTATCACAGAAATACATCATGATGGTTTGAACTTTTGATAATTATCCCTGTTGTCAGTAGTTCGAGTAGAGAAAAAATGACGGTCTTTCAAAAATATTTTCTGTTTGGCTCTACCCATGCAGGAAAATCCCGTGCAACTTGCCTATCACTTATCACACTTTGTTCAGTAACTATGCTCCGTTGAATGAATTAGCACGTGCGAATTTTTTACATCTTTTACTTAGTTTGCTCCGCTGAAAAAACGTGCACGGGTGAGGCATGGACTTCTTTACATAATCAATGACTCCGTTGAACGAACTTGCACGTGCTATGTAGTTTATATGTTTTTAATCAACACAACATCACAGCGTTTTGGAACAAATGGCGACTGTACTCTACTCCCTTTAATAAAGTACTGCATTCTTTCACGAAGACGTGTTAGATAATCTTCTTTCCAAATTTTCCAAAAGGCGTTCGGCATTTTCTGTCCTTTTTTCCACAATTTTAATATTTTTTCACATGAACCTACTGTTGGTTGATAATCACAAACATCACCATTTTCCAGCTCTGGAATTCCTGTATGGGGATTAAGTGTTAAAAAGTGGTTTGGTGTAAGTGTAATGCTGGAGTTTATATCACCACCAACATAAGTAAGCGGTCTCGAATTTATTACAGCTTCCACTTCCTTCAATAGTGCTTGCAGTTTTATCAAGTTGAGCAGCTTACGACCAATTGACATTCGCAGAGCTCGTTTGACAATTCCAACTAGTCTCTCCTAAAAGCCCCCCCCCCATCCAGGGAGCTCATTCAACAATGAATGAATACTTGATTCCCTTTTCAGAAAAGTAAGTTTGAACATCTTCACTGCAAACTTGTTTTTTCCACACACGGTCGATAAATGCACTGGCTGCATTAAATTGTTGAGCATTGTCACTAATTATTTCACAAGGTGTGCCCCTTTGAGAAATAAATGTATAGAACCCCAACAGAAATTGTTCAGTTGTCATGTCAAGTACTAACTCCAAATGCACTGCCCTAGTCACCAAACATGTATATAAACACACCCATACCTTTGATGCTCCTTCGGCACTCTGGATATACATTGGACCCATATAATCTAATCTAGTATAAGCAAACGGGCGTGATTCGGTAACTCTAGCTTTTGGTAATGGTGACATCGGAGGCATTTTGTATGGCCCACCTTCATATTTGCGACACACAATACAAGAACGCACAACTGATCGAACTGTTGCACGAGCATGTACAATCCAAAACCACTGTCGAACTTGAGCTACAGTATGTGATATCCCACTCTGCAAATATTGCTTATGTGTCCTTTGCACTATCAATAATGTAAGCTTTTCTTTACCTGGAAGTAAAATAGGATATTTCTCACCTTCATTTAAGCTGGAATTCTCAAGTCTTCCTTTGCTTCTCAAAGGTCCGGAATCATCCATAAAGAGTCCTAGTTGTCTTTGAAAGTGTGTTGATTTTTGTTTATTTATAGCTTCAAACACATCACTGAAATGCTTATGCAGTATATACTGTAACCACATTAGCTCAGCTTCCTTCAGTTCATCACATTTCAGCGAGCCACTTTCAGAAAACACTTTTCTCAGTTTGTTCACAAACCTCAACACGAAAGCTGTCACTCTTAACAATTTTGTTAATGAGGAGTACTTCTCATGGTCAATGAAAAAGTAGTAAAGTCAAGCAGGAAAAGCCACACACAAAACGCCACCATCACCAAAACACCTACAGAAAGCATAGCAAGTTATACTCATACACACATACAGTAGAAAGTCACATACAAGACGCAATCACCACCAACACATCAATAGACAGCATGTCACACACACACAACCAAACACACGCAAACACACGAGAAGTACACAGACAACACCAACAAATACACGAGCACCAGAGACAAACATGAACAAAACACAAGCACAAAGACACAATACAAACAAAAGTAAGGGTGACAAAGAGAGAACCGCCTTGGCACGGTCAGTAGCAAAATCACCACTGGGGGTTTAAACCGGTTTACGGACGTCATAACCTCACACTTATCTCAAAGTCACCCTAGCTAAACAAACATTGTAAATAAAGGTATCCCCGCCGGACTTCCCCACAACATAGAAGACAGTAATCACGGTACAAAATGTAAAACATAGCATAACAACTGTGAAAGTCCGTCAAATATGTACTCAATGACTTTGCTGAAGACAGAGCAACTGCAGGGAAGCCGTTAAGGGCACGACATAGAAAAGGTAATACATGAGTCTGGTAAGCTCATCCCATTTATGGGTTTAAGAGTATACCATCATAGAGTACTACCCTCGGCCTGTCATCGTGCAAGCAAAGAGGAAAGCGTAGCGACCGACTGTAAAGGGGTCGATAATCAAACATGCAGTGTGTTGCAATATAATAGGGTCATAACCTTTCTTCCTAAAAGTTTTAATGCGTTTAATAAACAAATCGTGAAAACGGATATGACCATGAATATTCCTAAGTTTGTAGATAACATCACCATAGAAATCTGGATGAGAAATACCTTGCTGCAGTAACGTCCGTAAATTGCAGTTATATTTACTAATGAGGGGTAAATTTCGATAATAGAATTTTGAAAAAGCTTTCCGAATTTTATGATATCGGTAGCCTTGCTTAAGAAGTTTATGAGTTATAATTAAATTACGACTATTAAAATCTACTAGCAAAGAACAGGCTCGGGCAAAGCGAATAAGTTGAGAAATGTAAACCCCATAAGATGTAGACCGGGGAACATCTCCATCTAGAAAAGGATAATTAACAATTTTGAAATCGAAATCTTCCCTTTTATCGTATATTTTAGACGAAACTTTATCATTAGTGATGGAAAGATTCAAATCTAAAGAGGAAGCCTGAAAGTCAGATGGGTTCGCTTTGTTTAAAGTAAGTTCTTTTGGGTAAATAGAAGAAACCATATTTTCAAAATAAGGATTATCCAAATTCAAAATATCGTCTAAATACCTAGACGTTTTTATTAAAAGCACTAACAATGTCAGATTGTGTATCAGGTTTTAAACTAAGCATGAAATCCTTCTCATAGCAATATAAAAACAAATCTGCAACAAGAGGGGCACAATTTGTTCCCATAGGTATACCAACAACTTGATATATGGTATCCCCATAATGCACAAATATGTTATCTTAAAGAAATGTTAAAGATCTACAAACATCAAGGCAAGTCCACATTGTGTAATTTTCAACTTCAGAATTCGAAAAGAATGAACGTTGAACATTACAAGCAAGGAACATTTTATTTTCTCTGGCAAAGGTTTTTTCTATCAATTTAATCAGTCTATCCTTTATAAGATGGTGAGGTAGAGTGGTATAGAGTGTAGAGCAATCGTAAAAGCTCAATCAAGAAATGTTATACTGTTCATTTTCAAGTTTAGTTAAAATATCATTTGAAATGTTTATGGACCAAAAAACATTAATACCAGAATTGTCATATATTTTATCACAGTAACGTTTAACATGTTCTTTGATAGTAGTAAGACACGACGTTAAACGTTTGGATAGTTTAGTAGTAGTACAACAACTAGAGTTAGCAATAAAACGCGCCTTATACGGATTTTTATGTAGCTTAGGAATCCAGTACATAGTAGAAAGTTTGTTGTTTTACGTTAGGATTAGACTTAAAAGTATTGCACATTTTTACATGTTCCGTGACTATATCTTTTTCAGGGGTTTGCACTGTAATATATGTTTGTGAACCAGTTAATTCCTTCTTCAAAACATCAACATAATACAATCGTCACATAATTATTACATTATTTGATGCCTGTTGAACGGAGCAGTGTAATTCGTCCTACATGCCTGTTCTATATTCTCATAAGATACATGTGCTGCTTCTGTGTCGAATTCAAGTGAACACTTCGACGAAACTTCTTTCGGTGCACTGAGGTGTGTTCACATATCGGTAACTTCTCAGGGTAACAATATCTGCATCCTCTGTTTATTCCTTAATCCCATTGGTATTGAGAATCCACTCTGTTGAAGGCTCCAGCAAGAAGTGTGGACCATGCCACCACATGTTGTTCATCTTCAACTCATTCACTGTTGCTCCTCGACTAGCAATATCTGCTGGATTGTCTTTTGTATTCACATAACTGAAGATAACGTCTTCGTGTTCAAGTATTTCACTTACTCTGACGAATACAGGTAGACTTTTATTTGTTTTCAACCACCCTAGAACACACTGGGATTCTGTCCATAGAAGTGTGCCCTGAAAGGTGAGTTTTAGTTGGTCTTTGACGAACTTCAAGCACATCTAACTCTAATCAGTACTGCCATTAGTTCCAGTCTCGGAATTGTCATACCTTTGACAGGAGCTAAACGTGTCTTAGCAAAAATTAGATCAACCTTTGTTTAGTTTTTTTATTCTTTTTGAAGATACACAGTTGTTGCGTAAGCGTCCTTTGAAGCGTCACAGAAGCACAACAAGTTAAACACAACGTCCACGTTATTGAACTAATTTCCAACAAATCTTTTAAAGTGAAATTCAGAAACGCCCAACAGTTCTGTTCTAATGGTATTCCATTCTTGTGTCAGGTCTGTATCTTCAATTGGATCGTCTCATTCTAGTTGTCTGCTCCATAACCGTTGGAGTAGAAGCTTCCCCCGCAAAACATTTGGTGAAATTAATCCTAGAGGGTCAAACACTGATGCAACAGTTTTCAAGATGTTTCTTTTTGTCACAATGTCACTGATATCGAGCACTTTCAATGGTTTTGTTGACATAGTGTCTTCTTTGTAATGCCACAAATGGCCAAGTATACCTGACTTGTTTTCAGTTGGTGTTGCTCTGTCTTCATCTGCAAATGACTTGTTTACAACCTCACTGTTCGATAACCACTCTCTGAGATTCATCGAAGCATCTTTAAATATAGATTTTGCTGACTGGTACTTGGCACTGACAGTGAAAAGGAAGCTATTCACTTCTACCTGGTAGAAGTGAATAGCTTCCTTTTCACTGTCAGTGACAGTTATTACGTTATCGACATAGATGTCATTCTTCAGTTTGTTGGCACTTTCTGAGTCATACAGTTCAAGGTGTGTTTCTATTGTTGCTTCTAGTAGGAATGGGCTAGATATAATTTCAAAGGGTACACGGCAGAATCTGTATTCCTGAATATTGCTTGGATCTGAAGGAGATGAGTCACATGACTTCAACCATAAGAATCTAGTCACATCTCTCTGACTTTCTTGTAATCCAATTTGTAGAAATGCCTTTTCAATGTCTGATACAAGAGCTATTCTTTGCAGCCTGAACCGAAGTAATAAACCGCACAGATCATGCAACATAACAGGGCCTCTGCACAATCATTCATTCAGACTGAGTTGTCCTGATTTTGACTTCGATGAGGCGTCGTAAACAACTCGGATCTTTGTCGTAGTCTTTTGTGGCGTAATAACAGCATGATGTGGTATGTAATGCCTTAAGTTGTCGCTTCCAAAACAGTTCACCTTTTTAATGACAACTTTTTCTAACTGGTCTTGAATAACAGTCATACTTTTTGAATAAATCTGGTCTTTTTCTCAATCTTTTCACACATGATTTCAGACGTCCTTGTGCTAGGTCTCTATTTAAAGGCAGTTCAGGATGTTCTTCTTTCCAGGACCATGTAACACCGTATCTACCTTTATAAACTTGCACATTTCTTTGAAATTATCAATCGCTAACTCATCTTCAGATCTTATGTTCTTGTCGATTACACCTATTGACTCCACGTTCCAGAAGTCCTCTAGATCAGGTTTGGTCGGAATGACAGTGTCTAAAGATGTGAATACACTGCTATCGATGATATCCGATCCATAAGTCAGAATCAACATACTTGTTTCACGGGTTGTTTTCTGTGTGTCTTCGGTGTGTCCTGTTAGAATCCAACCTAATGTTGAACTAAGTAGATACAGTCCTGGTGACACTTCTATTCTCTGAGGTAGAACTATTTCCAAGTAATAATCATTTCCTATTAGCACTTCCACTGTAGAAAGCTCTTGCTCCGTTGGTATTGTATCTGCTAGCTCAACGCTTTTGATCAAATGCTCCATCTCAGGACAAATTAGCTGTTTAACAGGATTACGCTGCAAAGCTGTACTAATTGTTTGCTGTGACTGTCATCCTCGTACCATTGTTTAATACAATCCCTATTTTGTCACTCTTGTCTTCACAACTTCTCACTTCCGAATGTCACTAACTTTAGCTCCTGTTCCTCTTCTGTTTTAAGACCTAATTGTTTTGCAAGTCTCTCTGTAATGTATGTCCTTTGGGATCCAGAATCCAACAAGATATGTACATATGCACCATTGGACTCAGTTGGGTGACTAATCCCAGTTTTAGCTGTCTGCATCAGCACCATTTCGTTGGAAGAAACCAAGACATGACCTTTTGCAGGAAACGTATTTTCTGCTTTGCCATTTCTATATTCGCTTACATTTTCCGAGAACTGAACATTCGAACACTTTGCACGAAATAACTTTGGACAAAGGCTTCTATGATGGATGTTGTGTTGATTGCAGTGAACACACATTTTCTCCGTTTTACAGTCCTTGGAAAGATGACCGCGTTTCAGGCACTTGAAACACGAGTCTTGTAACTGTTGCTTTCTTTGCTCTAGCGTTTTATACTTAGAACACTCGTCGCTCCAATGTTTATCTTTGCAGTATCTGCAAGTATCACTGTACCTCTTTCTTGCTTCATCTTTTGTTCGAACAAATAATGCCTCTGCAGAATCTATCGGCTTCGTGAAAGGTGCATTGTACTTTCTTCGTTGTAGAGACTGCCTTTTGTTTATCGTGAATGTATTTTGCCTGTCGTCTTTGCATTATCGTCCATTCTTTTCTGCCTTTTCACATGCTGACACATACTCTCTCATTTCCGTTCGTAGAGAGTCCACAGTCCATTCGTTTTCTGTTCCTTTGTCTAACTCAAGTTGTCGCAATACATTTGCAGGTAGTGTTGATGTAATCATGGATACGAACACACTTTGGCTTACATTTTCTCCCAAAACTTCGAGACTTCTTAGATGCTTCTCTATGTCATCTAGAAAAATTCTCAGACTGTCTACCTTATCAGTTGCTGGGTGAATGTTAATTAAAATTTCTTGTAATGCTGATTAACAACATCTTGTTTATTTCCGAACCTTTCTTTCAGAATTTCAACTACAACATTGTTATTTCCATTTGATAACGCTAATCCAGCAACTGTTCTTTTTGCCTCTCCTTCGAGTTTGCTCAAGAGATAGTTGAATTTCTCGATGTCAGATAACTTACGGTTCTTGTGCACGGTACTCTCAAATGAATCCCAAAATGTGGTTCATGCTAACCTGCTTCCACTAAATGAAAACAAATCTAGTTTTGGCAGTTTTACCGCACAATATTTCTCGTTTTCTTTCTTTTGTTGTCTTTCGAAAAACTCCCTCTGTTCTTGCATTTGTAACACCATGGTTTTCTGTACTTCTCGTTGTACCTCTAGAATGCCTTTGGTTTCAGAATGGTCATTTTCTATCTCTTTGGCTTCTTTGATGTGTGTCATTTCCAAAGTGTCAAGAAATTGTTCAAGTTCAATAGAACATTTTTCAGCCTCGAGAATCAGCTCACAGTCTTCCGTCACAACATTGTCAACAAAACTCTGATCACTTTCACCAACCGCATCATTAAATTTGGCGATGTGTTCCTCAAGTTTCACAGAATAGCACTTTATCAATTTTAAACGCTTTTTTACATCCTGTATACATCTTTCTCTGTCACGTTCAGCTAAATCACTGACAATGATTGCTCTTGCGTTTGTTAACTCTCTATCAAGAATATTCCGGTATCGTGTTCTAATGCCTTTTAATGAAGACACGTTCGCCATTTTATCTTTTTCCACAGAATTCCGGGGTTCCGGCGCCAATCAATGTGGTGAAGACCACACTGGAATATTTAATACAAAACACTTCACTTTTTTTACTTTTAATTCCCAGGTAATCCGTTAACACTTTGTAACGTCTAACTTTTTCAACCTTTTAACAATCAATCACATACTATATCCAAGCTCAATATATATAATTATGAGTCGTAGCTCCGTTGCACATGATTTAACTCCGTTCCATTGGATTTAGCTCCGTCCCACGGAATTTAGCTCCGTTTCACGGGACTTATGAATATGCACACCTGACATGTGCATGACGAGATCCTCGTGGAAAGGAGCAAAGAGGAGCAAAGAGACAGAGGAGCGAAGAATATAAACATCACTCAGACTAAATGAAAAGGTATGAACTCCCTCACAGATGAAATGTAATTCAATCGCATACTTTGCGACACATATACACTCGACTCCTATCACTTCAATATCCTTACGACGAGAATACTTTATATCATGTTTAATATACACAATGACACCTCCATGGTTGTTATGGTTCCGATCTTTACGTTCGGGTGGGTGAAATGAGGGTATGAACAAATCGATTGTTTGGACAGATTAGCTCAACCAAGTTTCAGTACATGCGACAAAGTCAAATGGAAAAGTAGTAAAGTCATGCAGGCAAATGCAATACGCAACCACCACCAAAACACCGATAGACAGCATGACACACACACACACACACACACACACACACAACCACACACCCAAACGCACACGCACACACACACGAAATGAACACAGAAAACACCAAAAGACACACAAGAAACAGGGACAAACGTTCCACAACATGAACAAACCACAAGCACAAAGACGCAAGGCAAACAAAAGGAAGGGTGACAAAGAGAGTACCGCCTTGGCACGGTCAGCAGCAAAAACACCACTGGGGGTTTAAACCGGTTTACGGACGTCCTAACCTCACACTTCTCTCAAAGTGACCCTAGCTTTACAAATATTGTAAATAAAGGTATCCCCGCTGGACTTACCCACAACATAGACGACGGTGAACACAGGACAACATGTAAAACATAGCATAATAACTGTGACAATCCGTCAAATATGTACTCAATGACTTTGCTGAAGTCAGAGCACCTGCAGGTAAGCCGTTAAGGGCACGACAGGGAAAAAATAATACATGAGTCTGGTAAGCTCCTCCTGTATCCAAGTTTAAGAGTATACCATCATAGAGTACTACCCTCGGCCTGTCATCGCGCAAGCAAAGAGGGAAGCGTAGCTACCGACTGTAAAAGGGTCGATAACCAAACATGCAGTGTGTTGCAATATAATAGGATCATAACCTTTCTTTTTAAATTTTTTAATGCGTTTTATAAACAAATTATGAAAATGGATATGACCCCGAATTTTCCTAAGTTTGTAGATAACATCCCCATAAAATTCTGGTTGAGAAATGCCTTGTCGCAGTAACGTCCGTAGATTGCAATTATATTTACTAATGAGAGGTAAATTTCGATAATAAAATTTAGAAAAGGTTTTCCGAAGTTTGTGATATCTGTAACCTTGCTTAAGAAGTTTATCAGTTATAACTAAATTACGTCTGTTAAAATCTTCAAGCAAAGAACAGGCTCGGGCAAACCTAATAAGTTGAGAAATATAAACACCATAAGATGTAGAACGTGGCACATCCCCATCTAGAAAAGGATAATTAACAATTTTAAAATTAAAATCTTCTCTTTTATCGTATACTTTGGACGAAACTTTATCATTTGTAATTGAAAGATTCAAATCTAAAAATGAAGCATTAATGTCTGATTGATTAGCTTTGTTTAAAGACAGTTCGTTTGGGTAGATTGAAGAAACCATAGTATCAAAATAAGGATTATCTAAATTCAAAATATCGTCTAAATACCTTGAAGTTTTATTAAAAGCAAAGCCTTGCAGTTTTGTAGTCACAAGATCCAACTTTTGTAATATGTTTTGAACATTATAATGAACTAGTGAGAAATTATGGGCACTATTAATCAAAGAACATACACTGCGGTTGCTAGAGCTAGTTGATTGAAAGGATTCATTATCATAATCGGGGCCTGGGTTTGGATGAATATCACCAGAGAGTAATATAAGTATTGACAGCCACATGATAAATATAAACGAGAACTGTATTATCAGCAAGATATTGACATGTGTAGTAGTACAGTGCTCCCTCTCTACAACGACACCCTTTGGGATACGAATAGTGTATGTGTTGTTCAGAGGGAGTTGTTATAGGGAGGGAAAATCAAACATAATTAGCTTGTTTGCATATCCCCATATAAGGTGTATTTCGAGAACTAAAACCGTTATGCCTCAATCAATCCCTGTGTTGTGACCACTCTTTAGAATCGTCGCAAAGTGACTGCTCACTGCTTACGGGTGTCTTCTCGGGTGGACTATATCTGCATATAGGTTGTTTTGACATATTTTGTAACAGAATAAACTTCAGTCTGTGAATTCATTAGCCATGCTGTTATCAGGCAGTGCACACAATTGGAAAGGCAAATCGACATTGGTATGACGGTATGATAGCGACTGTCTTAAGCAATGACTCAAACTTTTTTTCAAAAATAGTACTGTCGCAAGCATGCCGGCACACCTTTCTGTAGTAATGATATAACAGTTCCCCAACCGGATTATGTCAAGCACGTTAGCACTACCACACTGCCCATCATATCCAGACACGCCATCAATATGACCATTACAGTTAGAACAGAAAATAATAAGAAAACAGCAAACCAGCAGGAACATTAAAAAAATTGAAAGGACAAGGTGTTTCTTTGTAATAATTTATACACATCTGCACAAAGAAGAAATGTGTTGATGTACACCTATCTTAAGTCATAATGTACATGTACCTAATGATGTATAATGTGCAAATTTACCACTTGCAAGAGCGCAGTCTTACTCCTGCAATCGAACAAAAGCTTGCTCCTCGCTTTAGTCAGATCCTCGTTGACGTATACGTTTGAGAAATTGGCAGTCTCTTTCGCTATGGATCTGGCAAGGTAGAATTTCCTCCGAGACCGATAGGAACAACACTTTACAATGACCCCCCTGACTTTCCGGGTTTAGGTGGTCCTTCCCGATGAGACCTATCAATCTCGTCTATGGTAAGAGGCACATTTATAGCTGAAGCCATATCCACAATGAGACTATCCGTCGATTCGGATTTCGTTTCCGGAAGGGCAGTTATCCGCAGCGAGTTACGTCTGCTATACTGCCCGGCAGCATTGGCAGTCTTCTCGAGTTTAGCAACTCTGTCTTGAAGGCCAGAATTCGCTTCCCTGAGGGATTTGTTCTCCTCTCTAAGATCTGCTACCTCACGTTTAAGGCCTTCAATTACCCCAGACGTTATCCGCTCGGTTAAAGCATCGGACATGCCCGCCACCATACCATCGAACTCGGGCCTAAATGAATCACGCAAGAGTTCAGCAATACACTCTAGGTTTTTTGCTTTAATCGAGAATTGAGGCACAGACGCAGACACCGATCCTGTATCAAAAAATAGTTGTGTTATGATATGTTAAACAATGTCCACCAGTGTAGTTAAAATGCGTCAAGGAGAGGATCCCAATAAGCATGTTGCTTCCGATCCAATCCTTAATATATATCTAGTGATATGTGGATTTATGTACATTAATGAAATAAAATATGTTTAAACTAAAAAGCAGCTTCTTTCATCATGTCGGCTAATTCCGCTGCAGAAATGGAGACAACTTTATTCTTCTTTAACACAATCGCGTAGTCAGGGGAATACAAGAAACGCTTCCCGGTGGTTTGAATCGGCGTATAGGACCTGTTCGAGTCGTCACTAATAATACTGGAGCTAACTTTTCTTGACCAGTATACCTGAAGAATGTCAACGCGCAGTCCTATGTAGTCACAAAAGTATAGCATCGTGCGCCACATGCGCCACGTGCAACTGGTATATTCAGCACAACTTACAATAATATGCTTTGTACGCTTTGTGTCACAAACACATCGATCAGTATCACGAAATATAGATTTTAAAAACACAGCTTTGCAAAGAACATTTCTTCAGAGTTTCATACCTCAGTTCCTCCAAAACAGAAACCTTAAAGGTCCAAGGAAAGCACATAAATTTTACATTATCGATCGAGAGAAAAACATCCGTCCACCACACCTATCACGTTACCATAAAAATTCTTATACAAGTTGAATGTAAATATACACAAAGTCTTCAAAAAAGGTGGCGCTTTATCTAAGCACGAAACATGGTTTTATAAAAAATCCTATAGAAATTGTTAATGGTTTTACATACGTAGGAGTATATTTATTTTTCATCATTTGTCGATGTACAAGATGGCTGAGCCAATTGGTTTTAAAGGTAAACGGGTGTTGGTTTCTCGGCTATAACATATTTATACGAATACTTACCAATGTCATATAGGATGTTTTTTTCAGCGGCTAGCTGTCTATTTTTATTCTTGTTCTAGTTTTCCACCAATCAGGAACTATGTTACATTGTAATTTGCCTATGACCCACTAGTATTTTGTAGTAAACTGTGTTTTCATTAGTTAATGCCTAGACAGGCATACATCCTTTTTACAATGCCCCTACACATAGCCAAACTCGAAGTACAAAATCCAGATACAGTCATCTAATATGAACTAGTACTTCGCAAGCCGAAATCCATGCAATCGATCCATATTAACACAACCACAGCAAATGGAATGCATTCTGTTATACAGAACTTTTCTATAAACTTCTCAGAGTTCAGTTAAAACGCCATATAATACAGAAAGTCATATTTACGCTTATATTTAGCATGGAAGTCTGTCGAAAGTTCCCTTCTTAAAATAGATGCTAATGGGAAATTCCCCAGTAAATAAGAATAGACGTATATGACGATAATAACCGAGGTCTCCGAAATAGGTTGGCATATTTAACCCTTTCCCTCATAATTATATACGTTTTTTCACGCATCTGCAAACAGGGTAGATCCAGATCAGACGACTCCTATAGGAGCCGTCTGATCAGGGTCTGCTCTGTTTGCTAATGCAATTAGATAGATATGTTCATATACTTCGTAAAATGGCTACAATGTTCCAACTTACATATAGGGCGAATCGGCGTTTGTAAACAAACATCGATTTTACGCATGCGCAGTTTACCGGTGGGCAAAAACACCAGTAACAACCTATGTATCCCTATGTATAGGCTCAGCAATAGTTAGTCTACACATCATTTAACGACTTTGTTGGTTAGGAAGTGTTGGTTTATGTATATTTACTATATCCTTTGACTATAATGACAATTTTGTTTTAGTTTCGAAGGGTAAATACAGTAGGAAGCTTTTAATTAATCGGCCTAAAGGAATGCCCTATAAATTACCAGCTGAACTTTGAAAAAAAGATCCATTTATCTGGCCTTTCTTTGAAATGGGAGACATTCTTATTTATTTGTTGGACATGCCTGATATGTCGAATACTAAGATCAACAGTATTTAAAATTTTGATTCTCGTTTTATGTTAATAAGATCTAGATATTAAGATATACAGTCTCATGGCGTTCATTTGGGTGTTGTAAATGGCTTTCTGGCTACTGTACTGTACCGTAGCAGATCCAGTTAACGTATTTTAGAATATATCTAGATCATATCAATCTAAACTATCTTTAGAATAAAGGAGCATTTACTAGAGAAAGGGGTTTATTTTTGGAATTTTGTAGTTTTGAAACCATTGTGGTAAGTGAAGCATTTGAAGTAATAATCACAAAAAAGAACTTTTAATGGTTTGAATATTAATTAAAAATCACAAAACTTTGGAAACATGTAATTCGTTCTGCATCGACTTGTCTAAACGTATTAATATTTATAAAACTGAATCAAAACCAACTCGCTTCATATACTTCTGCATACTACCCTTTACTTAATCCGAATTAGCATATAAAAGACAAGTTAACCCCGGAGCATAGTTTACGGTCTTGGGACATGCTTTTTCACGCCTATACAAGCAAAGCAGACTCAAATCAGTCGGTCCGTCAAAGGGTCTGCTCTGTTTGCTGATGGAATTATATAGATATAATTCTAGGGTTTCTGCGATGCTAACAGGAATATGTTCATATACCATCACAAAAATTCGGATAACATATATTCATGATGCAATATTCTTTATATAGATAATCACGAGGTAAATGGTTAAACCCTGATAATACGTGCATACTTCACGGTCACCCTCATGTTATATGTGTAAATAAGCAGAGTTTCACCGTCTAGACTGTTTACTTGTTATGTATTGAATCCCATTTCTCCGTGTTCACATTCTCCGCCATGTAAAGGCATTAACGCTTTGAATGCTGACATCATTGGTTCATCAGTATCTAGCAATAGAGTCCATTCAGTATGAAAGTGTATACGGCAAAGAGTGCAGACCCTGGTCAGAGGGCTCCTCCGGAATCTAGATATGCACTGATCTTCTGAAATATTCATATATTGGCAGTAACAAACAATACAGTCATAAGAATATTATACTTTAACACTTGACTCCATAAATATTCCTGAAAGAAATAAAGACATCATGACATAGGGATTTTTAGCACCGGCAGAAATTGCAGAACCATATTCATATGCAAACAGAGCAGACCCTGATCAGAAGGTTCCACCAGGAGCCGTCTAATACATGTAACCAATCCAATTATCAGTTTGAGGGTATTCTGCAATATTTATTTTGTCAACATGCCCTTTGGAAAAAAATATGGAAGTGAATAGTGCAAACCCTGACATGACAACTCCCTCAGGAACCGTGTCTGGGTCTGATGTTTGTTTGTGTCCATTTTATGGAAAATCTGGGCAAACATGGGTTTACCCTTTTCAAGTATTTCGAGATATGATCAAAACGTTATCTGCCCCCATTTCATCTGCTTTGTAGTTTCTCAATAATTTAAAACAAATTTTAAGAAATTGAATATTGAAACAGCTGGGAGTTTACCCCTATGATTGCGGGAAACGAATGGACCGGCATTTGCAGACCCAGATCGACATTTAGCGTTTCTGCAAAAATATTATTATTATTATTATTATTATACCACATTTATATAGCGCTCTTTTCACACATGATGTGTGCGTTCAAAAGCGCTTCACATGATTAAACTGCAAGTACAGAAATGAATATATATAATGCGTATAGAATATTTAAAACAAATGAAATTTAAGATAGAGATATCAATAAAACTATTAAAAATTGAATTAATTTAAGAATTATAGATAAAAACAAAATCATCCTTTTCTGTACATTTTATGTCCCCAATTCAAGGCAAATAGACGCACACCGTGACTACCGGTATATTGTGTCCACCCATCCATGTCACCAAAACTCAAATGAAGCATTATATGTACAGTGTCAGTACATCATACAGTTACGACCCAGAAACATCTGGATCGGGTTTATGTATGGCATACAACAATATACATAAGATATTGCCTTACATATGTAGGACAATGGGTTAACAGAATAGGTCAATTTTGTAGCTAATGCATATAAACAAACACAATGCAATTACAACAATTACAAACAAACCACCAATATATACACCCCGTATGCAAAATTGGCAAAGGAGTATCGTAATATCAATCCAACCGACACTGAACGAGACAAACAATGCCGTGCCAAGCCGCGACCCAGACGGATTCAAAGAGATTGGGCTATCCCTACCATCAAGATCCACCACCCAGCACAAAGCGACACACACACATCAAGTGCCTACGAACAGTGCCCATCTAAACAACTGACAAGATATTCCTTTGACCAATAATTTGCAAGTAACAGAATTCTCGAGATGGGAGGGATTCGAAAATGTCCCGTGGCCGAGGCAACAGTCATCATGATTGATAATCCAGCTACGTTCTCTTAATTTGCCGAATAATTTCCTAGTAAATATGCTAAAGAAACGCGTTTTTCAGACATCAACTGACACTGAATGAGACACATAATGCTGTCCCGAGCCGCAATCCGAGTGGTTTCAAAAGAGATTGGGTTATCCCTACCGTCAAAATCCACCACTCCGTGGCCAATGCAACAGTCACCGCGATTGACAATCATCAGCTACGCCCCTTAATTTCCCTAGTAACGTCCTAGTGAAATATGCCAAAGACAAGCGTTTTCAGACATCAACTGACACTGAGTGAGACACACAAAGCTGTCCCGAAACGCAATCCGAGTGGTTTCAAAAGAGATTGGGCTATCCCTACCGTCAAGATCCATCACCCAGCACAATGTGACACACAAAGTGCCCTCAAACAGTGCCTAACTAAATAACTGACAGGTAATTACTCGACTAATATCTGCCATCCTAGTAAAATATGTTGAAGAAATGCGTTTTTAGACATCTTTTAAAAGATGCCAGTGAGGTGGCATCTTTGATGCCAGACGGCAGAGCGTTCCAAAGTTTTGGAGCTGCATGCATGAAACTTCTATCCCCGTATTTAACCGTCCGACTTTTTGGCACAAAAAATATCATTCAGTACTGTCCCGAAGACTCAGAAAAGTCCATTTGATCTATATCTCCATTATTGATATCATTATACACCACATACCAAACAAATAGCCGCCCGAACACCCCCCCCCCCCCCCCCCCCGCCCCAAGAAAGCACAGCAAATACAAAGAGACGCACAAATACAAAACAAACAAACAATAGGATTGGAAGTACCGCATTGGAACGGTCAGTGACAGTAGTCGCTGGGGTTTTAAACCGGTTAAGGGGCCCTTATTCCATCCTCACCCTAAAAGACAGTGTAAGTAAACGTATCCCCTCTTCGACTAATCTACAACAACCGCAATGGCAAAAACAGTGGTAAATTGCATGTAGAACGAAAGCATATTTAAGTGAAACAAACGTCTGTACCTCATAGGCTATTTTTCAGTTCAAAATCTTGTCCGCTCAATAACTTGATGACTATTGTGTGTGCTGTATTCATACTTAAGAGGATGGTTGCTCATGGCAAGTAGATGACCCCTATTGATTTTGAGGTCAGTCGGTAAAATGTTACAGTGACCATCAAATTAAAAAGACACTGTTCGCTTAATAACTTGATAACATGAGCTCCCCCCCCTTATTTATTAACATTGTGCATGTTTTGACAGCACATACTGTGGGCATATAATGCTCCGACACATGGAGCTCTTGTTTTTATATTTTTATAATTTTAAAATATGTATGTGTTGTTAACTATTGTCTTGTTGCTCGATCTTGAAATAAATATATCTTATCTATGTGCATTTTCTGCGTTCAAAGTATGAGACACTCGTCTGAGAAAGAGAGATTTAGTCCATTGCAAACAGTGTCGACCCAGGACAGATAATATGTATATGATGAGATATCGGGTCAAGGTTTACGCCTGTTTCATATTTATAAACGCCTTTTCATACATTTGCAAACAGAGTAGACCCAGATTAGAAGGCTCTTAAAGTCTTCCAAAACCACCGACTGGAGTTTCACTAAATGTCAGAGGAATGATACTTGTAGAATGTAGGATAAGTCTTTATCCTACCTCCTACAAGTTTCTAGCTACCCGATTAGTTAAATGACGTCACGTGAAAGCCTTGTATTTTCCATCCAATGCCTCCAGCAACCTAATATAAGCCGCTGTGAAATGATATCATTTAACCATAGTTGGCCATACCTGATAAACAATGTAGGACCTCATCCGATGCCGTAAATTTATACCTGAGAAAATGCCCTTTGTGAAAGTATATTCATCTTACATGTTAAACCATGCATGCCCAAATACGATGCCATAAATACTTGCGATTGCTGATTTAGATATACAGTAAATGGAGTTTCTATTTGGCGGTAAACATAACGTCACACACCGATGTTCAGATAACGATGACGTCATGTTATTATCTTCAATGACAGCGGTCGCCTTAAATCTTTCTCGTCAAAAATAAAAGGTAGTCTGTAGGATAAAAAAAACGTGACATAGTGTTCAGGTAAACCTACTATGGAATATACACTGCCAGTAAATTCCATATGGGACTCGAGCTTCGCTCTCGTCCTATATGATATTTACTGGCAGTGTATATTCCATATTAGGTAACCTGAAAACTGTGTAACATATAATATCTCTAGCGGACTGTCTGTCTGAATATCTGGCTAGCCGGGTGTCTGTATATCTGGCTCTCTGTATATATGGCTGTATATTCGGCTGAATGTCGGTCATTATATCTGGCTGATTGTCTGTATATCTGGCTGAATGTATATCTGGCTGACTGTATATATGGCTGACTGTATATCTGGCTGACTGTATCTGTATATCTGGCTGTCTGTCTGTATCTGGCTGGCTGTATATCTGGCTGATTGTCTGTATATCTGGCTGACTGTATATCTGGCTGACTGTATCTGTATATCTGGCTGACTGTATCTGTATATCTGGCTGTCTGTATGTCTATACCTGGCTGTCTGTATATCTGGCTGTCTGGCTGTCTGTCTGTCTATATCTGGCTATCTGTATATCTGACTAGCTGTATGTCTATATATCTGGCTGGATGTCTGTCTGTGTACTTGACTAGTTGTCTATATCTTGCTGACTGTATATATCTGGCTGTCTGTCTGTATATCTGGCTGTCTGTCTGTCTATATCTGGCTGGATGTCTGTCTGTGTACTTGCCTAGTTGTCTATATCTTGCTGACAGTGTATATCTAGCTGTATGTCTGTATATATGGCTTTCCGTCTGTCTGTACATTTGGCTGTCGGTCTGTCTGTCTGTATATCAGACTGTTCTTGTCTGTATATGTATGCATATCTTGCTGTTCTTCTGTCTGTACATCTGGCTTTCTGTCTGTATAGCTGGCTTTCTGTCTGTCTGTAAATCTGTCTAGTTGTATGTCTGTCTGTCTGTCTGTCTGTCTGTATATCTGGCTGTTCTTTTTTTGTTTGTATATTTAGTTATCTGGTTGTATGTTCCTCGTTTATCACCCTATTCTCGTGTTTGTTTTGTCAGTCTTCTCTCTCTATCTTTGTATTCATCCCTGTCTTATGCCTCCTTGGTGTACACTGTATGTCTGTAAATCTGTCTAGTTGTATGTCTGTCTGTCTGTCTGTCTGTCTGTATATCTGGCTGTTCTTTTGTTTGTATATTTAGTTATCTGGTTGTATGTTCCTCGTTTATCACCCTATTCTCGTTTTTGTTTTGTCAGTCTTCTCTCTCTATCTTTGTATTCATCCCTGTCTTATGCCTCCTTGGTGTACACTGTATGTCTGTAAATCTGGCTGGCTGGCTGGTTGTATATCTCGCTGTATATCTGCCAGTTCTTCGTTTATCCCTCTCTATTCTCGTTTTGTTTGTTTGCCTTTTGTCTCTATCTCTTCATCTCTGTTTTTTTCTCCTTATTGTCTGTCTGTATATCTGGCTGACTGTCTGTTCTTCTCTCTCTATTCTCGTTGTTGTTTTGTCAGTCTTCTTTC
Source organism: Azorinus chamasolen (assembly GCA_963576725.1). NCBI lineage: Eukaryota > Metazoa > Mollusca > Bivalvia > Cardiida > Solecurtidae > Azorinus > Azorinus chamasolen. The sequence continues at coordinate 35,032,421 of OY755251.1, forward strand.
TCACATACAGTCTTTCTAGCTTTCGCTGTCTCTTTTCTGCCTGTCTGTCCCTATATCTTTTTCTCGTTGTCTGTAAAATGTTCAATTTAAAATGAGATTTTATCCCCATATGTGTTTAGACAATGAGCAAAAACTAATCATCAATTTATACGCTTTTCGACACACGATTAGACTTTGCCGAATGGCATTGCCATTCAACGCTGAATTTGCAAATGGACTATTTCAAAATTCAAACATGTTACTCTTATTGTGAATATATAGGGAGTTTTCTCAAGAAAAGTGTAACATGACACACACTGCAGACCCTGATGAGAGGCTCCTCCAGGAGAGCTCTCATCTGGGTCTACAGTGTTTTGCAAAGGACATCAGTGACTCGTGTCCCGCACTGTAAGGATTTACCCATACAGTGTCGTAAAACACATCTGCACACATCAGGATCTGGTGAAACTATGCCTACTTCCGGATCGATCCGGCATTTAAGAATTGAGTGTCAAACAGCTTAGGTCCAGATGAGACGCCGAGTTACTCGGCGTCTCATCTGGACCCAAGCTATTTGCAAATGCGAGTCATGCCAAGAATAGTGGTCGAAGGGATTAAATAAACAAGGAAATGCTTCGATTGGGGAAACATGGCAGACGTACCGGAAGAATGTACTGTTTACATCATAAATCACAACAACGGTAGTATACAGGGCGATTGGTGAGTTTCGTTCCCTTGTGCTGAAACAAGGGAAGTATGACCAAGTCGGTTGCCTTAGAAACGGATATTGCTGTACTGTGCTAGCTGCCAAAACAACTGTTCCGGACAGAGGCAAAACATACATGTCCACATCCATTGAACAGCGACAGTATCTTTTGGCAACAATTAATTTTCGTATGCAGGCGAGGTTTCAGAGAGAACTTTACTTCAATTTCTTCAGTAAGTGTGGTGTCAACCATTTCAATCACACGATGCCACTCTGTATCTCATCTAGACCCAAACTCAAAGGTCCAGAATAAGATGCGTAAATTTAAATATTTTCAAGAATAACTCCTTTATTTCTCCATCAAACCTTACTACATAAATACGTCTTTCTACGCCCTTGCAAGCAGAGTAGACCCAGATCAGACGACTCCTGTAGGATCCGGGTCTGCTCTGCTTATGATAAACTATAGATATGAGTCTACAGTTTCTGCCACAGCCAAACATTTCTGTGTTCATATGCTTTTATAACAATTTATCTAATTAATACTCGTATGTATGCTTTTATGTATTTATTACATGGATACTATATTACTTCATAAGCAAATAAGGGAGACTGATTAGACGGCTCTTACAAGACTGGTCTGCTTATTGTCTACTCTATCACAAGGTGAATCTATATAGTAACGGGTTAACCCTTTCCCTGATGAATATTCATGGAGGAAATACCAATGTAATGACGTCATGAATATTAATAAGATTATTTCTTATAATGGCATATGAACACATGACATTTTGGCTCAGGCAGAAGCTGTATAATCATATCTATATTACACCATAAGCAAACAGAGCAAACCCTGATCAGACGGCTCCTATAGGAGCCGTCTGATCTGGGTCTTCTCTGTTTGCAGATGCGTCAAAATGCCCTTATATTAGGGTAAAGGGTTGAGACAGATGAGCGATTAACGACTTAAATGCTGCACTATTCAGAACCTTCTTAACTGCAATGTGGGTAAGCAGCATTTTACTGAAAATGCATTTTGGGATCTAAAATAGCAATGCATAGATCTTTTTTTGATATTTTCATAATTATCACTGTCCTTACCTGGTAAACTATCTATAATTTTGATACATATCACATAACCAATAAATTATATATTGTTAGCGCTATTTTATGAAGATTTCCCAGAACAACTTACAATGTCATTGTATACAGTAAAACGCATTTGTGGATCAATAATAAATGGTTAACATCCTTGTTCTAGAATAAAGCATTATTGCAATATTGGGAACACGTGCGAGACCAATCGGAATATCCCGGAGAACCAGTCGGAATACGGCCGAGTATTTACGACTGATTCGGAAATTAGACGGAACGATAAACTTTGGCGATATATGTACTTTTTATCAAACTTTATAAATTCGTATTTTTCCACATACTACTTCTTTCCGTTAAACAAACTACGTTTTATTCCATATTTACAGAATTTTAAAAACACATTGCAATTAACAATTAATGTAAAGTAGATTATAATTTCTGTAGAAAAAATGTAATGAAAAAACCCCCCAAAAAACACTACGACATACTCGAGATGACTGCTATTTTTTATTAAATCTTCTGATGGTGATTCATGATCTGTTACCATTTTTATTTGCATCCTATTAGTTTAATTTGTTCAGAACCTATAACTGAACGTGAAAGAACTTGGGTCCTGATGATGCGTTGAGTTACCCAGCATCTCCTCTTCATCCAAATTGTTTGCAAATACCAGTCATAAAACAGTTTCACTTCAGGCCATAGATTTTCAGAGTCTGTGACAAAAAATAAAACAAAACAATGTTAAGTGAGGACCCGTTGGTTTAAATCATCGTATGGCACAGTAGAGCATGTCCTAAACGGTCGTTCATTTATTGGACATAGGATCATTAAAATATGTGATTGCTTAATGCAGGGCAAAAGTAATGCAGAAAGCTCTTGTGAGAGATTTCTGCATTACTTTTGATCTGCATTAAGCTACCACCTGACTTACAGGCCCATGATTAGACCTTTTTAAGTTGACCGCATAAGACTGATTATACTGTACATACTTATACAATATTTAACTATTTCCATATTGTGTTTAATACATGGTCTCAATGTTGAAAACTCTGTTTTGTCATAACAATTTTATCTGCATTGCACATTTTGTTACATTAAGACTTACAGATAAAGGTGCGTACCCAAATACTAAAATCGTCATTTCTCTACGAAACCCTATACTGTGACCACTTTTTAGAATCGAGAAACGATTCTAAAGTGCGGTCTCAGTATAGGGTATGGTGGAGAAATAAAGGAGTTATTCTTGAAAATGTCTTGACCTCTGTAACATTACATATATCGAACATACATTTTTTAACTGTGCATTTAAACCCTTTGCGTGACAGAGACGTGATTTCAAGCAGAGTAGATCCAGATAAAACATCTCATTACGAGCTTCCGATCAGGCTCTGCTGTTTGCTTTTGGAAAATTAAAGGTCTGATTCTTTAGTGTATGCCACGGCCAAACATCGATATATTGTTTTTTAAAATCTAATACATATTCTTGATATCATTACTTCTTATATGAATATTCATGGTGTCATATGATGGTAATAAACCATCTTAAGGTCCTTGTCATGTTTGCTGCTTATAGTAGAAGCTTGAAGATATTAACACGTGCTTCGCAGACCACCGGATTGCTAATATTAGGCAAGCAGATTAGACAAGAGGGAAGACCATTGCTATTCCGAGAACTTTTATTTTGCGTCTTTGATAAATGAAGATAAAATGCACACATGCAAATCTACTAATGTTCTAGGCAAAGTCTTCATTTCGTTGAAAATGCACTCAGTAAAAGCAGATATTCCAATAACCCTTTCGTCATATAAACGCTTTTTCACGCACTTGCAAACAGAGGAGATGCAGGTCAGACGACTCCTATAAACGCCGTTTGATCAGGGTCTGCTCTGTTTGCTTATGAAATTATAATAGATCTTTCTATAGTTTCTACCAATAACTTCTGTGTACATATAACATGATAGAAATCAGCCAATACACATTCATGATGTCGTTATTTCTTACATGAATATTGAACAGAGAAAGGGTTAACATGCGGTTAAAAATGTTTGCATCAAGTACGTGTCACTTAGATGTGTCCTTATTATAGTAGATCTATGATAAATGTACACATAATGTTAGAAAAATAGTTATATATGTACAAGTGGTATATATAAACAATGTGGGCAATATACGTATTGTTTACATACGGATTTAAGCGACGTTGATTATCTAATATTACACAAGACTGATTGAAGCACAATTTGCGTCTTCGAAATAGTAGAATCTACCGAGTTATCCAATCACACTGCACTCTTATTTTGTTTTAATGTCATGTTAAGTAACTTATCACAGAACCAAGATGTAAACTGTGAAAAAAACTAGTTTTTGATGAACACAGATCATCGGAGTTTGAAAGCATATTGCTTAATTTAATGATTTAATGTCGAATTGCTTGATATTGATACGCATAATAAATAATTCACTGGCCTAATTACTGTCCAAACACATGTTGTATTCTCAAAAAGAAAAGAAAGGTAAAAAAAAACAATAATTGGTTTCATAAAGAAAATATCTAGATAAACAAGAGTTTAAAAATCAAGAAATGTATTCCCAATGAGTAAAACGGAAGAAACCAGCTTGATATTTGTAAAGACTAGAAACAACACCAAAATAAAAGCACAAACTAAAACTACAAGTAAGTTATTTAGCAAAACGACAATCGCGTAAATGTTTAATGTCAGTATAGAAATATTGTAATATAAAAAAGAAGATTAATTCAAATAACCTATGTGCAAAATGAATTTTACTATCATTTTAAATTCCTGTACGATTTTGACAATAGTGATGAAGAGACAACTATCAATAACAAACACATGCAACGACTCCTCGTTATACCGACATTCGTTACAATGACACCCACGTTATACCGGCGATATACATTGAAACAAAATTACCGTTATGTCTCCGAAACAACCACTGAATAAATAGGTGCAATGACAATAAGACAGACGATCGCTTAATGCAGAAAACAAGAAGTGAAAAAGCTCCCATAGCGAGCTTTTTGCACTTCTTGTATTCTGCATTAAGTGTCCGCCTGTTGGTACTAGTTTAAAACTGGCCATATGGTTCCTTTCATATTTAAACTCGTTATAACGACAACCTCGTTATACCAGCAAAATGTCTGGAAACAAACACATCCGTTGTAATGAGGGTTCACTGTACAAACTATGAATAAGAAAATCAACCCTGAATTACATTTCAGTTTTAATGGATGAAAAATGCGATTTTCCATCAGAAAGAACACACAAAACAACATGTCCAGACGAATATGTGCTGAATGTATCAAGGCTCGTATGAAATAAATCCTCCTTTCTTGCTAAACTTTTATCAAAGGATATTTGCAAAAACAGAGTATCAAGGAACTGGAGTAAATGCATAATATCACCGATATTCAAATACGGGAAGAGGACTGATCAATGTCACTATAGAGGTATAACATTAAATAATGTATTAGCAAAACTGTACTCCCAGTTAAAACTGAACAGACCCAACCAGTGGATAGAGAAATATTAAAAGCTTACGAAATGCCAGTGTGGTTATCAGAAACACAAACACACGGTTGATTGTATACTCATATTTCACGGTATTATATCAAAACTCTTGTCATCGAGTAAAAAATTGTGCACGGTCTTCTTGGATAATGAAAAATGTTTTGACAGAATAAACGGATCCTTAATGTTTCAAAAACTGTTCGAACAAAATATTAGCTGCAAATCAAATATAACGGGAACATCTCCGAGGAATGCATTATTTCAACAAGTGGAATCAAGCACGTGGATCAGAATTCATTAGAAATATTAATTCCGATCTTGATGGTATCTGTTCAGTAAACGAATTGTGACGCTTTATGTTGATAAAAATAGAAAGAGGCAGTTATGAAATTTTCCGACAGAAGAGAGAAAATTAAGCTTTTGTGATCTTAATTGTATTGAAAATAAATATCACTTTTTACCTATATGTCCCTTTTACTGACATCCAACATTGTGCACGGTTGTCAAAAAGACAATGTAAAAATCACGTGTACTTAATTTCATCCTTTGTTTTAGTGTGGGCTTTGGGATGCTTTTCTTTTGTACTTTGTTCTAGATTTTACAAATATCAAGCCGTTTTCTTCACCTTTACTCCTTTAGAATATATTTCTTGATTTTGTTTGTTAGCTAGACAGCTTGATCAAACGTGTTATTGATTTTATTACCCTTATTTTCCTTTATCTTTTTTATCCCTTTCCTTCATATAAGGGGCTTGGAACCTTCAACCAAATTTAAAAAAGAAAGCAGACAAGAAGGAAGATAATGCATCTGTAAAAACTGATGAATATTTGTATACATATTCATGCCGTGAAGGGCTAAGCCTTTCTTAATGGATTGACCTTCCAGTTTGAAAAGTCAGCATTTCAATACGTTAACGTTTTGAGACGAATGTATTGACATTTCAAACAATGAAGACCAAGATCAAAGAACTCCTAGCACTGTTTGTAATCAGTAATTCTCTAGCAAATTTAAGCCTTTCGTACTGGATGCATTCTCCTATTAACTCTTCGCTTGCTACTCACGTCAATATACCTACCTGTATATAGTGAAGACCCAGATGAGACAGCTCCTGCAGGAGCTGTCTCATCCGGGTCTGCACTATTTACAAGTTGATTGTGTAACTAGTGCACTTCACAGCAGTGATTGCACAGCGAAATATGCGTACACAGTGAATATATATGTAATTATACAACAGGGCATGGGTAAAGAAGGAGACATGTATTTTAAAATTCAGCAAGAGAAGGGTTAATCATTAATTGGCTATTCCACTTAGAAAGCATCACCATTCAAAGGGAAAACACTATACAGGAGAATTAATCAATTTGGTATAAGATCAAACGAAGAGTAACTCGGCAACACTGCAGGAGCCAAGCGGTTTTAAAATCAGATTAAGTCTTTGACAATAAATAAAAAAACACGCCTGGTTCGAAATCCAAAGAAAAAGGCATGTTATATTCAGTAGAACCTGTCTTAAGCGACCCTCAGAAGGATATCTAAATATGGGCCTGTAAGACAGGTGATAGCTAAATGCAAGTCAAACGTAATGCAGAACCCTGAATCCTTGTTCATGGTATGCATGCTACTAAATGCTAACACTGATATTGTACTGTAATAAATGCACAAACGGTAAAAGAAATACTTACTCACACGTACGCATTAACCTATGCACACACGTGCGCTCACACGCAAGCACGAACACACACAAAGTATCCAAACAACATACCCGCTCTACTTGTAGATAACGAAACAAAACGAATAGTTTCCATTACAAACGGTTTTAAATACCTAGACTTAGACTTATTTCGGTTTGGTCAATGTAGACTGGTTTTACTATACAGTTAAACTTCGATATCTCGAACTTCAAGGAACAATACAATTACTTCGAGGTAGCAGAGGTTCGAGTCATTCGATTTCTAATCTTGACAATTTATTTCGCAGCTGAATGCAGGTCTAAAGTAATGGTGAAAGCTCCTACAGCATTACTTTACACCTGCATTTAGCTGTAACATGTGTTTCTAGATATACATAGGGATACATTTCGGAACAAATCTGTATTGTAAATTGTGGAAGGCCCGAACTTTATTTCAAGTTATCTCGAAGTTCGAGTTATCCAGATGTTACTTTGGAACCCATCCATTTTGCATGTAGCGGGGGCACAGCAAACAACATATGATTTGCTGGAATTAAACTATTGACATTGATAAACCCACACCCTTATCGAAGAGCTCCCTCTGTTCTGGGTCTAAACTGTTTGCCTATATCTTTTAACCTTTAGCATGCTATGGACGGATGAGTGAATACCTATGCAAACAGTTTGGATCCAGATAAGACGCCGAGTAACTCGGCGTCTCATCAGGATCCAAACTGTTTGGCACACTGATTGCATTTTGGTAGACAAATTGATTAAAGCTTGAATTTTGAAAATGTATTAGGTGAAAAATTCTGTAAAAATAATTTGCTCAGCAGGCTAAAGGTTAAGGGATACTGGGAACTAACTATATTTATTCATGAAGTTTATTAGCATTTTACCGGATACAAATATGTAAAAATGTTTGCACATAACCACCAGAGGCTGTACAAATTCCATACGCTGGTAGAGTAGAATCTTGCATGATAATTTAAAGCAGTTAGTTGCTGAATGCAGGGCAAACACAATGCAGAAGCGTACTGTAGACGCTTTTTGAATAATTATTGCCCTGCATTTAGCTACCACCTGTATAAAATTCAGCATTGGACTTCATTTGACTGGTCGTACAAGGGAGTATTTACTGTTGAATAAAACGAACTCCGTAAGTACAAGTATTTTGTGTCATGTGCACGGAACCATGATATACATGCATGAGCAAATGATCCTTACTGACCACAGCACTTTGGAAAACTATTTAACCCTTTACTACATATAAATGTATTTCTACACCTTTGTAAACAGAGTAGACCCAGATCGGACGGCTCACTAGGAGCATTCTGCTCAGGGTCTGCCTCGTTTGCTAATACAGATATAATTCTACAGTTTCTGGCAAGACCAAACATTGCTTTGCCAATGTGCTACTATGCCAATTTTATCATATTAATATTTATGATGTCATTACTTCTTACATGAATATTCATTGAGTAAAGGTATGAAGAAGCTGAGTTGATGACAAACAGAAACAGGGATGTGAACTCATTGAGAGACCATGAGTTTAGCTGTTAATGACATTTTCCTAAAACGTGACAAGCGCTCAAATATCAGTTCGAAATAACGTTTTAATTTACACATCCTATATTTACATCTGTAGCAGTGTACGTCTTTGTACATGATCCATAAACGAATATCACAGCATACGTCAGTTTCTACATATTAATTTGTTTATTACATTTAAACACGTCTGAAACATGCAAACTATTCGACAGTCTAGTACGATCCTCACTAAACGTCTGAAGTATGGGACAATCATACTGCAAGGTACGCAGAAATGAAAAACATTTGGTTCTGCAGATATACATTAACTCCTTCGCTGCCAAATTATATTATATTATTTACCTGCATTAAGCTACCACCAGGACCCTGTTCCATGAGTATCTACGCCATTCTAACGCGCTTTCAGCTCCGATGGGCCTACCACGTTCACCGCATGGATGACCATCGCCTCCCAAACAGGTTAGTCTACGGTGGACTGTCCACTGGCAAGCGCTCACTCGGAAGACCCTAAAAATGTACAAAGGGGCTCTCAAGTGCTGTGCAATTCCATTTACCCCCAGGGACGCAAGTGCAGAAGACCGCTTCACCTGGCGCCCACTTATCAATCGGAAGTGTCCGACTTCGAACAGAGACGTATCAGTGATCAAGAAGAGAGGCGACTGAAAAGGAAAGAACACACAAATTATACCCCCTCCCTTTCCACTCTGGCACCGTTAAGCAACCACCTGCTTATACATGTAAAGACACCAATGTTTATTCATTAAGTGGTCGCATTAGAGGGGTTCTACTGTATTGTCTTTGTTTTTGAGCATCTTATATTGCCGAATATAATTCTAATGCTTGGTTGATTGATTGATTGATTAACTCATGCCAATCCTAACTAACGTTACGCGGAAACCATTCATTGAACACTACCCGCTCGTAACAACATTCGCCAATCTAATAACCAAATTTCAGCTTGTTGAAAATCTGATTAATTAAGTAAATGGAAAAGCGGTAACACCTCTCTAGTCCGACAATAAAGTGACCTAAAACACGTTAGAACGGTTTGAAGCACTCGCCTGCTTAAACCTTTCATGTAATAAATAATGACATGGGTATTTATTAGCTCATTTTAATAATGGCCAATGGCATTCTACAGGAAATTTCTGCATTACTTTTGCCCTGAATTAAGCAACCACCTGCTTTTAAAAACTCATATGTTCGATTAAAGAATGATCGCTTAAGACAGGCTCTACTGTAAATCACTGTGGCCAACTACTACTACCACCACCACTACTACTACTACCACCACTACTACCACTACTACTACTACTACTAACACCACCACTACTACTACCACCACTACTACCACTACTACTACTACTACCACTACTACTCCTACTACCACTACTATTACTACTACTACTACTACTACTACTACTACTACTACTTCTACTACTACTACTACTACCACCACTATTACTACTACTACTACTACCACTACTACTACTACAACCACTACTACTACTACTACCACTAACACTATTATTACAACTACTACTACTACTACTACTACTACTACTACTACCACCACTATTACTACTACTACTACTGCTACTACCACTACTACTACTACTACTACTACCACTACTACTACTACTACCACTAACACTATTATTACTACTACTACCACTACTACTACTACTACCACTACTACTACTACTACCACTACTACTACTACTACCACTAACACTATTATTACAACTACTACTACTACTACTACTACTACTACTACTACTACAACTACTACTACTACTACTACTACTACTACTACAACTACTACTACTACTACCACTAACACTATTATTACAACTACTACTACTACTACAACTACTACTACTACTACTACTACTACTACTACTACAACTACTACTACTACTACTACTACTACTACTACTACTACTACTACTACTACTACTACTACTACTACAACTACTACTACTACTACTACTACTACTACTACTACTACTACTACCACTAACACTATTATAACTACTACTACTACTACAACTACTACTACTACTACTACTACTACTACTACTACTACTACTACAACTACTACTACTACTACTACTACTACTACTACTACTACTACTACTACTACTACTACTACTACAACTACTACTACTACTACTACTTCTACTACTACTACTACTACTACTACTACTACTACTACTACTACTACTACAACTACTACTACTACTACTACTACTACTACTACTACTACTACTACTACAACTACTACTACTACTACCACTAACACTACTACTACTACTACAACTACTACTACTACTACTACAACTACTACTACTACTACTACTACTACTACTACTACTACTACAACTACTACTACTACTACCACTAACACTATTATTACAACTACTACTACTACTACAACTACTACTACTACTACTACTACTACTACTACTACTACTACTACTACTACTACTACTACAACTACTACTACTACTACTACTACAACTACTACTACTACTACTACTACTACTACTACTACTACTACTACTACTACTACTACTACTACTACTACTACTACAACTACTACTAGGTCTTATACTGCTACCACTAATACCACCATCACTGATTATCTTCTATTCTTATTCCTGATGTTTTCGAAATAAAGTAAATCAGTGTTCAGCATATTAAACTTTACATTTCAAGTTGAGTTTCTGTGAAAATACAGAAAACTTTTTTTGCCGGGCTTACGGGAGTTAGCGGGAAAGCGGTAAATCCAATAATGTGATACACTAGACACCTTTGAGACCGCTGAAATTCTGTAACATGCTCTTGAATCAATACTTTAATACCCTTTCCTCCGCTGCAAATAATAATGTCTGCTTGATTTCGATCCGATACAAGTATGACTACTTCCAATTCCAAAGTTTGGGAGGAACTATTGACTGAATGTCTAACAGTTTGGATCCTTATGAAATGCCGAGTAACTCGGCGTCTCATCTGGATAGAAGATGTTATCAAAGGCGAGACAAGTCACTGTTAGAGATATAAAGGTTCAGGAGATTCATGAAATATTCCATCCTTTTGTATGTTTAAACCTTTACTCCATAAATACGCCTTTCGGCGCCTTTGCAAACAGAGTAGACACAGATCAGACGGCTCCTATAGGAGCCATCTGATCAGCGTCTGCTCAATTAGCGTATGTATATAATATAGATCTGACTCCCTAGTTTCTGCTTTGGGGGGAAAACTATGTGTCAATCTTAAAAAATAATCTAATTAATATTCATGATGTCATCATTTCTTTCATGAATATCCATGGCGTGAAGGGATAATGATTTTGGGATAGTATTCCAGATCATTTTGGAATCCTATAGGAGTCGTCTGATCAGGGTCTGCTCTGTTTGCTTATGAAATTACAACAGTTATCACTATAGTTTCTACCAATACCAAATTAGTATGTATACATATGCAATTATACAAAATCAACTAATAAATATTCATTACATGTATGTCATTATTTCTTAAATGAATACTCATCGAGTAAAGGGATACGTCGCGACTTTTATCGCACTGGGAGATACTGTCTGTTAAAGCCCTGGTGCGTTACAAATGTTACTTACTTACGATTCGTGTAACCCATTCCCTCATATAAACGGGTTTTTATGCACTTACAAACAGAGTTGATCCAGATCAGACGGCTCCTAAAGGATATGCCACCTTAAAAAATTAATCTAATCAATATACATGGAGTAAATGGGTTAAATGATTTTGGAATAGTACAAAGTCTATGCGATGATGGAAATGCCTCCAAAGCAGCCGTTTCATGTGGGTTAACACTGTTAGCAACTGTTAGCAACTACTAATTAAAATTTCCTTGCAGGATCTAACTCTTATGCTGCTATCAGTCTCCTGTCTCGCATTGCCAACGGCGTAAAATATGCTGTGTGACACTCAGTAAACGCTTTCCTTCATATAAACGCCCTTTTTCACGCATCTGATAACAGAGTAGACCCAGATCAGACGGCTCCTATATGAGCTGTCTGATCAGGGTCTGCTCTGTTTGCTAATGGAATTTGCTAATGGACTTTGCTAATGAAATTTGATAGGTCTGCTTCTTTAGTTTCTAAAACGGCTACAATGTTCAATTTTCCATATTTCATTATAACTACTTTGGCAATGAATATTCAGTAGGAATTGAAATTTGGATTGAATATAGAATAAGGTTAGAGTTAATAGTCCACCGATTTGGAAGCAGACAAATTTTAAAACATCTCCATGTAAAGGTCATCGGTTACCCAATCCATTTGTAATTTATTCGATTACAAAGTCGTTTCCCCTAGGCGAGTTGTAGGAGTATGACTTAAGTAGTCTATGTTTTATGTGCCTTTAATTCAATGATTCTGCATTTGCATTATATCCTTGCTTAACCGAACCTTTAATTAGTTTGAACGAAGAACATTATAGGAAGGCGGTTAGTTAATGCAGGGAGAAGGTCATACAGCAAGCTTTCTGCCTCACTTTCAACCTGCATTAAGCTGTCAGCTATCTCAACCCATTCGCTCCTAGGCTATTTTTGGATCCAACCTCTTTGAATAAATCTACCGAAAAGGAGTATAGTAGCAAATGCTCTATTTATCACAATGAACGGATACTGGAATACTTGGCCAAGACAGAAACTGTAGAATCATATCTATATTATATCATAAGCAAACAGAGCAGACCCTGATCAGACGGCTCCTATAGGTCTACTCTGTTTGCAAAGTCGTAGAAAGGCGTATTTATGGAGTAAAGGGTGAAATGTTTAATTTGCAAATTTAAGGCAGAGGATACACGCTTTCTATAACCATTTGATGCTTTATCGTACTGAATTGAAATTGAAAATCGGTTTAAGTCAATGGATAATAACACACAATAGTTCCCCTCTAAACCGGAGGACTAGTACAGAAGAATTTAGGTCTTTTTAAGCAGGTGCCGGTGGAACGTCATGGAGAAAATCCTTCGGGAGCATTCTGCGTGACTTTCATCCTGCCGTGAGATTAACCCATTCCTCATTACAAACGCTTGTTCACGCCCTTATAAAAAGAGTAGACCCAGATGCTGTAGGAACTGCCTGATCAGGGTCTGTTTTGGTTGCTCATGAAATTACAATTTATATAATACTACATTTGTTTTCCAGTACAAAAATCATGTGAGCATGTGTCGTTATAAAAACTCAGCTAATAACTATTCAATATTTCATCATTTCTCCCTTGAATATTTTACTCATTTTCTTCTACTGACGCTTTATTGCGCCTATGTCAAAGTCACTTCTTGAAACCATTGCTCTATTTATCACAATGATTTCAATACTACACAATTCTAAAATTTGCCATTTCTCTAGTCAATGCTCCTTTTCGGTAGATTTATTCAAAGAGGTAGAGTCTAAAAATAGTCTAAGAGAGAATGCGTCAATAGAGAAAGGGTTACATGCCGTAGGTTGTTGATTTCGCCACTTTAATGCCATAAAACTTAGGGACCTCTTATTCAATGCGATATATTTTGATTTGATAATGGATACCTATATCAGATACCATGCATACGAGCGTACTTGTATGATAATATCACTGAGTCTTTCCTTGGAGAAGTTAATCATGAAGGTTGTGCAGGCAGAAACATTTTACTTTGAGTCAGATGAGAATCTCGGGAGTCGGGACAATGCCACGGTGACAGCAACAGAGGACAGGACATTGCCAGAGGCATTCCACTCAAACAGGGTTGTTTCCATAGCAATACCATGGACATTCCCAAGATGTTACCCTAGCAACAGGCAATATGCATCCAGCTATGAAGAAACTGGAATGAACTGCTATGGTGATGGTATATGGTGGAAATAGAAGGAGTTACCACTGGATTGGAAGTACGCTACCAGACAGAGGTAGAAATCACATGACTAGGCGATGAGAACAGTTTGTGATACGTAACATTTGAAAATATAGCACAGCAGTTGCAATGGCTGTTGTATTATTTTGCTTACAAATGCAATAACTGTTTTTGGTTATTGATGCATATTTTCGGTTAATGGTGCATGTCAAAAATGGCCAGGAATTTAAAATTATTGTAAACAAGGTTTATGCGACCAAGATCTAGATGGTGCATATTGTTTTGGGTATGTCTGCTTGTTTGTTGGTCTGTCTGAAGCTGTAACCCTTTGTCATAAGTTTTAGGCTATTCCGGATAGAAACTATATACTTGGCATATTCACTCCTCGCATGCAACTGCATGGTTTGAGTGGTGTCATGTCAAACTCAAACCTCAAGCTCAAACGAAAAGTTTTTAGGTTTTTGGTATAGTATTTCACAAACACATCTTGCGTTAATGAAAAAAGAGAAAAAGGCAATATGGTTTAAAGTAAATGTACTTAAATCAAGTTTAACCCATTTTTCACACAAACTCCTTTTCACACCTCTTCAAACAGAGTAGACTGATCAGATGGCTCCTATAGGAGTCATCTGACCAGGGTCTGCTCTGCTGTGCTTATGGTTCTTCCATTACACCCTATTGTTTGTTTGTTATGTCTTTGTGCGTCTCTTTGTGTCTTTTATATACATGTACATTTCCTGTTGCTCGTTGTGGTGCTGTTCGGGCGACTGTGTGTTTTCGGCATGGCTCATACATGTACTTACCCTACCTAAATACCCTACTCTACAGTTTCTTTAATTACCAAACATTAAAACGTCCATATGCCATTATAAGAACACAGCTAATAAATAATCCTGATTATTATTTCTAATGTGAATATTCAACAGGGTAAAGGAATGCCACCTGTTATGAATTCCGATACAAACCCTTTTGCTCCCACGATCCCATATATGGGATATAGACAAACAATGTAGACTCTGATCAGACGCCGCATGATGCGGCGTCTGATAAGAGTCTACGCTGTTTGCTGATAGGAATTTCAATATAAAACAAAACGAAATTGAAAATTTAGGCCAGGCACCCCTTCGATAAAAATGGACTAATCCACTATATAATCATGGAAGAATCCATTGGGTGCAAATAGGTTAATACTAAAATGAATTGCGGTTTACACGAGTGTTACAGTATTTTGTAATGGAAGAAATTTTCAAGTGATTCAAATACATTGTACTGATAAAACTAACAGATTGTCGAAGAAAGCTCTGTATTCTTATCACATGTTCCTAATTATCTTATGTATTTTAACAGAATCAGGAATATAATTTCTCAGGAAAATATTATATTTAAGTATAAACAATTGATAAAGTAAAAAATAGAGGAAGCGGTGTTCGTTGAACTTATTTCTTTCGATTACTACTCAAGAGAGTTATCAGTTATGGCCTTTCGTAGGCTAGCTTCCAAATAAACAATATTCGCCGGTTATAAAACTTTCCATGTTTAGTCAGACAGGGTAGACACATATCAGACGGCTACTTTGGGAATACTATAGATCTGATTTGTACAGTTTTTACAATGGCCAAACTTTATTGTGTTCATTGGTCATCGTACAAATAACCTAATTAACCCATTACCCCATAGGCTATGTTTAGATCCAATCCAACCTCTTTCAATAAATCTACCAAAAAGGAGCATTAACTAGAGAAAAGGAATAGTTTAGGATTTTGTTGTTCTAAAACCATTGTGGTAAATAGAGCATTTGCTCTTTAGGAGTAAATGCTCTATTTATCACAATGGTTTCAAAAACTGAATTTTATACAGGAGTAGAAAAGCGTTTTTTATGGGGGAAAGGGTTAACCCTTACTCCATGCATATTTATGTATGAAATAATGACATCATGAATATTGTTTGAATATATTATTTTATCATGCAACGTCACGAAATACAGTCACTTCCTACTAGCATAATATTTTCCACGTCGACGCTGTATTTTGTGAGGTATAGTGCATGTGTACTGACCCCACTGGAATGCAGGTTTTGTTCAGCCAATAGGAGGAAAACAGAAGGAGGGAAAAGGCATTATTAAACATAAACATCAAATTAACATATTTGCTCACCTTTGTCTCAACTATTAGTCAATATAAAAGGATTAAATCAAGTTTGTTTATGTTGTAAAAGTCGATGACGTCACTGCATGCCAACATGACGTCACGTTATACGCATACTTGCATGTATTTTCATTCAGGGGACGAAACCGCTTTAGCAATCTTTCTTTTTCTTCATTTTCTCCTTTTTTCTTGGAGTTGCATGATAAAAGAATTACTATGCTAGTAGTTTGGAAGTTCAGCTGTATTTTGGCTCGTCAGAAAAGTAGTTAAATGCTCGCCAAGGCTCGCATTTAACAACTTTTCTAACTCACCAAAATACAGCTGAACTTCCAAACTACTAGCATAGTAATTCTTATATAATGGCACATGAACACAAGACATTTTGGCAATTACAGAAACTGGAGAAGCCTAAGTCTGATCTAGGTTTTCTATGTGTGCAAATGTGTAGAAATGCGTATTTATGGAGTAAAGGGTTAATATCAATGATGCCAATATTTCTTAGATAAATATTCACGAGGTAAAATCAAAAGACTATACCAATAAGGCCATCCCGGTTAGATATCAAATAAGTTAATGAACCAATCATCTTGCTTTTATCATACAGTAGACATTGTCTTAAGCGAACATTTACTTCTTAAACATAGGAGTCTTAAAAAGGCAGGTGGTTGCTTAATGCAGGTAAACGTGATACAGGACGTCCCTATAGGAGCTTTCTGTACTACTTTTTTCCTGCATTAAGCTACCATCTGTTTTACAAATCCAGATTTAGAATTCTTTTTTAATGGCCGCTTAACCCATTACCACATTTTTAGACCCAAACTCTTTGAATAAATCTACCGAAAAGCAGCATTTACTAGAGAAAAGGAAATACTAGACGAATGTACTTATGAAACCATTGTGATAAATAGATCATTTGCTCCAGAGGAGCAAATGCTCTATTTATCACAATGGTTTTAAAAAGCAACTTGTACATAGGCGTCAAAAGACGTCAGTTTGGGGGAATGGGTTAACCCTTTCCCTTATGTAAGCGCATTATAACGCATCTGCAAACAGAGTAGACCCAGATCAGACGGTTCCTATGGGAGCCGTCTGATTAGGGTCTGCTCTGTTTGCCGATGGTGTAATATACATCTGATTCTACAGCTTCTGCCTGAGCCGAAATGTCCTGTGTTCATATGCCATTATAAAAATAATCTTATTAATATTCATGACGTCATTATTTCCTACATGAATATTCATCAGGGAAATGGTTAAGACAAGTTCTGCTGTACCTTTACTTTCATTTGCATTGTCTTGTAGAAACTAATATCAGTTTTCAAATTGATGTTTTATCTTCCGTGCCGAATGACGGCGTAGTTACAATTAACAACCTTAATACTGAACTAGCTAACAATGGTTTTTATTATTCAACAATTAGTGACCCAGTCATTTGTATGACATGCCTGTAATTTAACGTGCTTAGTATTACGGGTCTCGTTAACTTAGATTGGAAGACTTGACCTTAAGAGGAAAACTAAATTTCAATTGAGCGGTTACAACCTTCAAAGACAAATATCTTTGATCTCAGATATTGCAGTCTGTAACGTTTTGTAATTAAAGGAAGTGCATGAAATCGATTGATCTAACCCTTTCAGTGCTGAAAGTTCATATGGACTTTTCCAAATTTAAACAGGCCAAGCTTACTATGAATTAGGAATTGTTTAAATAAAATTGTTACATGACAGTTTTGATCCAGTGTCCATATGTTAGTATAATAATTACTCTACTACATATTCATGATGTCATTATTTCTTACATGAATATTTATGGAGTAAAGGGTTAAAATTGTATATATGAGGTGAAGGCCTAACACAGTTTCGTGGTAGACATTTTAAATGTTTAACTTTGAGACGAATCTAAAGAGTGGCCACAACATAGGGTTTATTGGAGAAATGGCGATGTTAGTATTTAAATTAAATTAAATTAAATTAAATTTCTTTATTGCATAAAACATACATAGTATGCTTATAGCAAGCATGATAAAGAATACAAAACAGTGATATATGAACATGTTAATAGACAAAACGATTGCTAGATATATACCTCTTCCAAAAAGAAAAACAAAACAGAATAGAAAGTTAGGTCGTTGTTTTGATGTTTGTTTGTTTGTTTTCCATTGTTTGTTTGTGTTTTCCCCTTTCATTTAATTTCCCTAGAAGAGTTCTATCTGAAATTTGAATTTTAACATTTCAAGTCTGAAATTTGAAGTTTCTTTGGGATAGATAGATGCTAATACGTGTATTTTTGTGTTTATTTCAATTTATTAATAGTTTATGTTATTTATTCTTCTCCCTTTTAGCTCTATTTATTTGTTTATTTATTTTTACTTAGTGTTCTAATATTGTTAGGTTATTCTAATATTGTTATGATTTTTATCTTGTTATCTTATTACAATGTTCTAATATTATCTGTTATTTATCAATTTTTTTGTTTGGTTAATGACTTTTAGTTGTTTGTTTATTTATTTATTTTCTTAATTTTATTATGTCTGATTTCTTATTTGGTTTGCAAAATAAATATATTTGGACATATTACTGACAATCTTTTTGTTGTTTGTGCACATTAGATTTCTAAACTTTTGTATCGTAGTCCATGGGTAGTAATATCGTGGTAAGTAATTTGTGCGTAATTGGCTGTACCTTGGGCAGATAAGTAGGAAATGATACTCATTTTCAATTTGATGATGTGTGCACTTTGTACAGATTCTTTGATTTCTTTCTGTATGTGTATATCTTCCTGTTTCTACTTCTAAATCATGAGATGATATCTTAAATCTTGTCAAAGCAATTCTGAATTTCTTTTCATGAATAAATGAGAGATATTTTTCAAATTCGAGGTCATATTTAAATAGACCATAGGCCTCCAGGCGGTTAGAGTTATTTATTTTTACATACCAGCTTTGTTTATATAAATTAGTAATTTGATATTTAATGGCTCCTAAGTCTATTCGTATGTCATTTTCGTTGTACCAGATGAAATCTAGATTTGATTTTTTTAAAATGTCCTTAACTTTATTTGCCCAGTTATTTCCGTTATATTTATTCCCTTGTTCCATATCCGTTTTTAAGGCACTGTATGCTTTGTATAATAGTGATTGTTTATCAGAACTTATTATTTTACACCAATATTTTATCATGATAATTTGTCTCTGTATTAACATAGGGTAACGTCCCAGTTCCCCGTATAATGCCTCTAAGTTCGTAGATAATTTTACGCCAAGTATTTTTCGACAAATTTTGAATGAATTCGTTCTACGTTTGGTGCTGGGTGGTGGCCCCATATCTCCGCAGCATAATTAAGGGTTGACGAAACTAGAGTATCCAATAAATTTATCTTATTATTTACTGGCAATTCTAGCTGGTTGAAAATTGTAAATAAGTTGTGTAGAGAAAATGATGAGTGTTGGGCTATGCGTTTCTGTGTTTGATCCCAATTTCCATTTTTAAAGAGAAAGGCCCCATAGATACTTGAAAGCAGTTCCTTTTTCAATTTTCGTGTTTTACAAGAAGAAATCATAGAACATGGGTCTACCCGTTTCATATATCATTACTTTGGGTATTTTAACATTAAGATTTATTCCCCATCTTTCGCTGTAAAGTTTATGTCATTTATAATAGTCTGCAGTGATTTAGGATCACATGCAAATGCGAATGCGTCATCGGCAAATATCTGACATATTTAACAACCAATCAATGTTAGAGGTGATACTATGTAGGATATCATTTAGAAAAAAACAACACAAAAAGCTACTAGCCGGATCTCCCTGTTTAACACCTATACTTGAAGTTAGTGGGTCAGATAGCATATACATTGTAATTGTATTTGATAACGGAATTAATTTCTGACGCAAAAATAATCTATCAATTTTATCGAACATATTTTCCCAGTCCAGGAACTCCGCATATAGTTATTTTCCGACTAGATAGTGTTTTCGCAATCAGTGCATGTAGAATAAAAATGCAATCTATGGTAGATAATCTATAATTATTTTATGTTATGTTTTTCTAACCATTTAATAAGGCGTGTTACTAGTAGCTTAGAGTATATTTTTGACAGTATATTATTTAATGTGATTCCACGGACATTTTTTGCTTCGTGTGAACCTCCCTTGAAAATTGGCACGATAATGCCCTCAGTCCAAGAATTTGGAAATATGCTTTCATCTATTAATTTGTTATATAGTCCCTTAAGGTATGGCGAAATAATATCAAAATAGTGCTTAAATATTTCAGCTATAAGCCTATCTTGACCCGGGCTTTTTGAGTTATTTTGCGAAAAAACAGCTTGTCTTATTTCTTCTTCCATAAATTCAGCATCTAAGTCTCCATCATTTGTCTCTTTATTATTTTCATTTAATTCAGGGTTGTCATCAATGTCGTTTATCGGTGATCCATACAATGTTTTGAAATGATTAAACATATCTGTATCTGCTACATTTTTGTTTGAAACTTATTTTTATGCTGATACTGCTTCTTTATTTCTTTCCAAAAATATTTTGGGTTCTTTTTTGCTAACATTCCTATTTTATTTCCCTCACCACGTTTATATTTATATTTACATTTACGTTTTATCCTTACATACTTTTTTTTTTTTAAAAAAATATATCTATTTTCGCTTGTTTTGTTTCTTACATATATATATATCTCGCTTGAATAAAATTCCATCTAGCCTGAAAACAGTCTTTATTAAACCATACCTTTGATTTATGCTTATTTGCTATTTGATTATATCAAATGTGATATAATCTAATTCATTTGCAGTTCTAGCGTTGAAGTCACCTGTAATGAAAAATTTCCCTTGACCGATATATTTTTCAACGCCTATTTCTATTTCATCAAATAAGTCTATGTCTCTGCTTCGTAATGTTCTCGAGCCAATCGGAGTTATATATGTACAACATAATTATGTATACATCTTCATCAAAAGAGTATAACGTTTTACACAATTTCATCCACATAATACCATTTTGACATTTTTCAACTATGTTAATTTTGTTCACCAGATCTGTTTTATAATACAAATAAAATTCCACCAGAATATCTACCACGGCGAGTATTTGCATATTTGTTTCCAAGCAAATGATCAGCATGGTAGTCTGATGTGTCTAGATTAAACTGTGTGTTTTTTAATAACCATGTTTCGGTAAAAATAATTATATCATTTTTTTCCAATGAAATCCAAGGAACCAGGGTCTCCAAATGTTCTAGCTAGCCCATACAATAACGTCTATTTGTTCTTCCTGACACCTTTATTTTTGAGTTTGAGTTTGAGTGGGGTTGTACAGTTCATTGTCTACAAATAGTTTTTCTCTTACGAATTTGACCTTGCGAACTTTTTGTCTTTTTTCCACAAACACAAGATTGAATCTTTTCCTCTCGTCTTTCCATTCCTTGGGTTCTTGCACACCAGCTCCTACGTTTCGTTTCTTTAACTTTCTCCTTGTAATTCAGTGACGCCCTACGTACCTGCTCCCGATCTTGGTAGTAGTGGAACTTAACAACTATCGGCCGGGGTTTCTTTGAGTTTTCTCCACCTAATCTATGTGCTCTGTCAAAAATCATAGCAGATGCATCAACCTTAAATATGTTTCCGACCAGGCTTTTCACTTGTTTAATGCATTCTTGTGTCTGTGTGTCGTACGCATTGTTATGTCTTGCTGTGGCCAATGTATCAATCGAAGGATCATCGATGCGTTCATTGCGATCAAGATCGGGGGCAGTTGTTTCGGGGATCCCATAAAATATGAGATTGTCTCTCATGCTGCGAAATTCAGCATCTAATATTTTGTCACTTAGTTTGGATTGCGATTTCTCAAATGTCTCCACTTTCTCTTTTAAATTGTTACAGGACTCTTCTACACTGTTAATTTCCTTTCGCGTTTTCGAGATGTCTGCTTTTTGCTGTTCGTATTGATCGCTTATAAATCTAGTCGATATTTCCACATCTTGTAGCCTTTTATCTACATCCTGAACCTTTTCTTCAAGTAACGTGAGTTTTGAGCTGACAAAATTTATAGTTTTCTCTATACCCTCGAACGAAATACTCACCGTTAGCTGTTGCTCTGTACAGTAATATTACATTGCGGTCACGCGAGGGTGGTCAGCTATACTACAACCACTGACCTTTTCTGTCTTGTCTTGCTTGATTATTGATCATAATAAGCTCATCTTTTTAGCATATATTGATATTCTTAAAAGTAGTTCATTATTCAAAGTACATGTACACACAGACTTAGTTTGACTATCAAATTGTATAATAGTGGAATAGATAGCATGCGACTGCGTGCGGGAAAAAAGTCTATATGACAGAAAATCGTGAGTTTAACACCATAAAAGTTAATCTGTTTTTTAGTATGCAATTGGAATCGTACAAGGGGAGATAATTGTCCCCTGTTTATTTCGCTCTTTCTTGAAGACTTAGAATTGTTTTTTCAACAACATATTAATGCAGGACTTACGAGGAGTGTTAGAAATGACATGCAGCTCCACTTGTATCTTGTTTTACACGTGTTTTTGCTGTTAATGTTTATATGTACAGTAAACCCCCTCTAAACCGGACGTTAAATTCAGTATAAATATCGGTCTTAGAGACAGGTGGTAGCTGAGTGCAGGGTGAGTCATGCAGAAAGCTCATTTAGGAGCCTTCTGTACGACTTTCAGCATGCACTAAGCAGCCACCTGCCTTAAAGTATCTAAACTATGCTTTACTATAATTCCGGCTCAGAAGGATTTTACTTTACACCCCTTGTCCCACACTGCACTCTCACTATATTTTATTGAACCGTTCCACTCCCTATCGACTGTGTTACAATGAGGAGTGTGCCTGCGAGAAGACATGTTAAGGTTTAGTAAAGGGAATGTTAAGGCGCCTGCATATTGTGTTAAGGTGCCTGCCCATTGTTTTTCAACAGCGCGGGGCGATATGGAGCAATAAAATAACATTATCAGGTACATCTAATTAAGTAAGATTTGTTTCAAGTTTTGAATACGTGTTAGTCTTATTACTGGCATTTGATTTATCTGTGGTGTTTTTCGTTTGATTTTCTTCTGATTTCATTGTTTTATAGAGGATAACGTGAGTCGTTAGGACCATTGCAATATTGAATATCAGTTTCAAACACCAATGTTATGTACAAGCATACTCCAAAACTAATAATAGACCAATTTCATACCCAAATTTTCTCTCTTTTAACTGATTATAAGGCAAATCGGATGCATTTTTCAAAACTGCATTGTAAAGGCATGTGCCAGAGGGTGTTACGGTTCATGATCTACATCTAAACTTACAGTTACGGTTCCTAATCGAAAACAATAAGTGTTTTTGAGAGTATGGAATCGTTTTTTAGGTATGATAGAGGACAAACTACACTAGTTTCTGTCGTAGATATTGAGTGAGGTTACAAAATAAACTGAAAGTTGTATTAAACGTACTTATGGAACACGTATCCCATTCTTAATACCGGCACTTGTGTGATCCGTAATGATATGCCAAAATTTTAACAGTTATTGTAGATATTAAATCTGACTAAACAATCGATGAACTCAGCAAATCGATAGGACGAGAGGAAATTGATTTATCGCTATTAATTTATGCTCAACTCATGTACAATTAAATATTGGTGACGGGTTTTTATGAACTTAAATACAAAATTTAGCTGTTTCTTGCAAGAATAATGTTTAATAGCAATATCCAAGGATATACCAATATCCATAAGATAGTGAAAACTGTATACCACGTACCGGTTGACAAATAGTCACATCAGTTGCAACTCGCAAAATGGTATTAAGGTAGACCACACGCAATGCACCCATTTAAAAACTGTCGAGACATCTTACGACTTCGAAACCAATCGTCATCCCGGAAAATTTCGAAAGGTTCCGACGTCCTACGATGTTCTGATATTGGATTGTTCCATTAAATTGGGAATTTGAATTCTGTAGAGAAACATCCAAGGGACATCCATGGTAAATTTCGTCGAAATCGTTCCACTAGTTTCAGAGGAGATGTCGTTTGAAGCAAATGTGAACGTACGGACAGACGGACGACGAACGGTGAGCGGTCACAATATCTCACATTGAGCCTTTGGCTCATGTGACATAAAAGGCAAATTTACGGATTCTCTCAAACCAGAGGCTCAATTTCAATTGCAGGCTCAGATTCTATATTGTTTGTAAGCAAACTTGAGGGTCAGTTTCGATTTCAGGCTCGGGCTCAATATTGTTTATAAGCACTGCTCCATGTGAAGCATATGCACAAATCAGGTTAAGCTTATTTGCAGTTTTTCCTGTTTCTTGAGAAGGACGGTCTCAATGACAAGGTCTTGCGGCACGCGCATGAGAAAACTTCTGAACCATGCTTCCCCTGTATGTGTTCTAGCAGGACGGATCTCGAGTTTAGCACTGCTCCACACGTCGTGTCGCGCTGGTGTTCTTTCTTCTCCGTCTTATTCGGACAGGTGGTCAAGTGTCTCCTTAAACTCGATTTGTATCCAAAAGATGCTTGGCACAAGTTGCAGGTATAAGGTAGGCATGTCCAATGTAGGCTTCTTTTCTCATAGTACTTTTTGCCGCAAGTGTCGCACACGAACTTACAGTGGCCCACATGATTCATTGTGCGATGCCCTTTGAGCGAGCCGCGAGTATTCAATCTCAAACTGCATGTCTCGCACATTAACGGGTTCTTTTGGTGTATCGATTTCATGTGTGTCTGAAGATCATATAATACTGAGTATGTCTTATCGCATGATGTACACTGATTTCTCTTCCTAAGATGAACCCGCTTGTTTATGACGATACAAAGTGTCCCTGGTCTTACTTTTGTACGGGCACCTGATACACCTGTACAGTCTTATCAACGGCAACATGTGTAGATGTTATGTGGGGTGGGTGGAGTGTTGTCATCCGTGACCTCATTGTTATTTTCGTCCAGTGACACGATGACTTCCTCGCTTTTGTCCAGGAAAGTGCTTTCGTCATAGGAAATTTCCTCTACAGACATTCTGGCAGAGTCCGTAACGCTGTAGATAAAAGAACGTAACATGCGTCAGTTGATTGGGAAGAAAACGTAACATGTACACGGATGTGATAGTATGGATAAACTCGTCAAATGCAATTTCAAACCTGGAAATTAAGTGTACACGCGGGTGCTATATGCTAAATAAGGCATCACCTGTACATATCGTTTAAGATTTTTCACCTTTAGTGAAACGAAATGTAACACAGAGCAAAATCTACATGTTTTGAACAATTTATTACTTTTAAAACCTTTTTTTCCGCGCACTAATTGCTTTTAACTCGATTTCCTGCGTACGTATGATGTATAATTCGACACGATATACGATATTGCCTAAGTATTTAATAAAGAAACCTGAACTTAGAAAAATAAACAGCTTACCGAACGTTAATTGAATCTTCTCCCTCGCATATTTGTAAACAAATAGGCAGGCGCCGTAACAGTATCGAGCCGATACCTTAACGTGTCTTCTCGCAGGCGCACCCCTCATTGTAACACAGTCGATAGGGAGTGGTTTATTCATAGCGACAATGCAAAGTACACGTAGTCAGTTCGCAAATGAAAACAAATGGTGGAAAGTATGAAAGGTAGGCGTAAACATGGCTTAGGTGCAAATCATTTTACAAAGACATGTGTGATATTTATGGGGACAATGAAGTGTCATATAGCACTGTCACTCGTTGAATTAAACGCTTCAAATATTGCCAAGAGTGTTTGAAAAATGGATTTGCAAACAGTGTATAATAGAACTTCGATATCTCGAACTTCAAGGGGCTATACAAATTACATGTAGTTCGAGATAATAGATGTTCGAGTTATTCGCTTTCTAATCTGAACAATTTCTCGAGTTCACAGCTTAATACAGGTGTAAAGTAATGCTGAAAGCTCCTGCTGGAGCTTTCAGCATTACTTTAGACCTGTGTTAAGCTGTTACATGTATTTCTAGATATTTGGGAAGTTTTGAAAGGACTGAACTTTTTTGTTAAAGTTATCCCGAATTTCGAGTTATCCGAGTTCGAGATATCGAAGTTCAACTGTATTTCAAGATCAGACAGACTCCTGAATGAGCTGTATGGATACGGGTCTGCTCTATATGCTTATGGGATTTTAAAGACCCCATTTTACGGTTTCCACCATGGTGAAGCAATCGCTTTTCTATGTTTCATTTGATCAATTCTGTCAATGAATATCAATGAGGTGGTAAAATGTTAAATAAATATCAAACAGGGAAAGGGGTAAACACATTCGGAATCTTTTGATACACTGTGCTCGACTGACTGTTTGTCAGGTAGCTAGTCGTACTGGTATGTGTTTATCTCAAGTTCATTCCATTTTAACCCTTTACTCTATGCAATATGTATATGTAGGGAAAATAGACATCATCAATATTAAATTATCAGATTAGTGTTTATAATGTCACATGAACACATGGAAATGTCGCCATTGCAGAAAATGTTGAATTAGATCTATATATATTTCAAACGTTAACAGAGCATGTCCTGACTGCTCTGATCTGAGTCTATCCTGTTTACAAAGACGTAGAAAGGTGTACGTATGGAGTTAAAGAGTTAAAAACATGTTATAAAAGTTCACAATATTATTTTCATGGTAGATACCCCATTTACTTAACGAGGACCAAGAACCCAAACGAGTTTTGAAGGTCAAACAGACACCGAAAAATCACTCACAAGACTTGTTCATAGGTGATGAGACATGGGAATACCATTTTGAAACAAGTACAAAGCAAACTAAACATGTGTGTTTTGATATGGTAAATGTTTTTTATGTATTTTTGTGCGTTTCGTCACGTTTTGTCTGATAGCTGTGTCGATTCCTGTTTGATGATATTTGGATGCGGTGCCCGTTCCCCCAATTCTCCAGGCGACCTGTAATTGCAGAACGAACAAAGTCAATAAAGAAAATGTTGTTTGTTTGTACATGTAATTACAGATGGAGAAAGACCCCAGAGTTGTTTAAGTACAATAACAAATTGCTAGATGTCTTATACACAGAACATCCGGGTAGAAGAAAGCATGGCGCATTGTATGTTCCCCAAACAAAGGCTCGGCATTGCAAAAGGCAAATTTGTGATCGGTCGATGCTACAAAAGAACATTCACTGAAAAAAGAAAATGAACAATACGTATTAAAGCGTCGAACTACGGCAGGTCCAAAGTACACTCTCATGTTGCATGACATTGCTCCGTCACCAGGCAGCTATTGTGAAACAGTTTTTGAGAACATGTAAGAAATTGAGATTGACACACCTAGCTCTATGTGACTTTTTCTTCGTTCCAAAATTGAAATACATGTACAATAAAACCCCTCTAATACGACCACCAAAAAGGGGCATACATCTGGGTGGCAGAGGCAGGTGGTAGCTTAATGTAGGACGAAAGTAATGCAGAAAGCTCATATAGGAGCTTTCTGCATTACTTTCGTCCTGCATTAAGCTTATCCTGCATTAACGTTATAATTAGTGTGTGTAACTACAGTAGAACCTGTCTTAAGCGGCCATCATGGAAGCTTAATGCAGGTCAAAAGCAATGCAGAAAGCTCCTTTATGAGATTTCTGCATTACTTTCGTAATGCATTATGCTTGTCCTGCATTAACGTTATCAGCAGTGTGTGTAACTACAGTAAAACCTCTCTTAAGCAGCCACTCATTTATTGAACATATGAGTGTTATAAAGCAGGTGGTTGCTTAAAGCAGGGAAATGTAGTGTATTACTTTGGACCTGCATTAAGTTACAACCTGCCTTACAGACCCATATTTAGACCTCTTTTGAAGACCGCTTAAGACAGGTTCTGTTGTACAATGTCAATGAACGTATGCAATCCTTAATCATTTTACCTGTTTATGTTTTATTGAGTGTATCGTGCTGTTAATGCTCTTCTTGTGCTTTCACTACATTGATATCTACCTGGAAACTATTCCATGTGCATGAATATATATCAAAGCTTGATAAAAACAGTCCTACTTTAAGCGTCATACACAAAGGGGCATGGCACGGCACCCAAACGCCACCAAACAGTACAGCTACCAGATATAAGGTGTCGACACGCACATAACGACCTATATAAAGCATTTACCATACAGACAGTTTACTCTATTAATCCTTCGCTTGCTGAATTTTAAAATACATTTCTCCTTCTTTACCCATACCCTGTTGTATAATTACATATATCTTCATTGTGTAGAAGTATTTCGCTGTGCAATCACTGCTGTGGAGTGCACTGATTGCACAATCAACTTGTAAATAGTGCAGACCCTGATGAGACAGCTCCTGCAGGAGCTGTCTCATCTGGGTCTTCACTATTTACAGGTAGGTATATTGACGTGAATAGCAAGCGAAGGGTTAAAACTGGTTGGGACAAAGATTCCATTCTTTAAGTACATGGTATATACATCAAGGTTGTTCATCTGTGAAAGTTTGGAGCAAATTCTAACATTGGTGTTGGACACGCACGGACAAGAGCAAGGCTATGATATATGCTTCCCCCTTGTGAGGGCATAAAACATCAAAGCAGACTGTATGGTAAAAGCAGGAGCACCGCCTTGGAACCCTGGTCTGTTGCATGTTTAGCTCATCTGAGTATGCTCAAGTAAGCTTTTGTGATCATCTTATTAGCCTATGTGACAGTATTGTCGAAATGTGTAGGCCTGTTAATAATTTGTAATTTGCAGTCTCTATAGCGATACATTTATTCTCTGTAGTATACTTTCCACAGTTATGTACAACAAAAATAGGTAACGATTTCTGATACGTCATTTCTGAATGGTCATAGACAGATATTGGTATATATCACCGTATTGCGTGATATCATATTTTAAACCAAGGCAACAAATAACTTTCGATGCAAACAATGTAGTCTGCGTTTTGTTTCAGAGAGGACTTTGCTTAAAAAATGTCTTCTCTAAAACCTAAGTGGCGTGTCAAATAATTTGGATCCAGATGAGACGCCGTGTTACTCGGTGTCTCAACTGAACCAAACTGTTTGCAATTGTAATTGCCCTGTGGATCGCTTTCCGGCACCCTCTGAGGTGAACTCGATTCAAACCGAGACCAGCAGTATTGTCCGAAGGGTGAAAGACGATATCTGTTTTATTATACAAATTATTATCTACATTGAGCACATTTATTATCATTAGTCATTCGCAATACTCCAAACTCTGGCCAAAATCGAAGAAGATTATTATTTCCTTCATTGGAAACTTTGAAAGAAAGTCACACATCTGTTTACTTTACATATTCACCGTATTTTAACAAACCATTTTGTTCCCTTTAACCGTGTGCTAAATTTTTAATGTGTGTAACCATCGGATTAAATCGACTATAGACGATCATATTCTTATCCGAGTTTGTTGGATAGAGCAAAATATTTTTAATACGATTTGGTGTGCGAAAGAAGCGCCTGATAATTCCAATTCTAATTAGCATCACACAACTTGGAGTATAGAAGCGACGTCTGGCGGCATGGTAGGAGAGGTAGTTTAGCGAGGCAATATATGATGCCACTCGTATCTCGGGTTCATTGTGTCAGTTTAAATTGCTGCCTGTCAATTTTACTGTGCATTACGTACAGAAACACGCAAGTGAGGTATAATAAAATGTTTTAACCTATGCCACAACAAAACAATTCGGAAGCACAATTATGTTCGTAGCTACACAGAATGCGAAAAACCTTTGTCAGTTGCATTATCATATTTGAATCCTCCGTGGCATGGTGATTTTGGTGTTTGTACCCACCATTCATTATCGAGTATATCATTATGTAACAATTATGTGTTTGTATATATTCCGAAAGTGGGTGATCATTCGAAAGCAAAAGTAGTAAAGCCAAAAGAGAAATTTGCAGACTCGGTTTTATTGAGTCTGTTCATGAGTAGTTATCAAAAGCGCAACACCACTCACGACCCCCAGCACCAGCCCATGCAGTATTCAATTTTCAAAACTTATACCATCAAAACTAATGATCCCGAAGGACTAGAAAATATAACAACACCAGATTTAGAAACTATCTCAAAGTAATGAAATTGTAGTTATCTGTTGACGTGGCTATTTCACCGGCATTTCAATAAAATTTCAATCAGATATCTATTTTCTCGGGCGAAATAATTTCGCTCAAGTGGTTGAATTCGATGTAGATATTTGGTACAGAAATGTCATTCATTAACCAAATAACGGGTTGGCAATATCGCATACATTGTACACATAGCAGTGATAGAAATATTTACTTTTACAATATTGAATTTTAAAAAAATGGACTACAGTGCTCCCTCCCTACAACGGCCCTCCCAATAACGATTCCCTCCTTACAACAACGCATGTCACTGTTTCCGAAACAACAAGGCTCCAGAAACAACTTTTTTCCATCGTATTTTATTTATGCCTCCATCAAACCCTATGTTGTGACCACTCTTTAGAATCGTCACTTTGTGACGATTCTAAAGAGTGGTCACAACATAGGGTTTGATTGAGGCATAACGGTTTTAGTTCTCGAAATAACCTTATCTGGGAATCTGCAAACAAGCTAATTATGTTTGATTTTCCCTCCCTATAACAACCCCCTCTGAACAACATATACAATCATCGTATCCCAAAGGGTGTCGTTGTAGAGAGGGAGCACTGTATTCCAAAATTAAACCAGATCAAGTTTACGGTGAATATTTAGGGATTTTTAAAAGAAAGTGTAGTATAACAAACAGTGCAGACCCCGGTGAAAGGGCTCTGTTAGGAGCCCTTTAATATGGGACTACACTGTTTGCAAAGGAAATTAGTGACTAGTTTCTCGCATAGTAAGTATTAAAACTATTAAAACATAGTCTATATTAAGAGCATACACGTATTAGCCCTATACTCGATAAAGACGCCTTTCAATAAATACTCGGTTTTATTGAATATTTTCATGAGCAGCTATTAAAAGTGAAACACTGCTCATGTCCCCTTGCACCGGCTTCAATGGTATTCATTTTTCATAACTAAAAGCACTGAAACTTATGATCCCGAAGGACCAGAAAATATAAAAACTCTGAGAATGAAATATGGGACGACCTTTTACAGCCGTCACACAAGTCTTCCCTCCGACAAAGATAGGATCTGACCAGGGACTGGGCTGTTTATCTTTACCTTAGTACCTATGTATGCAGTTTATTCCTTGAACTTTAAAGTTATTTATTTCAGTTCTTCATTTACTGAAACGTTTAAACAAAACTGGGTTGTAGACAGCAATTAGACATTTGACGCCAAAAGAGGTAAAAGAAGACTGGTCCGTGCGTTGCGCATGTGCATACAAGACGACATTTACCTGCGTGACGTGACCTTTTCAGTGTCGCATCGCCGTAGCACTCAAGCATTCATATAGACCGACGTTAAACGATACATAGACATCTATTAACCTTTTCCCTCATATTGACGTCTTTTGACGCCTCTGCAAAAGTTACACGTTGAAACTATTGTGATAAAAAGAGCATTTGCTCCTAGTCACAATTGTTTCATAATTATTACAACATTCTAAAATGTTTCTTTTCTCTAGTTAATGCTCCTTTTCGGTACATTTATTCAAAGAGGTTGGATCTAAAAATAGCCTATGAGGGAAAGGGTTAACCCGACAGAGACGCCTGTCTACGCCTTTGTAAACGGAATAGATTCAGATCAGATCGATTCTGTAGCAGTAATACATGGGGTATTTTTAAACCAAACCTCTTTGAATGAATCTACCCAAAAGGAGCATTTACTAGAGAAAAGTAAAATTTTAGAATTTTGTAGTTTGAAACCATTGTGATAAATAGAGTATTTGCTCCTATAGGAGCAAATGCTCTATTTTTCACAATGGTTTCAAGAAGTGGTTATTACAGAGGCGTGGAAAGGCGTATTTATGGAGGAAAGGGTTAATGTCATAATACATTATTTCTTACATGAATATTCAAGGCAGAAGGGATAAAATATAAGTAAATGTAATCAATACACGTTGGTCTTCCTCCATATTGTTTGATGTGAAAATAGTTTGGTTAGACATCTCGGTATCTGTGAAAATAAAATCATTCTTTACGGTTTGACATTGACCGTCAACATTTTTTGTAGTAGTTTTGCCTTTGTATGATAAGATCTATAGACTATTCTATTGCATCACTTTCCAAATTACAGTCTATAAGTCTGCGATCAGTCAATATATGTCAAGACATATTGATCTGTCGGGAGCAACTCAGCACATTTAAGAGGGCACAGTTCAAGCAATATTGCGTCATTGACAGGTTAACTCCGTTGGTGCTAAATACTTTTCGTCCACAAACAATGCGCCCGCTTTAAGTTTCAGAGTTGACTTAACTTCAATGTTGTTTTTTTCTCCGAAAACACAAGTGATATGTCAAATAGTTGGACTGGTAAAATGCCGAAGAAAGTAATCACAGATCAAGCCTTGTGGGTCGCTTGTGAGGTCGGCGACCTCGGCCATGATGGAGTTAAAGCATATGTATAAAGGAATATCATGCATTTCGTTATTTTCTAGAATCTTCGGTTTTGGAGTGTGACAAAGTTTGTGAAACTTTAGACAGTTTATAAATATGAATAACTAATTGCCTCCTACACTATCTTTAGACCAAACGTATTTGAATAAATATACCGAAAAGGAGTATTTACTAGAGAAAAGGAAAAGATAGAATTGTGTAGGTTTTAAACCATTGTGATGAATAGAGCATTTGCTCCTATGGAACAAATGCTCTTTTTATTACAATGGTTTTCACAAATGACTTTTACAGAGGCATAAAAATACGACAGTAGGAGGGAATGGGTTAATTGAACTTTATATCTGGAAGTGTCTTGACACGATAATAGGTAAACAGAGGTGCAGATAAAATGCGTAAACTATTCCAGTTCCAAGAATAACTTCTTTATTTCTCCACCAAACCCTATGGTGTGTGGTCACAACATAGGGTTTGGTTGAGAAATTACGAGTTTAGTACTTGTTGCTCTTAGTAAAGATTTGGGCAATAAAGTAAATCATAACATCGGCATTCTAATTAATCAGTTGTTTTCGGTTTTTGTTTATACCCTTAACAGATATGTAAGATGTATTTTCAATTTCGAAACAATGCTCTTGCATTCCGAAGTTGTTGGAATAAGTAATGCGTTAGACAGACATCTGTATTGAATGGCATAATAAGTAAACCCTTCTAAACCGGAATTATAGTAGAAAAGAATTTAGATACTTTTTGGCAGGCGGCTGCTTAATGCAATGTGAAAAGCATACAGAAAGCTCCTCTATAGGAGCTTTCTGGATGACTTTCACCCTGCATTAAGCTGCCACCTGTCTCCAAGACCTATATTTATACCGAGTTTAATGTTTGGCTCATATGGGGTTTACTGTGATGTTAATGTAAGTCAATGCCTGTGTTGTGTTATGTAAGATACTATGATGGTATAGATAGATACTGGTACATTGAGGTCTCGAGAGAGATTGCGCGCATGCATGTAAAACGCAAGAAATGTTTAAAATACAAGTTAACATCCCGCTATACACGATCTGACTCATATTGCAAATAGTTTGGATCCTGATGAGAAGCCGAGCTAATCGACTTGGTGTCTCATCAGGATTCAAACTGTTTGACACCCTGATTAGTCAATAGTGTCTCAAAACTCGTGATAGATTCGGAAGTACATGTAGATGAAATTGCACTAGATCTAAAATGGTGCGGGTTGAGAATTTTTTTCATAATCGTTAATTCATATGTATTGGAAATGGCACAGTAGGGGATTATTTATTGATAGTTTATAAGTTCGGTTACTGGTATTTGTATATATATATATTATTTTGTACTATAACGTGACAGAGATAATGGTATTTTGTAAACATGACCTGGATTAGTCGATAATCAATAACATGATTAGCAATGGTGCTGTTTCACGAATTTTTGGAGGAATTAAGGTCAATACATGTATTTGTATGTTCATATGCTTTATCATACCTCTATGGTGTTTCGTTTCATTATTTCTCACATTCAAAACTATCTTTGTTTATAAGAGTTCTGATTTATGAGGATAACGGTTGATCCTTTGTCCGAATAAATGAAGGTGTGTTTTATGGGTGTAGTTTACCATTTGGCCTGCAGAAGAACTAGGGAATTCAAAGAAAAAATCTCTTTATTATCAATCGCTGACGTGCCCAATAGCCCAAGACACAAAGCGAACGTTAAACATAGACATAAAAACTGTATTAAAGGAGCTGACGAAAGTACGACCAGCCGTGAAAACGAACATAAAAACTGTATTAACCCTTTCCCTAATTGTGACGACTTTTGACGACTCTGTAAAAGTCAATTTGTGAAACCATTGTGATAAAAAGAGCATTTGCTAATAAATCTAATCTAATATTTTCCTTTTCTCTAGTTAATGCTCCTTTTCGGTAGATTTATTCAAAGAGGTTGTATCTAAAAATAGCCTAGGAGGTAATGGGTTAAAGGAACCTATTAAAGAATGACCAGCGGTGAAAACGAAATATGTTTGAAAATATCCCGATTTGTGAAGACACATAATCCGTTGCAACGACGAGCAACTTTGCAGCTTGAATGGCGCCGTGAGTCTTGGTCCGGAACCAAGCCAAGCGCTATTTTCATTTCCCTGCCAAGTGTACTTAACAAGTGACTATATGAAAACGATATTCAACTGTGTCTTCAGTCAATGCAAAAAATGACCGTATGTAGGTACAGCATGGGAAGTGACAATGTAGAGCCTGTCGTAAGCGGCCTTTCATTTATAGATCATATGAGTCTTTAAAAAACAGGTGGTTGCTTACTGTAGGCCAACAGTAATGCAGAAAACTCCTGTAGGAGCTGTCTGCATTACTTTTGATATGTATTAAGCTGCCACCTGCCTTACAGACACATAATTAGATATTTTTTGATGGCCGCTTAGGAGATGTTCTACTGTACTGGCATATATTGGCACCGGAGAGTATAGAGTACACTGCACTTTGTTTCGTGTCGGTGCTTTTGTAGTTCCTTTATATTCATCATATTTTGGGGCTATTGAACTAATCAAAGTTGCAGTGGCCTATACTCCAAACCATCCAATTCAGTGTCACAGTGCCCTACACCAAGCCCAACCAATACCTTATGTTTCATTAAGGCATTTTATGACATTATATGTTATCTAACCGTAAGCCATGGCGCCATATCTTGTCTTGTGTTTACGATGAGTTTGGTTGTTTGAGTTTGGTTTAGCGGCACCGCACCACATTAACCCATTTGCTCCCACGATCCCATATACGGGACATAGGCAAACAGTGTAGACTCTGATCAGACGCCGCATAATGCGGCGTCTGATC
This sequence comes from Azorinus chamasolen, assembly GCA_963576725.1. NCBI lineage: Eukaryota > Metazoa > Mollusca > Bivalvia > Cardiida > Solecurtidae > Azorinus > Azorinus chamasolen. Next base: position 35,068,345 of record OY755251.1, read on the forward strand.
AGAGTCTACACTGTTACATGTAGCTGATAGGAATTTCAATCTAAAACAAAACGAAATTGACTAATCCAATTATTCAACCTGGGCTGCCCTGCTTTCCTTCTCCATGACCACAAGTAAATATGAGGATTCAATCATTATAATCATGGAAGAATCCACTGGGCGCAAATGGGTTAAGGTCATATAACACAATGTTGTTTTCCATGATGAACAGGCAAAGGACAGCTCTCTCTCTTTTCTCTCTCTCTCTTTCTGTGTGTGCGTGCGTGTGTACGTACGCGTGTGTGTATGTGTATGTACATAGAAATGTGGTGCCACACGAAAGTTCTCAATATAATACTGTAAGCATATGGTATTAAGATAATGTGAATGTTTAAGTGTGTCTTGTGTCGCAAAGAATACTCTTTAGACTCGTCTCGACGAGACGATACTAAAGAGTGGTAACAACACAGGGTTTGGTGGAGAAATTAAGTAGTTATTGTTGATTTTTTTTATTTACGTATCTAATCTCTTCCTCGATTAACACTTGCATTTTAATGCGGAAATGTATATGTTCGATCAACGTACCGAGTTTCCAGAGTTACACTAAAGCTGTTTTCGCTTTCATGTGTGTATTACAATCCTGTGTTTGTTTTACCATTCTCAAAGCTTTCGCTTGGGGCAAAACAATCTATCTTCTTTTTACTTCTTGTATGAAACAAATCGGTCGTGTCACACAACGCGAACGATGCACGGAATATTCAAGGACCATTTACTGTTGGGAATGCTTGCAATGCTGCATTATTGAAGCTCGACATAAATCATTATTTATCCCATGGATTCACGTTTGCCTCTAATTTACAAGATTTGGTCTAAATATTTAACACTGATCATTAAGTATGTTAAAAAACTAGCAACATAAGAGTGATAGCCATGATCAACGTTTTATCTGATTTTCTGTTTGGCTACATGTTCTGTAGAATCATTGACATTTGATTTAAGAATAACACACTAGTTTAGACTATGTAATCTGTCGAACTAAGGAGATTTGGCTTAACCCTTTATGTCCGGGAACCAAGAATATAAGACATTGCAAACAAAGTTGACCCACACCAATGGGCTGTTAAGGGATCCCTTTGATCAGGGCATGCACTGTTTGTCGTAAAAATCATTTTCTTCAGTGATACAATGTTATACAACCTGTTGTTTAATAAACCTTTAGGGCGGAGCAGAGATTACGTGAACACCTGAGAGAGAGAGAGATTCAGAGAGATAGAGAGAGAGAGAGAGAAAGAGAGAGAGAGAGAGAGAGAGAAATAGAGTGAGAGAGAGAGAGAGAGAGAGAGAGTCTTAAGAAAATGATTTATGCATATTATATATCCATCTAAATGTGTATTGTTCAGCACCAAGTTGCAGTTACACACTATGCTACATGTATTATCAAATACCTTTTAAGATAACATGATAGGTAAGGTTAAACCAACCAAAAACGCAGTTGAAAAAACGAATGACACTATATTGAATGAAAAATGTAAACATAACCTTTCCATATTATAAATAATGTTAGTATTTTATCGTTTAGATAAATGGAAGAAGACGGTTATGTTTGTGGAGGAAATTTTGCTTGCAGAAGAAAGTTACTTATTGTTGATAATAAGTTATGTCGGCTTATTCCATTTCTAAAATTACAGTCACAAGTACGGCTTTTCATTCCTTTGGACTTATTTAACCCTTCGCTTGCTATTCATATCAATATACCTACCTGTATATAGTGAAGACCCAGATGAGACAGCTCCTGCTGGAGCTGTCTCATCAGGGTCTGCACTATTTACAAGTTGATTGTGCAACCAGTGCACTCCACAGCAGTGATTGCACAGCGAAATACTTGTACACAATGGAGGTATATGTAATTATACAACAGGACATGGGTAAAGAAGGAAATATGTATTTTAAAATTCCGCATGAGAAGGGTTAAGAGTCGATGATGGATGTCAAATTAAATTCACTAGTGTATCCCTATCCACCGCTGTATTCAGTAATAATTTCCCAGAGCTACAGATAACGACGCGTACCCAATACTAAAATCGTCATTTCTCCATCAAACCCTTTACTGTTCGTGACGACTTTAAAGAGTGGCCACAGTATAGGGTTTGGTGGAGAAAGTTATTCTTAAAAATGTTTAAATTTACGCATCTTATCTGAACGAGCGTATCTATTTATCTACAATAGAGCCCGTCTTGCGCGGTCATTCATTTATTGAAAATATGAGTTCGTTAAATGCAGGATAATGTAATGCAGAAAGTTTCAGCATTAAGCGATCACCTGCTTTATAGACCCATAAACTGACCCATTTTCGATTGCCGCTTAAGACAGTTTCTACTGTATAATTTATAGTCCATTAAGGACAAATGTAGCATGATTGAAGCTATTTACCTATGAATTATTGTCTCACGAGAACACATTAACCCGTTGCCTCATATTGACGCCTTTTGACGCTTCCATAAAAGTCACTTATTGAAACCATTGTGATAAATAGAGCATTTGCTCCATAGAAGCAAATGCTCTATTTATCACAATGGTTTCAAAACTATGCAATTCTAAAAGGTTTCTTTCTTCTATTAGATGTTCCTTTTCAGTAGATCTATTCAAAGGTTCTGGATCTAAAAATAGTCTATGAGGTAATGTGTTAAGCACGAATATATATTGATATATTTCGTTTCCTTCAACGGACGCAATTCATCAATCTTATTATAATCTCTAAAGTGTTATGTTCATACCCGATCATCATTGTTTGGCTTACACAAACTCTAGTATATCCCTTTGAATACAGAAAACAAGTGCACTGTCATTTTCAAACAGTGAAGATCCAAATCAGAAAGCTCTAGATAGTCTTCTGGTTGGTACATGCACTATATGTCAATCAGAATACAATGAAGCCTCATTATACCGGTATTCGTTACAATGGAACTCTCGTTATACCGACATTCGTTACAATGACGCTCTCGTTGTACCGGCATTCGTTACAATGGCATCCTCGTTATACTGTCAGTATTCATTGAAACATAATTACCGTTAAGGTTTTGAAACAACCACTGAATAAATAGGTGCAATGCCTATAAGACAGGCGATCGCTTAATGCAGAACACAATAAGTGCAAAAACCTTCCTTTAGGAGTTTTTTGCACTTCTTGTGTTCTGCATTAAGCGTTCACCTGTTGATACTAGTTTAAAAACTGGCCACATGGTTCCTTACATATTTAAACTCGTTATAATGGCAACCTCGGTATGAACTCTACCAATAAACAAAAATGGACTATTCCACTCTGAAATTCAGGCGTTGTAAGGGTTTACTCATTACCTCATGGGTTAATTTTAGATACAACCTCTTTGAATAAATCTATCGAAAAGGAGCATTAACTAGAGAAAAAGGAAAGTTTTAGAAATTTGTAGTTTGAAACCATTGCGATAAATAGAGCATTTGTTCCTATAGGAGCAAATGCTCTATTTATCACAATGGTTTCACAAAGTGACTTTTACAGAGTCGTCAAAAGTCGTCAATATGAGGGATGGGTTAAACCAAACCAGACAATTTGTTTTGAAAAAAGGGAAAACAGTCCTACAGGGAGTGCAACATACAGCAGGACATGGCAACCAAACAAGAAACAGCAGACTTACAAGACAAAACTTGACGAAACACACACAAGACATAAAACATTAAAATAGTTACTTTATATACAGTAGAACCCCTCGAATGCGAGCACTTAAAGAATAATCACAGCTGCCTTTATAAGCAGGTGGTTGCTTAATGCACCACGAATGTAATGCAGAAAGTTCATATAGGAGCTTTCGGCAAAACATTCGTCCTGCATTATGCTGCCACCTGCCTCTGCCACCCAGATTTATGCTCCTTTTTGGTGGTTGTATTTGAGGGTTTTTACTGTATATTAAAGTAGGTGAAAGCAGGAGTACCGCCATGGACTGGTCGGTAGCCAAAAAGGCCACTGGGGGCTTGAACCAGGTTCGAGGGTACCAGAACTCACTCATAACCCACCACTGTCTCTAGTAAAGAAAGAATTATGAGCTTATTTTCTTAGATCATTGATAATGCCAATTATGACAAAAGAAGCCCAATGCCTACTATATCATATAGTTGAATTTACTGCCCTCCAATTATTTTTCATTATTCGATAGACATGCCATTGTATCTCAGAAAATGTCGGATCAAAGTATATGCACCGTGAAACAATACTTTATTAGACTGCATGCTGTATTATTAGTTACTGCACCTTACAGACCATACGTTCTGAATATTGACAAAGCCCAATATGTTTGATTTGTTTGATGTGTTACAGCTAAATCAAACTGCAAAAGGAAAGCAGACAATGAGATAAAAGTCTTGTAATGAATGATCAAAATAAACATTTTAGGCGACAGCACTAACGGGACGTAATCTTGTTACGAAGGAACACCAGTTTGCTTGTTGGATACAGTTGAACTTCGATATCTCGAACTTCATGGGACCACACAAATTAGTTTGAAATAACATAGGTTCGAGTCATCCGAGTTATAATCCGGACTATGTCTGTCTCAAGTTCACAGATTAATGCTGGTCTAATGTAACGCTGAAAACTCCTGTAGGAGCTTTCAGCATTACTTTCGACATGCATTAACCCATTACCTCATGGGCTATTTTTAGATACAACCTCTTTGAATAAATCTACCGAAAAGGAGCATTAACTAGAAAAAAAGGAAAAAATTAGAATTGTGTAGCTTGAAACCATTATGATAAATAGGGCATTTGTTCCTATAGGATCAAATGCTCTTTTTATCACAATGGTTTCACAAAGTGACTTTTACAGAGTCGTCAATATGAGGGAATGGGTTAAGCTGTCACATTTGTTTCTAGATATGCGTAGCGATACATTTAAGATCAATTCTGTATTGGAAGGACGGAACATTGAAATCGAGTTATCCCGATGTTCGAGTTATCCGAGTTCGAGATATAGAAGTTCAACTGTATTTATCCAATCGATCGCATATGGGATGTTTTGACTAAAAGGCAATACGCAGTCTTGGCAAGCTATATCAATACTCTCAATAGATTTGCCATCGTTTAAGAATGGGATACGATGGTCGACATTATGTCTAATCAATGCACTGGAGAACCGATACAGTTGAAGTTGAAATAATTGCTTATGATTTAAAAATAAAATTCATTCCCCTATTAAAAACCGAAAACAACAATACAAAAACAACCAAACCAAGCAAACCTAAGCAATTGGCAGTTCTAAACTTTTGAATTAAAGTTATAGTATCATGGTAATTGTAAAGAGCAAAGAAACAGAAAAACGTGCGTTCTCAAATACTAAAATCGTAATTTCTCTACCAAACCTTATGTTGTGACCGCTCAAAAGAGTCGTCACAACATATAGGGTTTGGTGGAGAAATAAAGAAGTTATTCTTGAAAATATTTGAATTTACGCATCTTATCTGGACCTCTATAAAGGGTATCTTGTAGTTGTTGGTTATGATGTATTTACATTGCATCACGTAACCCTTCAGTCAGTATTGACGTCATTTAACCCTTTCCCAGTTACATACTCGTGTAAGAAATAATGACGTCATGAATATTAATTAGATCATTTTTTATAATGGTATATGAACAAAGAACATTTTGGCTCAGGCAGAAGCTGTATAATCAGATCTTTATTACAACATAAGCAAACAGAGCAGACCCTGATTAGACGCTCCTATAGGAGCCGTCTGATCTGGGTATACTCTGTTTGCAGATGCGTAAAATCGCGCTTACATAAGGTAAAGGTTTAACGACTTTGCAAGAAGAGAAGACCCGGATCAGATGGCCACTGACGAAGCGGTCTGACGGGGGTCCAATATGCTAATAGAATGTTGCAGAGCTGATTCTACAGTTTATGCCAAGGCGCAAACAGCTCTGTTTTCATATGTCATTTTAAAATATTTGATTTCTACATCAGTGTAATACAAAGAGGATCCCACACTCATTTATTCAGCTGTACAAACTATTGAAGCGTGCAGATTGAATGTCAAAATAATAACCCTGTCCCTGTTCTATATTTATTCCAAATTTCAATACTTACTGAATATTCATGGACAAAATAGTTATAACGAAATATGGAAGGTGGAACCTTGTAGCCATTTTAGAATCTGAGGAAACAGATGTATAATATTCCATTAGCAAAGAGACTTGAACAGAGCAGACGCTGATCATACGGTCCCTATCGGAGCCGTCTGATCTGAGTCTACTCTGTTTGCAAATGTGTGAAAAGGCGTTTATATGAGGGAAAGGGTTAAACTCAAAACCTAGTCAATACTCATTGGTAAAATAGTTCTAGTGAAATATGGAAACTTTCAAAGTGTAATATTATAGCCATTTAAGAAAACATAGACACAGATCTAACGAATTCCATTAGCAAACAGAGAAGACCCTGATCAAACGGCTCCTAAATGAGCCGTCTAATATGGGCCCAATATGTTTGCATATGCGTGAAATGAGTTTATATTAGGGAAAGGAATAAATAGAAATGCATGGATTACCTAATTAAACCCAAAATGAATTTGATAAAAATCTTAAGGATGTTACAAATTCTTAAATATTTAATGTCTTTTTTTTATCACTTTTAGTTATTATCAATATTTGTTCTCAAAATGATAACTGAGCAAATATTTAGTAATAACTTTTTTCTACTCGGATTCTGTTTTGTTTTTGAGGCAATACTGATGTATTCGCATACCTATGACTCGGATTTATTCCTCTACATGTAATGAGCTGAACGTTGTGAAATAACCAAACTGATGCAGTAAAATCTAGTCAGAAGGCATGTACACGTTACAACTCGTCTCTGGTCTGAGAATATGGAACGCCGTAGCTGTCTCCAGTTGTCACATTCCTTCTTGTCTTGTTCAAATTCAGGCTTGTCATGTCTAAAAACCGTGCCACTATGTCGAAACACTCTAAGAACTTGTTTACAGATTGTCTTATTATGTGCAACACCTATGTTATTATGTAACAAAGAAGTCTCATCTTGTTAAAGAGCATTGTGAACTTGTCTGTATAATATATTATCATGTTAGGTAACAATGTGAACTTGTCTATATAATATGTAATCATGTTGAATGTACGTGTTGTCTTGTCCATATGTAGTGTTGACTTGTCCAATTTATGTCTTATTATGTTAAAAAGCTATGTTATTATGTTACGAAAATTGGACAAGCCAGCACTACATATTGACAAGACAACACGTGCGTTGAACATGATAACATATTATATAGACAAGTTCACATTGTTCTTTCACAAGATGAAACTACTTTGTTACATAATAACATAGCATTTTAACATAATAAGACCTAAGTTGGACAAGTCAACACTATTACTCTGGGAGCCAATAGTGCCTACCGTGCACCCCCAGACTTTTTTTCATGGGTACCAAAATGCTCAGAAAAGTGTCCTGAATCAGAATCGCGAATGTACTCAAACTTAAATTATTTTAGGCTATGTGTATTTTAACCGTTTCCATGGCACCCCCCCCCCAGTTTTCGTAATGATGACCCATACCTACAAATTCGCCCATATCACAGCCAGTTTTCGTCCAAAAACTATAAAACTGGTACCAAATAGAAGATAAAACATTATGCTTTTATTTCGAACTTGTTTTTTTAAATTACCTTATTTGCATACTCATGAATATTAATGAGAACATTAAAAATAGTGAAAAAAGTATAGAAATAACGTAAACCTTTCATTTTTTTATCCTACAAATATCAGAAAATAACTTCAAATGCAGTTTAACATGATGACAACCCCCCCCCCCCCCCCCCCCCAGGAAACAAAATATCAAATTTGAGGACCATAGCATTAATTTTAAGCACCATTTTCACCGTTTCCATGGCAGCACCCTAGTTTTCGTAATGATGGTCCTTACCTGCAAGTTCGTCCATATCAGAGCCAGTTTTTGTCCAAAACCTATAAAACTGGTACCAAATTGGAGATAGGACATGGTGCTTTTATTTCCATTTTTTTTTTAAATTACCTTATTTGCATACGCATGAATATTAATGAGAACATTAATAGAAATAATGTAAATAATGTAAACTATTCACTTTTTATCCTACAACTATCAGAAAACAATTTCAAATGCAGTTTAACCTGATGACAAAATCCTCAGAAAACAAAATATCAAATTTGAGGACCAAAAATTTAACTCTAAGTAACTTTTTAACTGTTTCCATAGTAACCATTCATTTCACTCTGCAACATACAAAGATATTGCGGCCTACTTTGGCGAATATGCAAATAAGGTAATTTAAAAAAAAACAAGTTCGAAATAAAAGCACAATTATCTTCCATTTGGTACCAGTTTTATAGTTTTTGGACAAAAACTGGCTGTGATATGGGCGAATTTGTAGGTATAGTAGTCAGGGAGCCAGTAGTGCCTACCGTGCCCCCCCCCCCCCCCCTTAGACTTTTTTTCATGGGTACCAAACTGTTCAGAAAAGTGTCCTGAATCAGAATCGCGAATGTACTCAAACTTAAATTCTTTTAGGCTATGTGTATTTTAACCGTTTCCATGGCAACCCCCAGTTTTCGTAATGATGACCCATACCTACAAATTCGCCCATTTCACAGCCAGTTTTTGTCCTAAAACTATAAAACTGGTACCAAATGGAAGATAAGACATTGTGCTTTTATTTCTAACTTGTTTTTTTAATTACCTTATTTGCATATTCATGAATATTAATGAGAACATCAAAAATAGTAAAAAAAGTATAGAAATAACGTAAACCTTTCATTTTTTTATCCTACAAATATCAGAAAATAACTTCAAATGCAGTTAACATGATGACGAAACCCCCAGGAAACAAAATATCCAATTTGAGGACCATAGCATTAATTTTAAGCACCATTTTCACCGTTTCCATGGCAACACCCTAGTTTTTGTAATGATGGTCCGTACCTGCAAAATCGTCCATATCACAGTCAGTTTTTGTCCAAAACCTATAAAACTGGTACCAAATTGGAGATATGACATTGTGCTTTTTTTCCAGTTTGTTTTTTTAAATTACCTTATTTGCATACTCATGAATATTAATGAGAACATTAAAAATAGTAAAAACAATATAGAAATAACGTAAATAGTGTAAACTATTCACTTTCTATCCTACAAATATCAGAAAACAATTTCAAATGCAGTTTGACCTGATGACAAAATCCTCAGAAAACAAAATATCAAATTTGAGGACCAAAAATTTAACTCTAAGTAACTTTTTAACTGTTTCCATAGTAACCATTTATTTCACTCTGTTCACACAGTTTTGTTAGTCGACACCTACCTGCAAAAATCATCTATATCAATGGAAGTTTTTGTGCTAACTGTATAAAACTGGTACCGAATTAAAGTTAAGACATTGGGCTTTGGTTTAAAGGCTATAATTAGGAATTACCTTATTTGCATACACATGAATATTAATGAGAATAATTAAAAAATAGCAAAAATATACAAAAATAACGTAAACCTCTCAATTTTTATCCTACCGATATCAGAAAACAACTTCAAATGTAATTTAAATTGATGACAAAATACTCAGAAAGCTAAGTATCTAAATTGATACCCAAACAATGAACTGTAAGTAAGATTGTAATGGTTTCCATGGTAACCGATCCTTTCACAAATTTTGGAAATTTGACATCCAACTGTAATACTCCGCTAGATCTCAGTTATTTTTGATGAATCATGAAATCAATTGTTACAAACATAGATATGAGGCATTGCTTTAATAGTAAATATTACTTTTCTGATATAAACTAATTTACATATGTATGAATATTTATGAGAACAGTAATAGATGTTGAAATTTTCGACAGACACCAGTCTTTCTCTTATAAAGCAAACAAATATGGAAAATGGTTAGCTAAAGTTTACTATGATCACTGAATATCACCAAGATTGTTAGATAAATAAATTTGGGACAAATTATATAGCACTGATGGTGATATATGTTTCCTAGGCAACCATTCTAACCTCATTGTTCATATTACAGAGTGTTTACATACCTGCAACATACAAAGATATTGCAGCCTACTTTGGCGATAATTATAAATGATATAAACATATACCCGGTAGTTGATGTATGGATCTTAATGTTTGGTTCACTTTATGCAAATTACCTTATTTGCATCCTCATGAATATTAATTAGTGATAAGAAAACAAAGAGAAACAATATTGAAAATAACATGTTTCGCAGTATGCCGAGCACAGCATTACACCATGCTCCAAGTATAGCTTGCAATAATAAATGTACCTTTTGATGATGAATAAATAATTTTATGTCTAAAACTGTTACCAAAATGACCATGCACTGCTTCCATGGTAACTGTTGAAAGCCAAGTACTTATGATACCCCAAACAATCTTCTGTTATTGTTTTTAAAGTGTCAGTGATTTTAAAGCCCATAAAGCCTGGGTTGAATTCAGGGTTTCAAGACTGTTTCGACTTTTGATATACCATCATCTGTCGAGAACTGGTAATCCTGTGATGTGTTTTAAGACCCTTTGATTTGTCTGTCTTGCTAAACCATCATCAGCCGTACCAATACCGAAGGGAACTGGTGTCAGCAGATTCTGCATCAGCTCACCTATATCAATCTGCATATTGGGTCTTTGTGAACCACTAATAATTGCTACAATTGATTCTTTACGATTAGAAGCTGCAAGGCAGAAATGGTTTTTCACATCTATGACGGTGAGCCTAACCGCCAGATTATGGTATATCAACAGTGAGAAACAGTCTTGATGCCCTGAATTCAACACAGGAAGAAACTGAAACAAGGATCGTTATTTACACCAAGCATGCAAAAGAACAAGGCTACAAAATTGTTCATCTTCGAACTCCAGACAGTGATATATTCTTCATTCTTTTGTATTACCTTAACTGGTTTGAAGGTGTTTCTGTCTTGTTTGATACTGGCTCAGGCAATCATCAAAAAATAATAAACATGTCAGAAGTTGCCCAAGCATACACAGAATATTACCGATCAGCACTTCTGGGTCTCCATTTTGTACTGTGGCTGTGATTCTACAAGTGCATTCAATGGCACCCACTAAGACCATTGAAAAGAAGCCAGTGTTTATAAAAACCATTAGCAGGTTTGGGCAACTCTTGGGATGTGTCTGGAGATCTTGTGCAATACTTGGATGAATTTACGTGTGCAATGTATGGCAACCTAAGATTTCACACTGTGAATGAATTGATATTGTTTAAGATTAAGGAGAAGTGTGAAGATAAGCCAACAGATGCACTTCGCAATGCTGATATGGGAACATTACCCCCTTGTAGGGCCTGCTTAATACAGCACATCTGAAGAGTTATTTACCAGTTGATACTTTGGAAGAGTTCTCTTTCCCGACCCAGACATTCCCCTTGTTTTAGAGAAGAATGGTTGTCAACATGTAACTCTGACAGTCAATCAACAGATATGATTACATTATGGCCTATAATAAGGGTATGCTCCACAGACATTCAACAGCAATGTTATCATCTTGACCTAGCTCTTATCAGAGTATTACCTGAGAAGATCCAACATAAACTGTTCCATTTTAGCCTCTAATTAAGGTATGCTCTCAGAGTCAGACCTTCAATTTATAAATTAGCTGATAAATACCCATGATGTCATTATTTCTAACATGAATATTCAGCTGGTAAAGGGTTAAGTGAGATATCATTCATCTATTTTTGTTGAGTCGGCATACTCAAAGAAGCTTGCTGTAAAGGTGTTTTAAAGGAGAGAGTGGGATTAACCATTTACTAGATGTATACATGCCCTTTAACATCTTTTAGACAATTTTAGAATTAAAATTCATTTAATTATCACCAAAAGGTACATTTATCATTGCAAGCTATATTTGGAGAATGGTGTAATGTTGAGCTCGGCATACTGCGAAACATGTTATTTTCAATATTGTTTCTCTTTGTTTTCTTATCACTAATTAATATTCATGAGGATGCAAATAAGGTAATTTGCATAAAGTGAACCTAACATTAAGATTCATACATCAACTACCGGGTATATGTTTATATCATTTATAATTATCACCCAAGAAGGCAGCAATATCTTTGTATGTTGCAGGTATGTAAACACTCTGTAATGTGAACAATGAGGTTAGAATGGTTGCCTAGGAAAAAGATATATCACCATCAGTGCTATATAATTTGTCCCAAATTTATTTATCTAATAATCTTGGTGATATTCAGTGATCATAGTAAACTTTAGCTAACCATTTTCCATATTTGTTTGCTTTATAAGAGAAAGACTGGTGTCTGTCGAAAATTTAAACATCTATTACTGTTCTCATAAAATTAATATTCATACATATGCAAATTAGTTTATATCAGAAAAGTAATATTTACTATTAAAGCAATGCCTCATATCTATGTTTGTAACAATTGATTTCATGATTCATCAAAAATAACCGAGATCTAGCGGAGTATTACAGTTGGATGTCAAATTTCCAAAATTTGTGAAAGGATCGGTTACCATGGAAACCATTACAATCTTACTTACAGTTCATTGTTTGGGTATCAATTAAGATAATTAGCTTTCTAAGTATTTTGTCATCATTTTAAACTACATTTGAAGTTGTTTTCTGATATTGGTAGGATAAAAATTGAGAGGTTTACGTTATTTCTGTATTTATTTGCTATTTTTTAATTATTCTCATTAATATTCATGTGTATGCAAATAAGGTAATTCCTAATTATAGCTTTTAAATCAAAGCACAATGTCTTAGCTTTAATTCGGTACCAGTTTTATACAGTTAGCACAAATACTTCCTGTGATATGGAAGATTTTTGCAGGTAGGTGTCGACTAACAAAACTGTGTGAACAGAGTGAAATGAATGGTTATTATGGAAACAGTTAAAAAGTTACTTAGAGTTAAATTTTTGGTCCTCAAATTTGATATTTTGTTTTCTGAGGATTTTGTCATCAGGTTAAACTGCATTTGAAATTGTTTTCTGATATTTGTAGGATAAAAAGTGAATAGTTTACATTATTTACGTTATCTCTATATTGTTTTTACTATTTTTAATGTTCTCATTAATATTCATGAGTATGCAAATAAGGTAATTAAAAAAACAACTGGAAATAAAAGCACAGTGTCCTATCTCCAATTTGGTACCAGTTTTATAGGTTTTGGACAAAAAATGACTGTGATATGGACGATTTTGCAGGTACGGACCATCATTACGAAAACTAGGGTGTTGCCATGGAAACGCTGAAAATGGTGCTTAAAATTAATGCTATGGTCCTCAAATTAGATATTTTGTTTCCTGGTTTTTTTGTCATCATGTTAAACTGCATTTGAAGTTATTTTCTGATATTTGTAGGATAACAAAATGAAAGGTTTACGTTATTTCTATACTTTTTTTTACTATTTTTAATGTTCTCATTAATATTCATGAGTATGCAAATAAGGTAATAAAAAAACAAGTTAGAAATAAAAGCACAATGTCTTATCTTCCATTTGGTACCAGTTTTATAGTTTTAGGACAAAACCTGGCTGTGATATGGGCGAATTTGTAGGTATGGGTCATCATTACGAAAACTGGGGGGGGGGGGGGGTTGCCATGGAAACGGTTAAAATACACATAGCCTAAAATAATTTAAGTTTGAGTACATTCGCGATTCTGATTCAGGACACTTTTCTGAACATTTTGGTACCCATGAAAAAAAGTCTAGGGGGGGGGGGGTGCACGGTAGGCACTACTGGCTCCCAGAGTATAGGTAATCATTACGAAAACTGGGGGGTTGCCACGGAAACGGTTAAAATACACATAGCCTAAAAGAATTTAAGTTTGAGTACATTCGCGATTCTGAATCAGGACACTTTTCTGAACATTTTGGTACTCATGAAAAAAGTCTAGGGGGGGGGGGGGTGCACGGTAGGCACTATTGGCTCCCTGAGTATATATATTGACAAGACAACACATGCTTTTAGCATGATAACAGATTAGGTAGACAATATATTCTGAAATGGGTGATCCTCCGAAAGCAACAGTAGAAATGCAAAAAGAGAAAATTGCAGACTCGGTTTTATTGAGTCTGTTCATGAGTAGTAATTAAAAGTACAAAAGCTTAAGCAGTATTCAATTTTCAAAACTAATGATCCCGAAGGACCAGAAAATATAACAAAACTGAGAATGAAGAACGGTGCGACTTTTTACGGCCGCCACACAAGCATTGTTCTCTAACAAGACGAAACTACTTTGTAACATAATAATATAGCAGTTTAACATAATAAGGCCTAAAACGGACAAGTCAACATTACATACTGACAAGACAACACGTGCGTTTAACATGATAACATATTATATAGACAAGTTAACATGGCTCTTTAACAAGATGAAACTACTTTTTAACATAATAACATAGCAGTTTAACACAATAAGACATACATTGGACAAGTCAAGACTACATATTGACAAGACAACATGGACGTTTAACATGATAACATATCGTATAGACAAGATCACATTGCTCTTTAACAAGATGAGACTACGTTGCAACATAATAACATAGCCGTTTAACATGATAAGACACAGTTTGGACAAGTTATCACTATATATTGACAAAACACAGCGTGCATTTAACATGATAACACATCGTATAGACAAGTTCACATTGCTCTTTAACAAGATGATACTACTTTTAACATAATAACACAGCCATTTAACATGAGAAGACACGGTTTGGACAAGTCAGCACTATAAATTGACAAAACAGCACGTGCACTTAACATGATAACATGTCGTATAGACAAGCTCACATTGCTCCTTGACAGGATGAAACTGCTTTGTAACATAATGGCATAGGCCACAGACATAGTAAGACACTGATTGAACAAGTTAACCCGACATGTAGACAAAATAACACAAAAGTGCGACATAATAGCACAGTTTTTCAGCATAATAGGAAGCCGTATGGACAAGACAACACACTATTTTGACAAACATGCTCTAGACAAGATAACTTCACTTTTTAACATAATAACAATACATTTTAACATAACAAGGTGTTGTTTGGACAATTCAACACCACATATTGACAAAACAACACATGCATTTACCATGATAACATAGCATATAGACAAGTTCATTGTTCTTTAACAAGATGAACCTACTTCGTAACATAACAACATAGCCGTCGTCCATAACAACACAATTCACGGGCAAGTTAACACAGCGCTTTTACATAATGACACGGCGTTTCGAGATGACAGCATTGAAAGTTTACACAACACTTCGACATAATAACATGATGTTTAGACATAATAACACTGAATTTGAACAAGACAAGAAGAAATTCGACAACAGGAGACAGCTACGGCGTTCCATATTATGTGAGAATGCGTCGTCTGTGACACTGTTGACAAGTACACTCCAACGCTCTAGTCGTCCAAGAGTGTCTAATAATATGTTCTTATTTATATGGCCGTCTTTAGACGGGATGTATTATTGGGCATTCGATGGTCGGCGGGCATGGGACGACGGGCATCGGGGAAGCGAGCGGCGGGCGGCTGATGGTGAGTAGCTGGTGGCAGGTGGCTAGTGGCGGGGCAGGTGGCTGGTGGCGTGGAAGAAGGCGGGCGGCTGATGGTGGTTGGCTGGTTGTTGGTGGCGGATGGCAGGCGGTTGATGATGGGTGACTGGTGGCGAATGGCGGTCGGCTGGTGGTGGGGCGGGTGGCTGGTGGCTGATGGCGGGCGGCTGATGGTGGATGACTGGTAGCTGGTGGCGGATGGGGAGTGGCTGGTGGCGGATTACTGGTGGCGGTGGCGGGTGACTGATGGTTGGTAGCGTGTTATGAGCGACATCCTAAAGTTATGCCCGCTCTCTAAGTCAAACAGTCGTTATGCGATCTTCACTAAACCACTGTGTGTGGTCATGATATATAAAATTATATATATACACTCGCAATCATGTTCGATAACAAGCCAAAGAGTTGTGATCCTCGAATTGTCTATTTTAGATTTGTCCACTGATATTCGCAAATTTTCATGAATATGTATATTGCCATAATATCTAGGGCAAGATTAATAACCAGCCAAATGGTCTAAGACAGTTCAAAGTTATGACCCTTGAATAAGTAACAATTAAACTGTAGTCTTGTCCGCTTTCGAACTAAAAGCATTTTTGTCGCGATTTTATCTTTATCAAGTCTGATTGCTATGTACATTGATGCAATCATTCCGGAGTTAGTGCCCTTTGTGTTTAAACAACTGAAACAGTCTATCTTGCACTGATCTCAAACGGGATTATTTTCTGTCAGTTTGGCACTATTTTGCTCTAAAAGACATTGACCCTTTGATTGTATACAAACAAGTGCTCTGACGTTTGCAAGCAGCGTATACCAAGATCAGAGGTTTTCTAATGGGCTCCTTTTATCAACGCCAAGAGTGCAAACCTCTACAAATTATACCATTTTATACTGAATTAGCGCTATCGTTAAACAATAATGAACTACAGTAAATCCTCTCTATAAAGGCCACTAAATTGTGTTAATTAGTTGGTATTTAGGGCAGGGTGCTGTTTAAAGCAAGGTGGAAGTAAAACAGAACGCTCCTATAGGAGCGTTCTGTTTTACTTTCACCTTGCTTTAAGCAACCACCTGCGTTTAGCACAACATACTTGATGTAATTTAGTGGCCGTTATAGAGAGGTTTTACTGTATTTCACTTTGGAAGGTCTGCATTCAAAGAGAACAGACAGGCAAAAGCGTTGCCTTAGGAGGCACAAAACTACCACTGTGTCTCATTTCGCGTAAGATAATTGCTTATATCGACAACACACTAACAGACTAATATCTCAGTATGTTTTCAATGATGTTGGTTTTATATGTGCCTACATACTTGAGAATTTGCTTGTGTTGTGTTTGATCCTGGGATAATCTTTACACGAATGTGATTATAAACAGTTTAATGGGTAAATGCCATGTTAATCATTGACAATGGTATGGCGACAGTATAGTCATTTTTATACACCAAAATGTTGCTCGTGACACACTGTAAGTAATGAAATACAGTTGAACTTCGATAACTCGAACTTCAACGGACCATACAAATTAGTTCGTGATAACAGAAATTCGAGTCATCCGATTTCTAATCTGAACAATTTCTCAAGGCCACAGCTTAATACAGGTCTAAAGTAAAGCATTACTTTAGACCTGTATTAAGCTGTCACATGTGTTTCTAGATACATTTAAGAGCAATTGTGTATTGTAAGTTTTGGAAGGATTGAACTTTTAGTTCGAGTTATCCCGAAGTTCGAGTTTTCCGAGTTCGAGATATCGAAGTATAACTGTACATGTTCTGACCAAAGTGAACTTTCAGCGAAATAGGCAGCACACACTGGCATTTTATACAGACAATCAAAGCTCTTTATAAACTAACTGTTTAAATTTAACAACTTTTTTCTACCCAGCCATGTTTGTACATCCGTGATGGCATTCCTATTTACAAACGTTTGACATTAGCTGTTAAAACTGCATTAGCAATCGTCAAAAGTTTGAAAAATCTATTGGTTTCCACACGCCAGGCTAATTTAACCAAAGTTCGTGGTCTACAGTGTCAGTAGAATGCCGGATAAAGATTCTTGTACTTAACAGACATAACAATATTCAGCATAACTCATTAAGCCTTTCCCTTATGTAGGCGTATTTTTACGCATCTGCAAACAGAGTAGACCCAGATCAGACGGCTCCTATAGGAGCCCTCTGATCAGGGTCTGCTCTGTTTGTTTATGGTATAATATAGATATGATTCTACAGATTCTGCCTGAGGCAAAATGTCATGTGTTCATATGTCATTATATAAAACATAATTTTATTAATATTCATGACGTCAATATTCCTTACATGAACATGCAACAGGGGTAGGGTTAACCAAAGTTGGTGGTCTACAGTGTCAGTAGAATGCCGGATAAAGAATCTTGTACTTAATAGACATAACAATATTCAGCATAACTCATTAACTCTCGACAAAAAGCCCTGTGACTCAGATATCAAGCAGGTGTGAATATAGATGAGAGGCCGAGTAACTCGGCGTCTTCTCAGGATCCAAACTGCATAACACTAAGTTTATCTTTTTTAAAAATAAATTGAAGAAAACCCTACTCGAAATATTGAAGCAGACGGAAATGTGTTCAGCAGACGACAGGTTTGGCACTGGAAGGTATTTGTAAAAACATTAAGATGTCTTACGTTGTGCAAATGCGGACATGTGATACAACATAATATGTAAATGTAAATATGCAGGTTAGCGAAAAGAAAGCTGCATTGGAGACACCAGTGGTGTTATTTGCGTCTGGTGTTATTAGTGTTGTAATATAAATCAATATTGTAACAAATGCTATGAAAACAACATACTCGCCAAATATTCTGTTGCACGATAGTAAACAAGAAATATCTTTAAAAAAGATATTCAGCGGCATTCAAATATTGACATAATGTACTAAACAATAATGGTATTAAATCTCTGCAAAATTAACTTCAATGTTTGGAGATTCTGTTAGTACAGGAAACTAGATCTATGAAGGGTTGCATGTTATACTAGCAGAGAGGCGTGAAATGGAAATGACTGAAACAATTGGCAGACCTGCTATGTCATTCAATATACTTTATGGTTTTGTCTTTTTGTTAGTGAATTCGGAGGGTTAAATGCTGGTTAAATATACCGCAATGAGTTAGAGTATTGGTCTGTCTGCACAATTTGTTTTCTTGGTGATTATAATGTTTGAAAAGAATACGTGAACGTGGAGTAGAAGAAGCAATTATTGAAAAATTTAAAAGTTACTTTTATAGGAAATCACTATTAAAATGTACAATGTCAAAGTATTTTTTTATAAAATATCTGAAGTTAGTTCTTCATTTTACCTAGTTTAAATATATACATGAAATGCAAACCAACAGCACTGGAATTATGTCTTTGGATAACCGCGGGAAAATGCCTGAAGAACCATGAATACATTATTGCGCGTAAAATAAATTCATATTTCGAAGCGCGTATATTTATATTGATATGAAGATAACAAATCGAATACACTTTAAAGCATATAGAAATTAGTCTGTGGTTGTGCAGAGTGTGTAATTACTTAAAGAACGGTATTTATCAAGCCTAGATCAACGCAATAATCGACTTGTGTGCATTATCATTAACTGAATCTATTTTTAAAACAATATAAAGTTAGCAACCTCAATATCTTAGTGGCTTTATTGTAACAAATTTCAGAACGGTGCAGTGAAACACTAAATCTAATGTTCACAACAGCATGTTTTTGAATATCAACATACTACCATGCTAAGATCGCGCATGCGCGCGTCGATTCTTTCTCTGTTCTGAAAACAGCGACGAGGAGAAGACCGAAGCGTAACCCTTGATCTAAACTTGCAGCATCCAAAGCTAGAAAACAAAAGAAACTGAGCTATCTTCGTGGCCTGAAAGTAATGCAGGTATCTGCTGAAACGTTTTCAGAGAGATGAGAAAACGTTAGGAAGGAGGAAAAAATGTCTTCTCACATGGTCAGGTGGTTTTTCAATTTGTAGAGTACCACTGACATTGTGTAATTAGACATTCTATTTATAGTACAAGGATGGATTAGTTAAACTCATTTTTACACCTTTGCGTTCAAACAAAGGGGTACGTCCAGTTCCTTTCATAAGAGTTTTTGAACAACATCTTAATCATAAGTAATCGTTCTCTCCTTTTTATGTGGTTTAGAGACCTTTAATGAGTGACTATCCATAATCTAAAGTTCTTTTTACAATGCAATGTTTTCCTGCCAAAGTTCAGATAAAAAGGTAGCGAAATTCAAAATAAATATTTACGGAGTATCCGCGTTTTTTTCTTGCAAATAAAAGTATAACATCATGAATACTCATAGAGGTCATTTTCACACAAAAGCACTAATTTTAAAATTCAAACCCCAGAAAAAGATTCGGTTAACAAAGCTGACCAAGATCAGACTTCTGTCTGCTTAGGGTCCATTCTGTTTGCCAACATAAATACGAGCTTCAGCTTAAATTCATGGATCTGTTTACATTTGTAAATAACAAATATTTTACTACAGTCAGGCATATACATTTATAAAACTATATTTGAAGATAATTAATATTGATTCTGTTCTTTATAGTTTGTCTACATATTATTTTACACTACATTATACTCATATTTCATACTGTTGACGTTTATTACTTCTAGTTCTGTATTCCAAAGGAGCTTTCTGTATGACATTCATCTTGCATTAAGCTGCCACCTGTATTTAGGAGCGATAACAACATTTATCTGAATGTTCGGATTATTGAGGTTTCGCTGTATTATACAACGGTACACTATGGCGTGTCAAATATATTCTAGGTGTTCCCCGCGTCTTGACTGCTTGTATAATCAATACCTTCAGTCTTAACTTAACATATGAGTGCAAGAAGGTTATAGTAGAACCAGGGGCGATTGTAATTGTAGCGGTGACTACCGAAAGCAAACATGAGTTCTCTTTAAATGTAAGGACAAAACTAAATCTCATATGAAAATATTATTCTTTAACGTTTAGCCTGCTGAGCAAATTATTTGTTCAGATTGTTTCACCTACTACATTTCTAGAATGCAAGCTGTAATCAATGCATCTACCAAAATGCAATCAGGGTGTCAAACAGTTTGGATCCTGATGAGACGCCGAGTAACTCGGCGTCTCATCTGGATCCAAACTGTATGCAAAGGTATTTACCCATCCGCCCATAGCAGGCTAAAGGTTAAGAATCTTTTAGCCGATTCGACCTTTGGAAACTAATTACAGAGGCAAACAATCGTGTACAATGCATACAATTTCCTATTTATTGACATTTGGACTAAATGGAGTAATGAATATTTAAAAATCACCCTTCATTAACCCTCTGACCTGAGTATACAACGCACATTTCCTTTTTTATGTGTCTAAATGGGTTAACCAATATCCAGAAACACTCTGATCTGCGTCTACAATGCGTGTTATTTCCGTTTTTGTGACACCGGGACTAAATTGATTAACCAATATTTCAAAAGCAGCTGGTGTACAATTGTTCTCGGTCGATCAAGAAATGACAATATAGCCATGGGCTGCACAGTGTCAGCTATAATAGTGGGCGTATGGTCTGAGAGACGATAGCATTAACCCCTTACTTCATGAATATTCATGTAAGAAATAATGATATTATGAATATTGATTATATTCTTTTATTAGAGCACATGGATACAGGAATGTTTAGCCATGGCCGAAACTGTATAATCATATCTACATGTGTATCATATCATGAGCAAACAGAGCACACCCTGATCTCACGGCTTCTTTTCCTTTCTACGCCTGTATAGGAGCCGTCTGATCTGGCTCTACTCTGTTTGCATAGGCGTAGAAAGGCGTATTTATGAACAACACTGTTTGCTCTCACATGGCACAGTTCAGTTCATTATTTGTCACATGTACTTAAATGAATGGGACATATTATGAGCTAAGAACATTTTATGACACACCATTCTACTCATTTATTCAGGCTCAGAGACAATCGTTGCTATATACTGGCCTGATCAAAGACATTTGATTGATGAAGAACCAGCGGCCTTGTACACAAAAGGTATATGGAATTTAATAATAAAACAGTATGCTCCTATATACCCGACTCGGTTATCTATTTGACGAATGGATGTCTCACCTGCTATGACGCATAATGATGACGTTTTCACAGAGGTCCAGATGATATACAGTAAAACCTCTCCTTAACGGCCACTAAATTACACCCTGTATTTCTTGTTGAATGCAGGTGGCTGCTTAAAGCAAGGAACGTTCTGTTTTACTTTCACCTTGCTTTAAGCAGCCCTAAATACCAACTAGTTAACACAATTTAGTGGCCGTTATAGGGAGGTTTTACTGTACGTAAATTATAACATTTGCAGGAATAACTCCTTTATTTGGCCACCAAACTCTATATTGTGACCACTCTTTGGAATCGCTTCGAGACGATTCGAAAGAGTGGTCACAGCATAGGCTTTGGTGGTGAAATTACGAGTTTAGTATTTGGGTACGAACGTTTGTCTGTTGCTCTGTTTCAGTCATTCTACAATCGTACATGAGATGTATTCGGTCTCTGGTCATACAGAGGTTCACGAACTGTATGAATGGGCCGTGTATATTGGTCGTTACGGTACGACTATTGTAGGACAAAAACACACACGTGCATTGGAGATTGAACCCATGATCATATTTACAATATTGCATGACTTAATGAATATTCATTGACTGATATTTATGTTGAACAATGGACAACGGAATGGCAGAAACTAGACAAACAAAGCAGATTAGTCTCAGACGGCTCCTACAGGAGTCGTCTAATCTGGATCTACGCTGTCTATAAATGCATTAAAAGTGTAACTATGTGACAAAGTATTAATAAATAAACATTTCCCTTTTATTACAGAAATTCAATGCATATTCGTCTCATGAGACATGCCTAGCTCAAAGTTGAATCCGCAATTGAGGTATATCAGGTATTTGCTACCAATATATGTTTGTCCTATAGTCAGCAATCCAGCTATATATGTCACTGACATGCTCCCACTCCTGTAGCCTACTTTACTGGCTATTCAAGCCTTAGTGTTAAGGATGACACTGTCTAGTCAGTTTACATTTCACGAGCATGGTATATGTATATTCTTGGAAATGTCAGTGTTGCATTTGGTCCCTCAAAGTTGTTTGAGAAACTGTTGAACGAGGGTCAAACATTTTGAATCCTGGAGAGACGCCGAGTTACTTGGTGTCTCATCTAGAATGAGAACTGAATTAGAAAACTGTAGCAAGTGGCTTACTGACAATAAATTATCCATACATCTAGGAAAAACTGAATGTATTTTATTTGGCGGGAAAAGAAAAGTTAACAAGATCAAGGATTTTTCGGTAGAATGTAACAATCATGTAATTAAATCTAAAAGCTCTGTTAAATACTTAGGCCATGTGTTAGATAATACTCTTTCAGGAAGTTCTTGTGTAACGGATATTATAAAAAAGGTAAATTCAAAACTGAAGTTCTTTTATAGGTACAATGATGTTCTCGATACTAAAAATGTCATTTCGACTACGCCTGTTCAGCCTGGTATAACAGTATCACTAAAACACAGAAAAAGAAGTTACAGATCGCTCAAACTAAAGTTATCAGATTTATTTTAAATGAAAATCCGCGATTCTCTGTTACAAATGAACAATTTAAGAAACTTGGCATTTTAAACGTAGATGATCGAGTCAAACAACTGGAAATGAATAATATTCATAACATTTATAATGATCACTGTCCATCCTATATGAAAATATATTTTACTAAACTGCAGATGTACATTCATACCACACAAGGAAAAGTGAGTCTAATTTTCATAAAGGTTTAAAAAGTTTTACCCGGAACAGTATTAAATGTTCATACCTGATTTTAAACTATATTAATACTAATATTGACCAAATGCCATAAAATAGGCGTTTTGTAATTTTTGAAAACCAGCATCCTTTACTTCAAATAAATTTTATTTTTCAATTGAACCATAGATATATTTTCAGTATTTTTTTCTAATTTCGGGACCCCAGTGGAAATAAAATTTTCGGACTTTTCTGGGCTTTCCCAGCATCGGCATAATCGGCAAGTCATGATCAAAGTCAACTTAGCCCGTACTTCATTCTCAGTGTTGTGATAGTTTCTGGTCCTTCAGGATCATTAGTTTTGATGTTGATCGTTTTGAAAATTGAATACTGCTTAAGCCGGTGCTAGGGGGCGTGAGTGGTGTTGCACTTTTAATTACTACTCATGAACAGACTCAATAAAACCGAGTCTGGAATTTTCTCTTTTTGCACTTCTACTTTTGCTTTCGAAGGATCACCCATTTTCAGAATATATTTAGATTTATTTTTATCATCATCAAATTAATATATTATATCATCTTATTGGGTCGAACTACACTACTGTAATATTTCAATATAACTGATTAAAACTTGCTTCTATGTAATATTTAAATAATTATTTATATGGAAATCATTACAATTTTTCATTGTACCATATTTCTAAATATGTCATTTTTATGTATCAATATCTTATAAATTGTATGCAATCTTAGATGCTAAATAAATCTATCTATCTATCTATCTATCTATCTATCATCTAGATCCACCCTTCTAGTTGCAAATGTAGCCCAGATCGCGATTAGCATAGTAAGGGTTAAGCATTTCCTTCATATAAACGTGTTTTCACTCATTTGCATACAGAGTAGACCCAGATCAGACCTGATCAGGGTCTGCTCTGTTTGCTAACGGAATATGAAAGAGTTGTTGCTTTACTTTCTAAATGGCTACACTGTTCCACCTTCCATATTTGATTATAACTATTTTGTCCATGACTATTCAGTATGTATTGATATTTTGAATAAACATAGAACAGAGAAAGGGTTAAAACTCCAGTCATTTGTAAACATTATCAGAGGGTGTTTGGAAAAAAACGACTGTGGATGTTTGTCATTTGTACGGTAGAATTTTTATACAAACTTTTCATGTGTGGACGTTCCATAACAGTAGGCTACTGCAGATTATATATACAGAAATAATCTAGAATATGATGAATACCCCTACACATCCGTCTGTCGACTGTACGATACTTTATTAGGCAATCAAGGGACAACAACTATATAGTATATACACATAATTCAAGCTGAACGGTGTGAACATAATTGGAATCACTCTTCCATAACGTTGGTAGTCAGTATAGTTGCTGTGAAGCAGCACAGAAATAGACAGAACTAAAGCAGGCCTATCTCACCAAATAGAAGCAATCTGACTAACAAATATCTGACAGATAAAATAAAATACGAAGATAAACTCAAAACCGAGACTGGTCACTTATTAAAAATACTGGACGGGTATATATTGGGAAAATAGTAGAGTAGGTTGACCGGTGGGATACACGCGTTTTCAAACAGTTTTTAACATGGAAACCCTTTAGGGTTTTCACTGTTCAGGTAAGGGAAAATGTATCCCTGCATGATGTTGTTACCATTGTATTACCTCAGACCTAACATCACAGTGACTATAGTTTTTTCGGGTTTGTAAAGATACCTTTATGTAAAGACAGGAACAAAGAATGATATTTAATGAAGGTTTTGCATATTGTACAATACGAGCAGTAACTCGCAAGGATAAATGACGAATTTCTGCCTCATAATCTAGTTAGCATGCAGAATAATATGTGTTGCGAAATCGACTTGTGTGAAATGAAAACAATTATAGTGTGATCAAAAAATAATAATACAAGTGTTCGAGTGTAAGAGAATGAGATTATCTGTTTATGTCATTGTATCATAGAACATCCCTTAGTGTTAAAGAAAAGTGAGTTGGGTTTTACGGCACTTCGACACTGATTAGGTCATATAGCGCCGATGAATGATGCGATGATATGATGGTGAGGGATGATTTCAGGAAGATGATATCGTCTAATCTCATTCGCTGCAAAGCAGCGCAGCGCATGGGATCAAAACCACCGATATGCCTTCATATTAGTGGCAGAGGGATTAATCTCCGTCAAATAATAAAAAACACCCCCTGTGACAATTAAGCCCCAGAACCACGGCAAGGTAGGCAGGTCTCTGGGGGTTAAAGAAAATAGCAATCAGCAAAATAGAACTGATTTGATTTCACAAATATGACAATCAGTAAAACTAGTGTAAAATTCTTTTGAGCCCTGTCAAAGTGTCAGCAGTGTTTCGGTGCTCCCGATTTTCGCCAGCTTTGGTGTGTAACATTATAACTCCATGTTACATTTCAATAAATTTATAAGGCCTGCAATTTCTATATGTTATACTTTCTATACTTTAGAAAGTCTCAGTTAAGTCTGTTATTCTATACCCTTATTACAACCAGCAGCAAACAATAATGACTTACGCATTTCACCTTTTTCTTGGATAGGGTCGTGAATTGATTCTCAATGCTAGATGACTTTTGTACCCATTATCACCGAATATCATTTTTAAAATTCTTGTTATAACTCTAAATAAATGAAGTTCTATCTCTATGTGGTTATTATAACTGCTATATCAAACTGCTATCAGGATCATCTATTTATGGAACAACTAGAGTTGTGTCATTTCGTGAACTCACGTGTCTGTGGATTCGATTTCGTTAAGAAGTTACAAAGTTGTTTATTACACACTCTCTGCCAAAGACAAACTCAGATATGCATTGCTATTGATATGTATACATGTGCATTACATAGGGAATATACAACGGAGTTTTATATAATAATAAGACGGTCATAATATTTGCTATTAAAGCATATAATTTAATACACATAAACGATATTAAAGATATCTTCACCAGTGCCAGCCAGGAATCCTGAAGTCCTTGTGCCATTTTGCATATAACATTTACAATGTCACATAGGTCTGCTTGATCATGAGCCATTGTTTCATTGAGTGGGTTGTTATGGATATGTTTGGATTGTAATGGAAAATATCACATAGAAATGAAAATACCATAGTTTTAAAACTACCTTTTAGGGTCACATACTAATAGTGTTCACGATCATTGGCGCTGTTGCTAAATATCCAGATTATTTGCATTGACTACAATGGACATGTCTTATGTTTCCTTGACCAATGGCATATTCCGACACCTTCGGAAATAAGATGGTCATAATAGTGCAAGATCCTACCATCATTTCTTCCTATCGGTTTTCACGGTTCGTGTACTTTCAGTACTTTGGTTAACCTTTTCAACGGTGAACGTTTAGAGTGGAATAGTTCACCATCCATCATGAACAGACTCAATAAAACCGGGTCTGCAATTTTCTCTTTTCACATTGCTACTTTTGCTTTCGAAGGATCTACTTTCAGAACGCAGAGTCCATATAGTATTGAAGGGTAAACATTTGCAATAGGATTTTTGATGACGACAAATGGAGACCGTTATCACATTGATCCTTTAGGAACCCTCTAGTCTGATCTATACTGTTTGCAAATGCTAATCCGATGGCAGCAAACATAGCGACAACAAACTATGACGGCCTCATAGACATACAAAACAGTACGCAAGACAGTGGTGAGCATGTACTCATGAAGGAGCTAACCTCCTTAATATGAAAATAGGGACCAGTGAGTTCCTGAAGAGAACCTCTGAAAAACGTCTGTACTGCTTGTTGCACAATATATTTCTGACAAGGCTATTCTTGCAGAAACAGTTTTTCACAGTTCAATTCAATAATTCAATCAAACTACATATATATGGTCGAGTGTTCTAAGGCGTGCCGGTTACATTGCTCGCGTTGATCTTATAGAACGAAACAATGTAGTACAGATAGCTCAAGAAGATACATTAACCTGCCTATCCCTGGTTCAGGAAGGCAGTAGGTTATACAAGGAGAACACATTCAATAATGTGTTATATATTTATTGCTGACTAGGTAAGATAAATTAATTTTGAAATACTTTAAACATAGACATTAACACATAGACACTTTTATTTTATTCTGAATTTGTTCATGGTTCATTTCTGATCATTTCTGTTGATATAGTTTGTGTATGTCCGTCACTTGTATTTTTTTTCAATGTAATCATCTCTGTTGTTGAAAATAAAGCCACTATGTATTTCCCCCACCTTTTCGACAGGAAACTATTTGTTAACAATAGAACAGGGTGTCCCAAAAACGGAACCCGGGATTAAGACCTACAAGTTATCCCATTTCTGTCAATATTGCTAACTTAAATTAAAAGTGTACACATGTAGCTTAGTAGAGACAACATTTTGCCATATGTTGTCAAAATTTTGTCATAACATAATCATTGGTTTTAAGATATCAGCATTTAAATGAAAGCACCCAAAACTTCGTTTTAAAAATGATATAGACATAGAATATGCAATGTACGAATATCATGTTAAAACAGATATTAGGTGCAGTCATTCAAAAACTCATATCTTAAAAACTAATGCATATTTTTATGAGAAATTTGGCAGACATATGCATAAATGACTTAACTACAACAGTAAATATTTATATTTTAATATGTACAGTTACATTGGTTAGAATACACATTTGATCCAGGGTTCCGTTTTTTATGGGACACCCTGTACATTTAACTACTATGTTCAATTCACAAGATAGACACTTTACCAAGAATGTGTGCAATATGTATACATACAATGTTTACAAAACTATAAAAAAAGATAATACTCAAAGAATATGAAACAATATACAATCGAAACTATATTACTGACACACAGCCCTAGCCTGTATGTACTAACTACATATTACAATCACAATAAATAAACATAACAAAAATAAAAAATCAATTACTTTACAGTATTCAAAATAAAACTGCTTTAAATTTGTCTATGTCTCATTGTATTATTGGGGACATTTAAAGGGACAAAGTAGCGTAATTGTTTAAACGTGTATAACAATGTTATACAGTTCTATGTTTCTAGAATACAATTCTTAAATAAAAATGTATTTTGCAAACAAGACATTCCAACGAGCAGCGAATAGGTTTAGGTAACACGTACATCGGTTAATGTTGCACTTACTATTTTCACTGAGGCTGAGACATTTATTCTTGTTTTGGCTTTTTCTCTGTCACATTTTGTGATTTCTGGTTTCTACAAACAATTTTAACTGTAACGTCCGGAAATAAGGTTACTTCAGCGCAGTAGAGAATTTTCGCGCATTACGGCAACACGAAATGAAACTCAGCATTAGTCGGGTGAAACTGTTATGTGGGACGTGTTTTGCATATTATCACCAATGTTGCCAAAATGCTCAATGACAAATAGTTCCGCTTGAAAAGACGTCGTCTGGTCAGCCACGTGGCTGTTTGTTTCCACCTCTATTTCTATGTGTGTGGTTTATTCCTTTGAAATGTGCACATATTTATGTCATTTGTTTATTTTGTCGAAACGTATACATGTATCTCTTTCGTCTCCAAATGTTGTCGTCTCCAAACTTGGTCGTCTGCTATAATTTTCAGTTTGTATTGATTCTTCATTTTTGTTTAAAAAACAATCACAGTAAGAAACAGTTTGGATCGTAATGAGACGCCGAGTTACTCGGCGTCTTATCTGGATCCAAACTGCTTGCATGGATAATCACAGATTCAACATTGGCTGCGAAAGAGTCAAACACAATTTGGTTGCAAACGACAATTAGGGAATTTGGGTACGAAAGAGTTAAAGAACGACTTTGATACTTATTTGAACGTCCGGTTTAGGGAGGTTTTATTGCAACACCAAAACCCAGACAGTATGTCACCGTTATCCCTAAATCCAATAAAATCAGCTAAACAATGATCCAATAAGAACAGTAATAGGTTAGTTTGCATTGGAATGTACTTTTCAAATATTGGCTATCAATTTATATGGAATGGATTTCAAAACACTTTGATTATAGTAATTCGATATCAGCTGTGTTTGTGAAATAATGGAATCGTGAATATTATTTACACGGAATTTATTGACATATAAACATGGGAGGTTTGGCAAAATCAGATATATATTATTTCCTAAACAAACAAAGCAGACCCTGGTCAGACGAATCCTGCAGATGCCATGAATAAATAGTGAAACTCCTACAAACTGGACTTTTATTTTAGTACTGCAAAATTTAAATGACTGTTTAATGCAGGGTGAACGGTATGTAGGCTACCGAATGGTCGTTCTGCATGACTTTCAACCGGCTTAACCCTTTCCTTCATATAAACGTGTTTTCACGCATTTGCAAACAGAGGAGACCGAGATCAGACGGCTCCTATAGGAATTTAGGCTCCTAATTTAGGCTATAGGCTCCTAATGGAATTTGAAATATGTGTTTCTTTTCTTTCTGAAATAGCTACAATTTTCCACCTGTCATATTTCGTTACAACTACTTTGTTCATGAATATTCAGTAGGTATTGAAATTTTGAATAAAATTAGAACAGGGAAATGGTTAAAGCTGCCACCTGACTGAACCAATTCCCGCATATTGACGCCTTTTGACGCCTCTGTAAAACTCATTTTCTGAAACAATTGTGATAAATAGAGCATTTGCTCCATAGGAGCAAATGCTCTATTTATCACAATGTTTTCAAAGCTACTTTAATCTACTAGGAAATGCTCCTTTTTTGGTAGATTAACTCTAAGAGGTTGGGTCTAAAAATAGCTTATGGCGTAATGGGTTAAAGACCGGCATTGATATAAATTTGAACATCCGGTTTAGGGAAACTATAGAACACTTAGACCATACGTTACCGTAACCTAGCAACGTATTCAAGCAAAACAGTTTAACCCTTTACTCCATGAATATCCTTGTAAGAAATAATTACATCACGAATATTGATTAGATTATTTGTTACACAGGCACATGGAGACGGGAACTTTTTACCATGTCGGAAACAGTAGAATCATATTTATATTATTGCGTAAGCAAGCAGAGCAGACCCTGATCGGACGGCTCTTATAGGAGCCGTATGAATCCCTATAATGATAAAGCGATGGATAAGAATACTACAGAACCCGTATTTCGAAGATCACACAGCAGATCCTGATCAGAGGGAGACGTTTGATATATGTCTTCTATGTTTACAATGCCGTGAAAAGGTATTACTTTATGTGCTAAAGGTAAATAAAAGCATTAACCCATTCCCTCATATTGACGCCTTTTGACGCCTCTGCAAAATTCACTTTATGAAACCATTGTGATAAATAGAGCATTTGCTCCTATGGATTAAATGCTCTATTGATCACAATGGTTTCAAAACTACACAATTCTATGTTTTTACTTTTCTCTAGTAAATGCTCCTTTTTGGTATATTTATTCAAAGAGGTTGGGTCTAAAATAGCCTATGATGTAATAGGTTAGTGTATAGTTGTTTTGTCTGAAATGTATTATTTTCAATCAGGTGACTACATGCAAAGTCAAAATAAGAAACAACAAAAACAAAATGATTAAGAGCTGCCAAACATTCAACCTTTAACTCATTAATATTCATGAGAGAAATAATGCCTACATGTATATGATTATTAATGATATGAAGTTTTTTTTATAAACATGGCAGTATGAATAAGGCGATTTTGACTATAACAGAAGTTGTAGGATCATATCTTTAGCGTGTCATAAGCAAATACAGCATACTTTGTAAGGTAATTGACAAGAATGTGATTCCGACTCGAAATCGGAAGATGATAATAGCTCATTCATAATTAGAACATACTGCCATGTACATCACGTTTATAGACCAGAAAATCGATCGCACTTTAACCATATCAATGCAGGGAACGATTCATTACTATACTTTGAAAACAGTGTAGACCCTCTCATCAAGATCTACCCTGTTTGTCATGTTAACCTTTTCGTGTTTTTTAAAGAATCTTTGCATATTCATGGTAAGCTTTTGGAATAGTCAATGTGAACCGTTACAGTGCGGGAAACGAATCATTATTGTCATTTGCAAACAGTATATACCCAGATGAGAGAGCTCCTAGATGAGTCCTCTAATCAGGGTCTGCACTGTTTGTCATGTTACACTTTTCTTTCAAACTCCCTTAACCCTTTCCTCCATAAATACGCCTTTCTACGCCTCTGTAATAACCACTTCTTGAAACCATTGTGATAAATATACCATTTGCTCCTATAGCAAATGCTCTATTTATCACAATGGTTTCAAACTACAAAATTCTAAAATGTTCCTTTTCTCTAGTTTATACTCCTTTTCTGTAGATTTATTCAAAGTGGTTGGATCTAAAAATAGACTTTGGAGGAAAGGGTTAATATTTACGATAAACTTGACCTGTATGGATTGTGGAATAGTTTTAAAAAACAGCGCTGAAAGGGTTTAGCCTTATCTGGCATTAACTTGCATTTACAAACAATTTAGATGAGACGATATACTGAGTCAGTCACCCAGCTTCTCACCGGGATGGAAATGGTACGATACGCGATTAATAATTCTCAAGAGCTTCGTCGAATCAGAAAAAAGGCAATTCAGAGTTTCATAATTTATCCACCGGTATAATGATCCAGTTTATCCCATTTCCTCATGGACTATTTTATGTACAACCTCTTTGAATAAATGAACCGAAAAGGAGCATTTATTAGCAAAAAGGAAATGTTAGAATTGTGTAATTGTTAAACCATTGTGATAAATAGAGCATTTGCTCCATTGGAGCAAATGCTGTATTTATCACAATGGTTTCAAATTATGACTTTTACAGAGGCGTCAAAAGGCGTCAATATGAGGGAATGTGTTAAGCAGACACCATTTATGTACGTCATGATAAGGGGATTGATGCCCTTTGTCATGTCCATATCATAAAAGCGCATTTACTGCATCGCTGCTTCGTATTCATCGGCCTCTTTCTGACCTCCCTTTACTAGAATGATTTTTGCCCATCACAAAGCGTTTGGAGATGGAGATCATTTCGCACTAATTCCCAGAAGAATCGACCATTTGAATGCTGAATTACCGAAGTGGAATTGTCCATCGTTGTTTAGCATCAGAGTCCATTTAATATGAAAGGGTATACTATGCAAAAAGGATTGTGAATGACAAACAGTGCTGACCCTGATCAGAGGGCTCCTACAGGAACCCTCTGAATTGGATCTGCGCTGTTTACAAATAAAAGTACTTCTTGTTTCCCGCATTCCAATAATTAATGTGCTCACCGCGTTTGTTTTATGATTTTATCCTGTACACATCATTCTGAATATGTGCTCATTGTTGATGTGATTTGTCGGCACCATTAACCCATTCCCTCATAGACTTTGTTTAGAAACAACCTCTTTGAATCTACTGAAAAGGAGCATTTACTGGGAAAAAAAGGTTTTTTTAGAATTGTATATTTGTTTCTATGGAGCAAATGCTCTATTTCTCACAATGTTTTCAAAACACTTTTACAGAGGGGTCGAAAGGCGTCAGTAGGACGGAATGGGTTAACCCACTCCCTCATATTGATGACTTTGTGAAATCATTATGATAAATAGAGCATTTGCTCCTGTAGGAGCAAATGCTCTTTTTATCACAATGGTTTCAAACTACAAAATTCTAAAATTTTCCTTTTCTCTAGTTAACGCTCCTTTTCGGTAGATTTATTCAAAGAAGTTGTATCTAAAAATAGCCTATGAGGTAGTGGGTTAATTAAAGCCGACTGCGGTCGAAAATATCCTTTACAAACCATGTAAACCCAGATCAGGATTTTCTCTTTTTGCATCATAAACTGATTACGAAATGTTACGTCGGCCGAAGAGAATTCCTGCAGAAAACCTCCTCAAAATGAATACAAGATTGGGGTTGAATAAATATTTTGAAATTGAGATTTTGTGGGTTAACGTACGGAGATGACATAAAGGTCAAACACGCAGAATATTGATAAACAATAGTAAAGCACGCATATACAGATAAAGCACGTACGGAAAATACACTTTGGCTCGATTGTGTTTCATAGAGAATGGGTCTGTCAATAGATTGGAAGGAGATCATCTGTAGCTGTAGATCACGGAGAAGTATTTAGCAAGGGGAGGAAATTGTACGGTGTTTGATGAGGAGAAGTGGTGTGCAAAAGAACCCAACAACTTAGTATGAATAATCACTTAAAATTGCCAAAGTTTAATATCGCCGGAGATATACGCTCGTTTTATAAACAATTTGTGTGCGTTTAAATTCCGTATGTGTTCGCCATATATTAATAAGTTCTCCAATGAGAATATACGAGCGGTGGTGTAAGCCCTTATTCCTGATTTATAAAAGCGTTTTATGATAAAAGTTGTTAGGAAATAATGACATCATGAATTTGAATCATTTTCATATTTTATGGGCACATGCAATTTTGGCCATGGCAGAAACTGTAAAATCATAGCTATATTGTATCAATAGCAAACAGAGTAGACCCTGATCAGACGGCTCCTATAGGAGCCGTCTGGTCTGGGTCTTCTCTGTTTGCAAAAGCGTAGAAAGGTGTTTTATAGAGGAAAGGGTTAAGGGGAAATCATCATACTATGGTTCAAACAGAATAAGTTAATAGTTATAAGTTAAGACATTCTCAAAAAATAACACGTCACCTTAAATGTCTTTATATGTCGTTGGTATTTTCAGAGTACTGTCTATTACGTCGTTACTTCAGATATCGTAGACTAATTTTGTGCTAAAAATATATTGAAACGGCTGTTTGTTTCGAAAATTAAACTGATCGCTACGGAAAAGAACAAAACTGCGTCTGCCATTCACCCAAATATGTTGTAAAATCAAGAATGTGTTACGGACGTATCCATTTGGAGGTATATATAAATACAGATGAACGTTGATATCTCGAACTTCAAGGTATCACACACATTAGTTCGAGATAACAGAAGTTCGGGTAATCCGAGCTGTAGTCTGAACAATTTCTCAAGTTTTATGCTTAATGCAGGTCTAAAGAAATGCTGAAAGCTCCCGGAGGAGCTTTCAGCATTACTTTCGACCTTCATTAAGCTGTCACATTTGTTTCTAGATATGCGTAGTGATACATTTTAGAACAATTTTGTATTGTAAATTTTTGAAGGACCGAAATCTTAGTTCGAGTTATCTCGAAGTTCGAATAATCCGAGTTCGAGGTATCGAATTTCAGATGTACATAGTAGACATTTTCTTTCGAGCTTCTTTTTCCTTTCACGCGTGTCAGTCATTATTTTGAAAACCTAAGTCAGTCGGAGCTGTCGCTTAACCATTTACTCCATAAATAATTTAAATACGCCTTTCTACGCCTTTGCAAACAGAGTAATCCCAGATTAGACGGCTCCTATAGGAATCGTCTGATCAGGGTCTGATCTGTTTCTTTATGACATAATATTTGTAAAATTCTACAGTTTCTGCCATGGCCAAAATCCATGTGCCCATGTGTTATTATAACAAATAATCTAATTAATATTCATGATGTAATTATTTCTTGCATGAATACTCACGGAGAAAAGGGTTAAAATCGACGTCGACGGCTTTCGAAGGATTGAGCGGTATTCAAATATCTCTAACATTTATGAGGACTGAGGACTGGAAACATTATTTTAATTATATGAATTTGTGTATAACGTATGATATTGATTGATTTGTTCGAAGGATGGACAGAGTTATCCAGCTGTGCGACATCTGCCATCCATTTGCAAACATATTCGATCTACAGTAAAACTCGATACTACGAAAGTTTAGTAATGAAAAATGAATGTCTTTGAAGACAGCTGCCTGCTTAATGCAGGGTGAACGCCATGCAGAAAACTCATAGAGGAGCTTTCTGCATGGCTTTCATCTTTGCATGGAGCTGCGACCTGTGTTAATGATCAATAATGATATGTAAATAAACTATTTGTGTGTTCGAATAATCGAATTGTCACTGTAGGTGAGACACCGAGTAACCACGTGACCAACAGGATCCAAGCTGTTTGACACTATGACACTTGTTCGAATCGGAAGAAGTCAAATTACACAAGATTCGAATTTGCGCGGATGCTATTTCTTCACAACGGTGTAACGGTTAACCCACTCCCTCCTAGACTAATATTTAGATGCAACCTCTTTGAATAAATCTACCAGAAACGAGTATTACCTATAGAAAAGGAGTTTTTTTAGAATTGTGTAGTTTTGAAACCATTGTGATAAATAGAGCATTTGCTCCTATGGAGCAAAGGTTCCATTTATTACAATGGTTTCAAAATGTGCCTTTTACAGAGGCGCCAAAATGCGTCACTAGGAGCGAATGTGTTAATTAAACAGCATAATGATATCTACTGAATGGTTAGTGCGTATTGTGTCGGTACATTACAATACAACAACAGGTAAATCAATTGGTGCGTTTATCCCCAGTCCTTTACCACCAGTCGTTTTACAGCTCATACTATTGATCTTGAAGATTATTGCACATATAAGATTGGCCAAACAGACACTGGTATATGTATTACTTATACGACAAACAGAGTGACCGTGGTGTCACGCAGATTACTAGGTTAACTGCCAGGGATAATTCCGAAGCTTGATCGGTTAGTACAGTAAACCCCCTCTGAACCGGAATTCTAGTAGAGAAGAATTCAGATACATTTAGGCAGGTAGCTGCTTAATGCAGGGTGAATGTCACGCAGAAAGCTCTTTCTGTATGACGTTCACACTGCATTAATCTGCCATCTGTTTCCAATATTTTCAAAGCAAACAACATCCTTGAAACGTTTACATGTGTTTGGACATGCTCAATATTCAGGTAAAATTAACTATGCATCATCAATATCTATTAGCTCAGTCTTTATGGTACAGGAATGTGGTGTCATTGCAAGGGTCTATATTATTAACCCAATACCTGTAAATAATGACTTCATGGATATCTATTAGTTGAATTTGTATAATGTTATTTTTTCGATGGTTTTGTTTGCTTTGACAAAATCTAAAGAATCAGTGCTCTATATTATTGCATAAGTGCTTGCAAAGAGAGCAGATCCTATAGGAGCTGTCTGATCTGAGTCTTCTCAGATTGCAAATGTGTTTATATATTAGGGAAATGGTTATATAAGCAAACAGCAGGTCTTGATCAAATCCGTCCTATAGCAGCTGTTTGATCTCACTCTAATTCTATTTGCAATGGCGCGAAAATGCACCCCCTATCGCCGAACAACGGACTACACCAGAGAGCGTATTTAGATCTGAGCGGTTGCATATAAATAGCAAAACATTTGGAGAAAGGAATTAGATATGTTCGCCAACCTTTTTTCAATTATATGTTAGCCCTTCTCGTGCTGAATTTTAAATACATTTCTCCTGCTGTACCCATGTCATGGTGTATATATACATATACATGTATTTTCACTGTCTACAAATATTTCTCTGTGTAATCACTGCTGTGGAATGCACTAGTTGCACAGTCAACACAGTCCTGCAGGGGCTGTCTCATCAGGGTCTTCACAATTTACAGGTATGTATATTGACGTGAACCACAAGAGAAGAATGAATAAAGCACAAATGTGTCTTTATGCCAATAAACACCAAACAGGTTGTCAAATACATATTTAAAGTATAGTAAACTCATAACGTCATTATGTCTTAAATGAATACTCATCATGGACAGATTTGACAGATATAGTTTCTACAAATACTTTGACATAGTTCAAGTAATATATTTCATACTCAATGCTTTTACTCCATAGAAAACTCGCTTACATGTAGCGCCTTTGCACACAGTGAAGATCCAGATCAGACCGGTCCTTCATCTGTTTGCTTATCTAGTATTGTAAAGATCTGATAATAATTTGCATAATTGTCATGGCAAACCATTCCTGTGTTCAAATAATTATAAACATAAATCTAATTAATATTCATTATCTCATAATTTCTGACATGAATATTCATCAAGTGGTAATTAACAGCAGCAAACCGTGTATAAATGTATTATTTTGTCATCAATTCCGTTGCTTTAGTTACAGTTTCCATTTAGTGCGGATTCTAAAATTCAATACAGTGCATCCGATAATGTAGCGAGTTAGTTACTATCGCATATTTTCCTATACATGTGTATGTTGAATGCGTTAAAATTGCTGACAATGAACCGAAGTTCAAATCAGGAAACAGTAAACTCCCTCTAAACCGGACATGTAGTATTAAAAACGGTCCTGCAGACAGGTGGCAGCTTAATGCAGGGCGAAAGGCATGCAGAAAGCTCCTATAGGAGCATTATGCATGACTTTCACCATGCATTAAGCAGCCACCTGCCTAAAAGTATCTAAATTCTGCTCCACTAGACTTCCGGTTTACATGGATTCTACTACATATCTATGTCTCTTGGCAGTATATTTAATTTGACAAACAGAAACATTGAAATAAAACAAATATAGTAAAACTACGTCATCGCGACCAATTAACGAACCAAAATGCATCATCAAAAACAGGTGGAACTTTCTGCATAACATTCATTCGGCATTAAGCTGCCATCTGTTTTAAAAATTTGGAAATAGACATATTTCAATCGGTCTTTGTAGCGAGGTTTTCTGTACAAATTCAAGGGTTGTTTTCGTACCAGGGATTGCAAGATTCCTACAGTGGGTGTTTATTTTCCTGTAAGTAACTCATATGCAGTATTCTAGTGCAGGTATTTAAAATTGAACGTGACCCTTATTCTTTCCTATCTGTTCAAAAGTTTTAGTTTCTTCCGATTCGTGGACGCATTTCACCCATTGCCTCATAGGCTATTTTTAGACTTATTACCTCATAGGCTATTTTAGACTCATTACCTTATATGCTAGTTTTAGACTCATTACCTCATAAGCTATTCTTAGATTCGTTACCTCATAGACTATTTTTATACCCGTCTTCTTTGAATACGTCTACTGAAAAAAAAACACTTGTTAACCCTTTCCCTGTTCAGTATTCGGCAAAGAAATAATGACATCATTGATATTAATTTCTTAACTGAATTTTGATATTGGCATATGTGCACATGGAATTTTGGTATTGGTAGAAACTGTAGTCAGGTCTGTCTTAGTTCAAAAGCAAACACAGCAGACCCTGATCAGACGGCTACTGAAGGAGCTGTCTGATCTGGGTCTAACGCTGTTTTCAAATGCGTGAAAATGTGTTTAGATGAAGGAAATATTTTAGACCGCATGAGTAGTTTTGAAATCATTGTGATTAATAGAGCATTTGCCCCTATAGGTTATCCCTTTCCTTCATATAAACGTTTAAACAGAAACAGGCAGTGACTTTCTCTGCCGACTCTCTTTTTGTATTGTGTTTAATCCTTTGCCTAATATGAATATTCTTGTAAGGAATAATAACTATGAACATATTATAGGTTAATTTTGTGTAATAGTAATGGATATAGGAGTATTTGACCATGTCAGAAACTCTATACAGTAGAAACCCTATAATACGACCACTTAATGAATAAACATGGGTGTCGTTATAGGTAGGTGGTTGCTTAATGTAGGACAATAGTAATGCAGAAAGCTCCTAGAGGAGCTTTATGCATTACCTTTGTCCTGCATTAAGCTACCACCTGCCTCTGCCACCCAGAATTATGCATCTTTAATGTGGTCGCATTAGAGGGGTTTTACTGTAATCGATCTTTTATTACATAAGGAAACAGACCAAACCCTGATCAGACAACTCCTACGGTAGATCTACTCTGGATCTACTCTGGTTTGATTTTTAAGTGAATCATAAGTTGTCTCTATCAGGTAAAAGCAGAGCTACAGATACCTGTGCGTGCTCAGATACTAAAATCGTCATTTCTCCACTAAACCCTATGTTGTGACCACTCTTTAGAGAATCGTCTCGAAGAGACGATTCTAAAGAGTGGTCACAACATAGGGTTTGATGGAGAAAAAAAGTTATACTTGAATATAATTTAATTCACACATCTTATCTGGAGCTCTGTAAAATGTTAGCCTTTCTTCCTGTTTGTATTGCTTTCAAACTATCAAAGTCAACTAGCAGTCACTAATTGGCAATTTAGTTCACACTACTGTTTGTTATATATTCGAAAGCCACATCCGCATACACTTAACCCTTTCCCTGTTACCTATTCATGTAAGAAATGATCAAGTCAAGTACATTTTATTTACATAGTCAGATGAACATAACAAATATGTGACATAAGCACTACTGAGCTTTTTACACCAACTTAAGTTATACATCACATACATATAAACATAGATATAAAAGAAAGAAAATAAAAATAAGAAAAAGCTAAGAGTTGTTATAGCCTTTTCTTATTTACGACATAATGATTATCAATTAGATCATTTTACATCGTATGTCATAAGTAAACAAAGCAGACCCTGATCAGACAGCTCCTATAGGAGCCGTCTGATCTGGGTCTATTCTGTTTGTAAATGCGTGAAAACACGTTGATATGAAAAAGGGTTCACCGATTGAATACGGGAAAAATATGCGTTCACCTGCATTTGCAAACAATAATTATCCCAAATCGGAGGAATCCTAAAGAAACTTTACGAACAGGGTCTGCAGAGACTGTTATTAAAACAACTCTTCCAAATTTAAACCTTTCATACTGGATGCACGCTATGATCAAACTTTTACCAGATGAATATTCATGCTAAAATACTGACTTTGTTGATATTGATTAGCTGCACGTTTATGGCATATTAAACTATGCGTGCCAAGTGGATTCTTCCATGTTTATATATTGGATTATTTTATTTTATATTTAAGGGATGCCTGGCCTAAAATTTCACTTTTGTTTTGTTTTATATTGTAATTCCTATAAGCAAACAGTGTAAACACTGATCAGACGCCGCATTATGCGGCGTCTGATCAGCGTCTACACTGTTTGCCCATATCCCATATATGGCACAAATGGGTTAAAAATAGGCTTTCTGGCCATTGTAGAAACTGTTGAATCAGATCTATATAGTACAATAAGTAAGCAGAAAAGACTACTGGAGTAGTTTGACCTGGGTCTACATTTTGCAAAGGTACCAAAATGCGTAGGTACAGGGTAAATGATAAAATTTTCGTTCTCTTTGTATTGCGTTCAAACTATCAACGATAGCTATCACCCACTAATACGCACTATTTGTTCGTTGCAATAATATCTTCATTTCCTTCACACAAACACCTTTTCACGCACTTGCAAACGGAGTATATAGACCCAGATCAGACGGCTCCTGTAGGAGCCGTCTGATCAGGGTCTGCTCTGTTTGCTTATGAAATTATAATAGATCTGAATCTACAGTGACAACCAGTACCAAAACATGTGTTCATATGTGATTATAGAAATTCAGTTAATAAATATTAATGATGTCATAATTACTTACATGGATATTCAACAGGAGAAGGGTTAAACATTCAACAACACACCTTCTGACGTCACAGTTCTTAACCCATTCCCTAATATTGACGCCTTTTGATCCATTCCCTAATATTGACGCCTTTTGACCCATTCCCTAATATTGACGCCTTTTGAAGCCTCTGTAAAAGTCACTCTTTGAAACCTTTGTGATAAATTGAGCATTTGCTCCTATGGAGCAAATGCCCTATTCATCACAATGGTTTTAAGGCTACACATTTCTAGAATTTACATGTTTGTTAGTAAATGCTCCTTTTCGGTAGATTCATTCAAAGCGTCTAGTTCTAAAAATAGCCTATGAGGTAATGGGTTAACCATAGAAAAGCTGGAAATGAGTGTACATGTACTGGAATTGGAAAATTGTGTAGACCCTAATCCTTCGATAAACTATCTGATCAAAGTATGTTCTGTTTACCATTCAAAACCCACTAGCAAATATAACCGTTTCTTCTCTAATGACCTCTATCATTTATGGGTCAATCCAATTGTTTTCTAACTAACCCTTTTACCGCCGAAGTCGCATAAATACACCACGACAAATAGTGCAGTCCCAGATCAGACGCCGCATTTTCAAGGCGGCGTCTGATCTGGGACTTGACTTTTTGTCTCAGTCTCTACTTCCATATCTGTTCTTTGTTCCTTTGAAATTTGCATTTATTTATCTCATTTCTTTATTTTACCATATGACTTCACAAAATTCGATTGCAGACGACAATTAGA
The DNA here is from genome assembly GCA_963576725.1 of Azorinus chamasolen. Taxonomy (NCBI): domain Eukaryota; kingdom Metazoa; phylum Mollusca; class Bivalvia; order Cardiida; family Solecurtidae; genus Azorinus; species Azorinus chamasolen. The sequence continues at coordinate 35,109,948 of OY755251.1, forward strand.
AATTTGGCGCTGAAAGGGTTAAGCAGACAAGGTTCTGAAGTGTTTCATAGAAGCAGTCCAATGGTAACACCTAGATGGTAAGCGTTATAACATCAGCAGTATATCTGAAATAGCTTACGACCTTCTATAAATCCCAAGTTCTTGCCGCTATGTGTCAAGTTAAAACTGTAGATATTGATCTGCTAGGAGACTTGTACAACAAATGTCGTCCCCACGGTCGCCAGAATGCAAATACGTCTCGCCAAATACAAAGTGACTTGAATATTTAACAGTTTGGTTTGTAATTAGCAGCGGTTCATTCCATAGCTATATATACATGTATGCTATAACTCTTCACTAATTGGATATTCATGTAGGAAATAATGACATAATGAATATAAAATAGCTGATTATTTTTATAATGGTAAACGAACAATGGAAATTCAAGTAATGACAAAAACTGTAGACTCAAATCAATATTATACTAAACTAACAAACATAACAGACCCTAATTGGACAGCTGATACAGGAGCTGTCTGATCATGGTCTACACTGTTTGTGTATACGCTAAAAAGCGTAGAAACAACAACAAGAAACTAATGATAAAAACCTAGTATTTATAAACACACAGAAATAATAAACACACAGAAATAATAAACACTAGGAATAAAGAATAGGCAACATCACAACACCATTCAATGTGGCAATTTGAACCCTTTCCTCAATGAATATTCATGTAAGAATTAATGACGTCACGGATATTCATTAAATTAATAATTATCAAACGACGTGGATACAGGACGTTTTGACTATGGAAGAAAATTTAGACTCGTGTCTATATATATATTATACCATACGCGAACAGAACAGACCCTGATCAGACGGCTCCTATAGGAGCCGTCTGAGCTGGGTCTACCCTGTTTGCAAATGCGTAGAAAGGCATATTTGTGGAGTAACTTAAATGTTAAAGTTATTACATCTCTATTGGAAAAAGTACTTCAAACGTTTTGTATAGATACCAGCACGTCTGACTGTTCGAACAGTGCTTTTTGTTCTAGAAAAAAAGGACAACTTAAAGGCCGATATCTCTCCCATTTACTTCCCACCAAACCCTACCAATAGTGTATGGTACTAGATTGAACCTCCTCAGCCAATTGAAGTACCAATAAAATAATACGAGTAACTGTCTTATCGGAATGATGATTGTATTAAATACCAACTAAAACCTCCACTACCTCTCGCTCTATGCTCTCCTGATCTGGAGGAAATAAAGATTATATTATTATCGAAGAGGCTATTCTATTGAACATCGACTAAAACTAACTAGTACATCTGGCACCGTAAAGTACTAACAATACAAGAACCATTCTCGCATAGGAAATGTGATTCGAATGAGTACCAGCAAAATTCAACAAATACCTCCCTCGTTGAATAAGTGATTATATTAAGTACTACAAACAGCTCCCCCATCGGAGAGGTATTTCTGCTGAGTACCAACAAAATATTGCAAGTACCCCTCCCATAGTATAAGTGATTTCATTGAGTACCGACAGACTATGCCAAGTACCCCTCCCATCGGATAGGTTATTCTGCTAAGAACCAACCGAACACAGTAGAACCTGTTTTAAGCGACTGTATAATGATTAGACACAGTAATCTTGTAAACATGTGGTTGCTGAATGCAGGGCAATGGTAATGCAGAAAGCTCCTATAGGAGCTCTCTGCATTACTTCTTACCTGCATTGAGATACAGTTGTACTTGCCTGGCTTAGATGCCCTTATTTAGACCCCTTTTAATGGTCGCTAAAGACAGATTCTACTGTACTACGAGTACGCCTCTCATAAGGCAGGTGATTCTATCGAGTCCCAACAAACTACTATAAATATCTTTCCCATCGGGTAGTTGATTCTACTGAGGAAAACAACCACAATACTGCGAGTATCCTTCCCATCGGCCAGGTGATTCTACCGAGCACCTCTCGCACCAGACAGGTGATTCTATTGAGCACCTCTCGCATCAGACAGGGTTCTACAAAACAGTGCTTGTCGAAAATATGTAGAAACCATTGTACCTAGATTTTTTTCACACAGACAGTAAAACCTCGCTAATCTGAACAGTTAAATAAGAACAGTAAATCCCTCTAAACCGGAATTATAGTTTAGAAGAATTTAGATACTTTTGGGCAGGTGGCTGCTTAATACAGCGTGAAAGTCGTGCAGAAAGCTCCTAGAGGAGCTTTCTGCATGACTTTCACCCTGCATTAAGCTGTCACCTGTCTCCAAGACCAATATTTATACAAAATTCAACGTCCGGTTTAGAAAAGTTTAACTGTAACAGTATTCGTCTGTAAGACAGCAGGCAGCTTGATGCAGGAGGAAAGTTGTACAGTACGCTCCTCTTGGAGATTTCTGTATGACTTTCGTCGCACATAAGTAGTCACTTGCCCAATTGTTCTGTGCAAAAAGTTCGACTTAGCGAGGCTTCACTGTACTCCTTTGATCTGCAGATCTGTTATCAATTAAATGTGCTGAAAGAGTTTCGAAACGACTTTCAACCTGGAAATAGACAGCCACTTGTCTAATAATACCTTAATTAGTCTTTATTAAAATCCGGTTTAAAAGGGTTTTACTGAACATTAAAACTCCCCTAAACCGGAATTCTAGTAGACAATAATTTAGATACATTTAGGCATGTAGCTGCATAATGTAGGGTGAAAGTCATGCAGACAGCTACTAGAGGCGCCTTCTGCATGGCGTTCACCCTGAATTAAACTGTCACCTGTCTCCAAGACCGATGTTTATACTACATTTAATGTCCGCTTTAAATAGAGCTGTTTTACTGAACATAGATATTACAACTGTGAGTATACTACAGGCTCTCAGTTTTCGCAAACATCAGCTGAAAATACAGTAGAACCTGTGTTAAAGCATTCTCTCATATGCTATTTTTAAACCCAACTCCTTTGAATCAATCTACCGAAAAGGAGCATTAACTATAGAAAAGGAGAATTTTAGAATTGTGTAGTCTTGAAACTATTGTGATAAACAAAGCATTAAATTTTGCTCCTATGGAGCAAATGCTCTATTTATCACAATGGTTTCAGAAAATGACCTTTACAGAGGCGCCAAAATGTGTCACTAGGAGGGAATGTGTTAAGCGGCATTATACTGATTCGACATAGGAATCTTAAAAAGCAGGTGGTTGCTTATTGCAGGGCAAAAGTAATACAGAAAGCTCCTACAGGAGCTTTCTGTATTAGTTTTGACCTGCATTATACTACCACCTGTCTAACATACCCTTAATACGACCTGTTTTTAGTGGTCGCTTGAGACAGTTTCTACTGTATCCTGAAAGAGATAAGAGCAGAATTCGTGTGATAAATCTAAGTGAACTTACAGTAAAACCTCTCTATAACGGTCCCTAAATTATGTTAATTAGTTGGTATTTATGACAGGTGGCTGCTTAATGCAAGGTGAAGGTAAAACTAAGCGCTCCTATAGGAGCGTTCTGTTTTACTTTCACCTTGCTTTAAGCAACCACCTGACTTTAACACAAAATACTTGACGTAATTTAGTGGCCGTTATAGAGAGGTTTAACTGTATTTAACCCTTTGAATGATTGAACCAACAGTACTGACATTTGCAAACAGTTTGGACCCAGATCAGAGGGTTCATAGAGAATATTCTGACCAGGGTCTGCACTGGTCCTCTAACAAGTTAATTAATTTCTCACTCAATCCTTTCCTTCATGTAAACGCCTTTTCACACATCTGCACACAGAGAAGACCCATATCAGACGTGTCCTGTAGAAGCCGTGTGATCAGCGTCTGCTCTGTCTGCTTATGGAGATGGATAGTTTTGTTTCCTTAGTTTCTAAATTGGCTACAATTTTCAACCTTCCATATTTCATTATAATTATTTTGAAATAAACATAGAACAGGGAAAGAGTTATTATAATCTACCTTTAACCCATTACTTCATAGGCTATTTTTAGAATAAATCTACCGACAAGGAGAATTAACTAGAGAAAAGGAAAATTTAGAATTTTGTAGTTTGAAACCATTGTGATAAATAGAGCATTTGCTCCTATAGGAGCAAATACTCTATTTATCACAATGGTTTCACAAAGTGACTTTTACAGAGTCGCCAAAAGTCGTCAATATGAGGGAAAGGGTTAAACATGTATGGAGCATTCCACTTTGACATTTAATAAGTCTAAAGGTTTAATATATCTGTAGGAGTTTATATTCCCAATGGATAGTTCGTCTCCTCGCCTACACCTAAAACAAAAGAATACAAAGAAACAGGCGCCGATCGGTAAGATCACGATAGCTTGAGTGCTAAACAGTCATATTGATCTTTGAACAAAGAAAATACAGTCAAACACCTCTATACCGGATTTTTAGTACATACTAATTTAGATCTTTTTAGACAGGTGGCTACGTAATGCAGATTGGAAGTCATGCAGAAAGCTCCTTTTGGAGCTTTCAGCATGACTTTTATCCTGCATTAAGCTGCCACCTGTCTGAAACTAATTTATATGTATGGTTTAGATGGGGTGTTTACTGTATATTTAAAACTCTCTGTCACGATCGCTGAAATAAGTCTAATATGTCAGTATTCAGACAGATGGTATCGTAATGCGGTGGAAAAGTAACTTTCTGTATTACAAGTACGTTCGAGCTGCATTTATACGTAGCGACCACTCCCTATTCTTGACTATTTTCTGATTTAATATTCATAGGAGAAATCATAAATATACTAATTAGATGATTTTATTCTAAAGATTACATAGGCCTAATTATGAACATCGCAATATTTGGTAATGACAGAGATTGTATAGAGTGAAACCTCTCTAAACCGGAATTCTAGTGGAGAAGAATTTAGATACTTTAAGGCAGGGTGAAAGTCACGCAGATTAGAGAGGTTCTACTGTATATAGAAATAGATCTGGGACTGCACTATTGGTCGTGGTGCATTTTTGCGACATTGGCGGTGAAAGGGTTAAACATTTTATAGCACATACACGCTATCATAGAGCTATCAGATGAGGGACTATTTGGAAACTGCGCCATGTACATTATAAACTGTCTAATTCGGACTTTGAAATGAATACAGTAGAACCCCTCTAAACATGGATGTCTTTATAAGCAGATGATTGCTTAATGCCGGACAAAAGTTATGCAGAAAGATCGCTTTCTGTATTAGTTTTATCCTGCATTAAGCTACCATCTGCCCCATCCACCCATAATTATACATGTTTTAGGTGGTCGCATTAGCGGGGTTTTACTGTGTCTATCTGCATGAATTTCAAAATACAATTAACAGCCTCCTGCCTAAAACGTTCTCAATTCTTCTTTACTAAAAGTTTCGTTTACAGAGGTTTTAGTGTATTGTAAGCTCATATATAAAACTGTTGTATCTTATAATCTCAGATACCAGCTCTGCATTAAGATGCCACCTAAATGCACAGATATGTACTTATCACCACTAAATGTCCGGTTTAGAGGAGTTTACTGTTTTCTTCTTCAAATTCTTTTATTTAGAATTTATGATTAATAAAATTATGGATTTCCGTTAACGTTATCGATCATTATTATAAAATAAATTACAATAGAACCTCTCTTAAGCAGTCATTATATGGGTCTGAAAGGAAGATAGTAGATTAATGCAGGTCAAGCGTAATGCAGAAAGTTCCTATAGTAGTTTCTACACTACTTTTACCATGCCTTAAGCAACCACCTGCTTTTAACATTCCTCTGTTCAGTAAATGAATGACCGCTTAGGACGTGTTCTAAAGTAGACTTCTATTACACATACACAGACATTATCACGGCATTGTATACCAAACCACCTGACTTTGTTAACTATCCTACAGCAGGAAAGTGTTGATGAACATCACTGTGAAGTCCACTGATTTTCATCTGTTTGAATAATACAATTGATCAGCACTAGCTATTATCGTTTACTTATTTCAATCGGGTGATTATTGATGCATTACCGCAGAGATACCATCGCGGATATGTTGATCCTTTACTCCATAAATACGCCTTTCTAGGCTTTTGTAAACAGAGTAGACCCAGATCAGACGGCTCCTATAGAAGCCGTCTGATCTGGGTCTACTCTGTTTGCTTATGATATTGTACAGTTTCTGCCATGACTTAAACTTCCTGTGTCCATGTGCTATTTTTGCAATTAATCTAATTAATATTCATAATGTCATTATTTCTTGCATGAATATTCGTATAGTAAAGGGTTAATTTTTTTCCCTGTCTGCGGCGTATTCATGCCCGAGTTTCGCCCGTCGCCCACAATCACCTCCGCTGGCTCGCCGCTGTGCGTCGTACTCGTTCCTTGCATCCTCGTACTCAGTGCCGTACACGGTTACTCGTGATTTCGTCTCCACGGTTTTCTCTCCGAGTTGTCCCTCCTAGTCATGGTTCTCCGAGTGCTTTCACACCCATGTTCGGAGAGACTGCCTCTTCATATGATGGTGGAATCTACTCAGCACTTATCGCACATACACAGCTCTTTTCCAATCGGGCTATGCTCTTTCGGACTCACTGTGACAAGCCGTGTCACAAGTCAATGTGGGATAATGACTACTTTTCGGGCACTTCAAGCTTCACAGACAGTTTTTCTCAGACTCCGTGTGGGTGGGAGACACAGAAAAGCATCTCTGAAATTTTCCGAGCGGACCGGGATTTGAACCCCAAACCTCCGGATTGGCAGTCAAGCGTGTTACCACTAGACCACCGCTCCACACTTCCACAATATTAATATTTGTTTCATTGGATGGCAGGTTTGGATAATTCTTTCACAAGCCTGTATAGGAATTCCAGTTTCAAATTGCTAAACGATAAAACGCGAAAAAAGATGATGCGTAAGCCCCTTCCCTGTTGAATATTCATGTAAGAAACAATGATATCATCAATATCTATTTTCTGAATTTTGATACTGACATATGTACACATGAATGTTTGGTATTCGTGGGAAATGTACAGTTACAATAAAACCTCACTATGGCGGCCACTAAATCACATCAAGTATTTTGTGTTTATGGCAGGTGGCTGCTTAAAACAAGGTTAAACCACATACCCTAAATATAATCTAATTAACACAATTTAGTGACCGTTATAGAGAGGTTCTACTGTAGATCTACTATATGTTCATAAGCAAACAGAGCAAAACCTGATCAAACGGCGTAGACACGTTTTTATGAAGGAAAGGATTATGCCAGTGTGTTATATATTTTACACACCGTTTGCCAATGTCGCCACATTGCAATTTGATCAATGAACACGATTATCTTAATAGTATACTAATGTCTCATCAATCATTTGTGCGACCCATAGGTTGTGCCTCACAGCTTATAGATCCCTGCTATCAAAGCGACTGATTCATCCCTGACAGCAAGAAGCCAATTGGTACGACGTTAAGCTCATGGACTATTCAATAACAGTTAATTATTTTATTGCTGAAACGGATCAAACTTACTGTGACAAGGAATAAAAGAAGAAAATGATATCAGAAGGATTTAAAGAATGTCTTGGGAAGAGACAAAAAGATCAGCGTACATAACGACACAATGTACGCCTTTTTTCAGAGTCATATATTTTGTGTGCGGGCTCCTATGAATTCCAGTGCATTTTGACATGTGAAATATACTTTATTCATCAATCAGTTTTCTATGATAAATACAGCACGTATCATAAGACAGATGGCAGCTCATTGCAGTGTATAAGTCATACAGAAAGCTCACCTGGGAGCTTTCTGTATGAGTTCAACCCTGCATTAAATAGCCACATGTCAAATACGGTCTAAATTTTTCTATTATGCAAACTTACTGTATTCAGACAACCCGCCTTCGTTGTATCCATATTATGGAGTCGTTTGCACCAATCTTGAGACAGAAGTGCAATGTACATTTGTGTAAAATTACAACCTCAATGCTTTTAAAAAATTGAGATATTGCGTAAAAACTGAAGGCACCCTGTTTTCAATTTTCCCAGAAATTGGATTTTCGTCACACATTTACCCTGTTGATAATATATTGTTTAGCGGATAACCAATATAACTCTTTTTGTACCCAAACTAATGCTTACATGTGTGTTAGTGGCATTTGTCATATCCCGGTATCAAATCGTCCACTTTTACGGTACTTTTAGTTGTTAACGAATAATTCAGAACAGCACAATTTGTGCATAGATAGACAGATAAATATTTATTTTATTGCATATGTTCAGAGATAACAAACAATTCTCAAATGTTAAGCAGACAATGAAAATATGGAGTCGTTTTAATGGGCAAGGCTCTCAAAAGAGATTATCCTTTGAACAGTATTACGGTACTTGTTGAAATTATAATCACTTAAACCATAATTGATTAATCATTTTTCTTTAACAGTTGATAACGTGTTACTACATGTAATACTTAAGCTGTTATATTTTCTTTTAACCCATTCCCTGATATTGACGACTTTTGACGACTCTGTAAAAGTCACTTTGTGAAACCATTATGATAAATAGAGCATTTGCTCCTATATGAGCAAATGCTCTATTTATCACAATGGTTTCAAACTACAAAATTCTAAAAGTTTCCTTTTCTCTAGTTATTGCTCCTTTTCGGTATATTTACTCAAAGAGGTTGTATCTAAAAATAGCCTATGAGGTAATATTTAACAGGACTTAGTGTATTACAGAACTTTACATTTGTTACAAGTTAATTTGTTTTAATAAACATTGGTGACGCATTTTGTGATGAATAAATGAGATAAAATGCCAATATCTTTTCAAATGTACTTATTATATCCATAATCATATTTCTGGGGAAATTGAAAACAGGGTGCCTTCAGTATTTACCCAATATCTCAAAAGTATTTAGGCTGTAATTTTACACAAACGTATATAAAACTTTTCTATCGAGCGAATAGATTTAGAGTAATAAGGAATTGAAATTGGGTTGCATTTTATTCTGGGACACCCTGTAGTTTAATATATAATTATTTACCTTGTACATATCTATATGATGTCTATTGGTTAAAAGTGAGGATACATAAATGTCACATTGCCCTGAACTCAACCTCAACGTAAATTTGCAATTACAGATAAACGTAATAAAACACGGGCATGATTTTGTTTAATAAGATTATAATTCAATCAGTATGTTTGGTGGTCCCTCTGCAATCGATCACCACGCTTCCCTCTTGGCTTGTGCAATGCCATGAAGGACAACTATGACGATGAACTCCCAAATCCGGAGATGGAAGGAAGATGTCGAATGTTTGTACGTTATTTATTTCTGTCGTACTCCTAATGACTTCTCTGCAGTTGCTCTGACTTCGGAAATATCATTGTGTATATTTGCGAGCGGCCTCAGAGTTACTTGTGTGGTTTGTTGTAGACACGTGCTTGGATGATTTGATATTAACCAGTTCGTGTGTTTAACTAATCCGATTCCGTGCTTATTGTTTTTAATGCGCGTGTATATGCTGTTGTGTTAGCCGTCACTTTGATTGTGGAACGGTAGGGGAGAGGCGATGTTTATTTACACTGTTCATCTGATTGGGGGAAGATAGGATCGAGTTTGAGGATGGATGCGTTCACTAACCATGGTTTAAACATGTGTGATAATTGTACCACTAACCGTTCCTAGGCGATACTCATGTCTTTATTCTATTTTGTTGTTACTATCGTGTATCTTTCATCCTTTTGATCATAAGGATGTGTGTATTCTGTGTATGGGTGGGTTCTTTGTGTGTGTGCGCATTATTCCTAGCGGAATTCCTATATATTCAACATCCATTTGCGCTACATAATCTGTTTAGTGTCGCCGCGCCGTACACTCCAAACTATTCATTTCGTGTCGCAATGCCCTACATCCAGCCGATGCAATGCGTTTATGACGTTATGACCCTACTCTTGTTTAATGACGTCACATCTTGTCTTCCGATGAGTTTGATTGAGTTTTGGTTAAAAAGTGCTGTGACACCTTTTGGTCATACATGTATGTGTTATACAGCGCAGATATGCTAATTGTACTGAACAGGCAATGAACATTTCTATAAAGGTAGTGTGTATATGAATATGTGCGCGCGCATTTCAAGCATGTGTTTGGTGTTTCCGTGGACTTTCGTGTGACTTTTCCTGACTGAGTTCTGCTCTGTTATTGCGAAGTGTTTCAGTGCGTTGAACAAAGGAATGACCAGCAGATAGTGTCCATAGATGCGCAGTCCAGGAAGCATGAGCCAGTACAAGAACCGCTGAAACAAAATAAAGAAAAACTCTACACGAAAGAAAATGACACAAGAAATAATATCGCAGTAAGAACTGAACGAATAGCCCAACTTAATATAGCTAAACAGACTCGAAACTCGAGGAAAATCGGCAAACCTCCATTCAACCAGCGACTACAGCATCCGCTGAAAGAGAAAACGTGACCTAGAAACAAAATCCTAAATCAACAATCATGTGTTCCTAGTTGGAGACTGCCAGGAGCACCTATCAAACCCCTTATAAGGGACGTGCACTTGTTTAAATGTACAAGTATGAGTCATGCAGGAAACACCACATACAAAACACACAACCGCCCGATCAGCACCACAACAAGAAAACACAGCAAATGTGCATATTTTTCAAGCCACAAAGACGCACAGTGACAAAACAAATAAGCAATAGGGGGAGATGGAAGTACCGCCTTGACTATTGTCACTGTCACTGGGATGTTTAAACCGGTTTAGGGGCGCTCAACCTCACACTTAATCCATCTTCACCCTAAAATACAAACAGTGCAAATAAACATATCCCCTATCCGACCATTCTACAACAACCGCGAAGGCAAACACAGCGGTAAATTGCATGCAGAGCGAAAACGTATTTAAGTGAAATAAACTGGAACCAACTATCGCAAGTGTACTCAATGATTTAGCTGCGACCAGAGTAACTGTAGCAAAGTAATAAAGAATACGATAAAAGCGATATAGTACAATGATCCATCGTCCTACTTCCGTTTCCAGGTTTCAGAGGGCGTCTTCATAGAGTACTATGTCTTTCCAGTCGGCGTACATGAAAAGAGGGCAGCGTGATTGCCAACTGTAAAAATGGTTGACAACCAGACATGCAGTATGTTGTAGTACTATACGATGATATCCCTTTTAGTGAGATTTATTAACATATTTGATGAATAAATTGAGACAATGGGTATGTCCAGTAATTTTACAAAGTTTGTAAATCACATCACCATAACTTTCTGGATGTGAGATACCGTGTCACAGGAGCGCTTTAAAATTGCACTTATACTTTCCAATAAGAGAGAGATTTCGATGGTAAAATTTAGAAAATAATTCTCTGAGTTTGATACCTATACCCTTGCTTAAGCAGCTTGTCAATTAAAATGATATTTCGACTGTTAAACTTAGTGTTAAACTTAGTGTGAGCGTCGGGATTATGATATAGCCAACAAGATAGACACTAACTTATTCAGTAGCATTATGACGTACATCAAATCCGGCTTGGTGTTTCTGTGTGCACTAACAAGACTGTGGCTATCATGTTATACCCGTTGACATGTTCTAGGCCTTCGTAAACACCAAAGATGTGCTGTGCATGACATGCATTGGTCAAAATGACATCACCTTTTCCATCAACGTCAGCTTTGACCAAATATTAACCGTCATCACCAATACCATAGACAGTGTCCATAGCTTAATACCTCAAAATAGAAATCGTTTCCGAAGTGATTTCAAAAGACATGGAATTGATGTTGGTTAGTCTTTACTCAAATGCTTGAAGTGTGGTGAAACAGAATAATGAAACTTACATGTAAACATCGTATACCAATTACATGTTGTGCATTCTAGTCATTTAGGGACTTGGTAAAGATCCATAACTGAGTTATTCAGAAAAAAACTAGAACTATCACTAAAGGTGATGAATACCCCCACACGGCAGCCTTGATTGCAAATCCAAGTTTTGAACATGTAACAGGACCAAATAACAAAAATACCCAAAGTTCAAATAGAGAAAATTCTGTAATTTATGCCAAGTATCAAGTGAATCAGGTTGAAATTGAAGGAGTTCAAAGTACAAGATTTTGCCTGCCAATTTCAAGGCCAAAGGTCAAGGTCAAGGTCACAGAGACCTGAAATTTGTGTCTTGCACATCTACTACTCCTGAGTAACATTTATGCCAAGTATCAAGTGAATCAGGTTGAAAGTGAAGGAGGAGTTCAAAGTACAAGATTTTGCCTGCCAATTTTAAGACCAATTTCAAGGCCAACGGTCAAGGTCAAGGTCACAGAGACCTGAAATTTGTGTCTTGCACATATACTACTCCTGAGTAACATTTATGCCAAGTATCAAGTGAATCAGGTTGAAATTGAAGGAGGAGTTCAAAGTACAAGATTTTGCCTGCCAATATCATGACCAATTTCAAGGCCAAAGGTCAAGGTCAAGGTCACAGAGACCTGAAATTTGTGTCTTGCACATCTACTACTCCTGAGTAACATTTATGCCAAGTATCAAATGAATCAGGTTGAAAGTGAAGGAGGAGTTTGCCGTACAAGATTTTGCTTGCCAATTTTAATACCAATTTCAAGGCCAAAGGTCAAGGTCACAGAGATTTTAAATTTGTGTCTTGCACATCTACTACTCCTGAGTAACATTTAAGCCAAGTATCAAGTGAATCAGGTTGAAATTGAAGGAGGAGTTCAAAGTACAAGATTTTGCCTGCCAATTTCAAGACCAATTTCAAGGCCAAAGGTCAAGGTCAAGGTCACAGAGACCTGAAATTTGTGTCTTGCACATCTACTACTTCTGAGTAACATTGATGCCAAGTATCAAGTGAATCAGGTTGAATGTGAAGGAGGAGTTCAAGGTACAAGCTTTTGCCTGCCAATTTCAAGACCAATTTCAAGGCCAAGGTCAAGGTCAATGTCACAGAGACCTAAATTTTGTGTCTTGCACATCTACTACTCCTGATTAACATTTATGCCAAGTGTCAAGTGAATCGGGTTGAAACTGAAGGAGTTCGCCGTACAATATTTTGCAGACAGACCGACCGACCGACCGACCGACCGACGACCGACCGACAGGCTGATTCCAGTATACCCCCCTCAAACTCTGTTTGTGGGGGTATAATAATACTTCTTACTTGTGTTCGAGATTTGCATAGATTAAGGTAGAAAATTGACGACCTGTTGGTACATGTACTTACATTAACAGGAATGTTTTGTTTAGAATAAGAGAAAAAACATTGAGTGACATTCAACTTAAAGATATAATGTTGACTTTACAGTGCTCAGCTTCGGGGAGGGTCGTAATTAATGTTGTCAGAAATTGTGGTCCGACCCTTTTGCTAGTATTCATGACATTGATATGATTTGTTTTCTTGTATGATTATGTTACGTACTACCTGATTGTATAAGCATTGTATATTGGCAATAAAATATGTTTAAACTTAAACTATCTTCTGTCGGTCTCGTATATACCGAACATAGAATAGAGGTGGTGGGAAGTTAGTTGGTTTAATGAAAACGTAGTAAAGTCAAGCGGGAAAAGCCACACACAAGATGCAACCATTACCAAAAAACACAGATAGAAAATAAGTGACACACACACAACCGCGCGCGCATGCACATACACTCACATACACGCGAGATGAAAATTTCAAACACCAACAAACGAACAAGTACGAAGACACAAAGGCACTTGACAAACAAAAACGTAAGGGTTACAAAGAGAAAACCGTGACCTCAAAACAACAGAAATCGTTTAGTGGTCATGACTAACCACCACAGCAAGTTTGAAGATCCCAAGCCAAACCCATAAGCAGTTATTGATCGGAGACCATTTGAAAAGTTTTTGACAAAGTGAACTCAAAAACAATAGGGACCATCTAGTGATCATGACAAACCACCACAACCAGTTTGAAGAATTTACGCCGGGCCATTTATCAGTTATTGGTCGGAAACCATTTGATCTACCGACAGACAGACCGACCGACATGTGCAAAGAAATATACCCACACTTTTTTCAAAGGGGTGGGGGGTGGGGGAGTATTTTAAAGGTTCAAAATCCGTTTTATTTGTTACACATTTGTACACCCTGGTTCTTTTGACACGAATACAGAGGAGGCCTTTGTTAAAGATAAAGACATTTTGATACAAGTAGAATGTAACAGATATTTGAATAATTGCCGTTTAAAACACGAATTGAAAAATTAAACATTTCGACAAAATGACACAATTGATGAATAATTCAACACAGGACAGTAGTTCCTTGTCAACTCTAACAGATAAAAGTTCCAACAGATGTATACAATTTTAGAATATATAGAAAAAATGTCGCTTACTTAACTCTTTTGGCGCCAATGTCGCCTGTTGGTACCATTGAAAACAGTGCAGTCCCAGGTCAGATGCCGCTTTTTCAATGCGGCATCTGACCTGGGACTTCACTGTTTTCTGTATCATTTTAGCCCAAGCATACAGGGGTTTTTTAAAATTGTTTTGCTAATATACCTTTATCATTTAGTTTAGAATAATATTTGATATGAAATTATTATTACAGACGACACCTTTAAATTTGGCGCCAAAAGAGTTAATAAACATCGCTATGAGATTTAAATATGAACAGACAATTATTGATGGAAATACCTGAACCTACTCGTTACCGATGCTCTATTGGAACACTGGGCGTAATATGGAAATAAATGAATACCTTGGAAAACATATAAAATGAATTAAACATGTTGTTTTACAATGATTAATCCGATTTCCTATCTCAGATTATAGAGGTTTTAGCATTCGTATTTTCACACCAATGATCTTCATGATTCTGTTTGTAGATAAATAAAACATACACAATATGCTGTTGAAGGTTGATATATCAAGGGCTACAGGATACGATTAATTGGTCCTGGCTTTCAAAATTACCATCCGACCACATTTGCCTCATTATTCATTTAATAATAAACAACGTACATCACAATGTACAATAGAATATTGACACTACGAACATTTTGTAATGAAGAGTGCATGTCTCTGTGAACAGGTGACTGCTTAAAGCAATGTGAAAGTGACGCAGAAAGATCATAGGGGAGCTTCTGTGTGACTTTCATCCTGCGATAAGCTGCCACATGTGTTAAAGGTCAATAATGGTACGTATTTGAGTGTTCGTAGTATCGAGGTATTATAATTCAACATACAATGGGTGCAATATTAATCTACGCACATCACAAAGTACTCTTCTAGATATATGGAATTCCTTGAATATTAATCTATCTTTCGAGGCTGGCTGTAACTACGATGCACCTAATCACATTCCTTTTTTGTACTAATTACGCTATATAAACACTAGATAACGTGACCTTGATAGTTGTGTTACCTATGTGAATCTTTACAATCTTACCGTTCAGACCCACAGCAGTTTCAGGAAAACTGCATTATTGCATCTAATTTGATAAACGACTTTAGGCATTAATTCACGGACATATTGTTGATGCCATAGTTGATTCTGGGGTTGCTGTGCACCTTTCATGTGACATCTCCAGCCTGACTTCTGTTCTGTTTTAACGAAAGCGTTTAATATTGTTGATCACAATATTTCATTGGTTAAGGGTAAACGTAATCGGTACTATATCATCTGAACAGTATAATTATTACATGTGGTGTACCACAGGGATTGATAGTACCAGGAACATTACTGAGTCTGATATTTACCAATGATTAAAGTGCAGTATTAGGACAATCATGTAATAAAATTAAAAAAAGAAAAGTTTAGTCAATCTTTGACTGTTACGTCTGTATCTCCCCCTACAAGCTAGATTATAAGGCTTACAGTAATACCTCTCTATAACGGCCAGTAAATTGTGTTAATGCGTTTGTATCGAGTGCAGGTGGCTACTTAAAGCAAGGTGAAAGTAAAACAGAACGCTCCTATATGAGCGTTCTGTTTTATTTTCACCTTGCTTTCAGCAGCCACCTGCCTTTACATGTAACACAAACATTTTGATGTAATTTAGTGGCCGTTATAGAGAGGTTTTACTGTATATAAAACCACAGTTAGACGATTGTAAAGACGTCTTTAATCATTCTTAAAGTGGTCGCTTTAGAGGGGCTCTACTGTAATTGCAATAGTCTGTATAATTTTGTATCCCGCAAAACAAAGGTTTGGGAGTATACAATTTTATCTTAATGAAATGCTTTAACGTCCATGAATCAATATGCATTGAAAAGTAAACTTTATGTATAAAGTATCAATTGATTTAGTGTTTTGTCATACGATTGATAAGTCCGTGGCTTAAGACAGGGAGCAGCAGTTTGACATCAATATTTTCATTCAACGTAGTCACCTTGCAAGCTTACACACTTTGTCCAACGGTGTTGGAGCATCTTTCAAGATAATCCACTAGTAGCACACCTTTCGCATCCCAGAAAACTGTGGCCATCACCTTCCCATAGGATGTTGTCTACTTGGCTTTTATCGGGGATGGTGATCCAGGGTGTTTCCACTGTTTTGACTGTTGTATTGTCTCAGGTTCGAAGTGGTGAACCCATGTTTCATCAACAGTTACAAACTGCTTGAGAAACTTCTCCTGATCCCGCTTAAAGATAGCAAGGTTTTCCCTGGACATGTTGCACCGAGACGCAGAAGTTTTGGGACCCATCTGGCAGAAACCTTTGTCATTTGCAAATCATTATGGATAATTGCATGGACTCGTTCCTGTGATATACCCAGCTGTGTAGCAATGTACCGCTGTGTAATTCGCCGATCTGCCATAATCATATGGATTTTATTAATGGTGTCCTTTGAGGTGACAGTTGGTAGCCTGCCAGGACGGGGGTCATCTTCAAGACTCTCTCTACCGCGTTTAAATTCAGCGACCCATTTTTTCACCATGAATCTCCTTAGGAGATAAGCCTTTGAGGCCAAGGTATGAAATAATCGCGCGATGGCCAACGTTGTCCATTTGCATAGAAGTACCTCATAGTAAGTAACTTTGAGAATCAAATTCTGGCAAACTGCAGAGAGAAAATAATCCTTCTGTCTCTGCAGAGTGATTATAACACCTTTTCTACACGGACATCAAATGGTATGTTTATAAGTGGTCTGTTTCTACTCCAGGCAACTGACTTATCAATCACCCCTCGTATTTCTGATATGTTTGACAGACAACATAAATCGCACACTAGTATACGATCGTCGCGCAATGTGAATTAATGACCTTTTGACTAAAAGTAGAAAAAACTTAAAAAGAAGTATCTTATTCAGAACATTCCATATGGATTAAATGATTTCACTACATATTTTATCAGGTAGCAATCATATCCGAGATGGTAAAGTTACATATTAAGTTTTTGTTGAATATTAAAATTCAATACTTCATTCTCAGTGTTGTTATACCTTCTGATCCTTCGAGATCCTGAATTTCAGTACATGTACTTCTTGTTTTGAAAATTGAATACCGCTTAAGCCGGTGCTAGGGGACATGAGCAGTGTTGCACTTTCAATTACTGTTCATGAACAGACTCAATAAAACCGAGTCTGCAATTTTCTCTTTTTGTGTTGCAACTTTTGCTCTCGGCGGATCAGCTCCCTTCAGAATTTTATCCTAAGCCCCAATTATAATTATTTGTTTGCTGGTACATGTAGTATATGCACATGCAATCTGAATAATTACTGAACAGTAATCCAAAAGATAAGTATCATTATCATATAATTATGTTCTATAATGATCTCTTATATCGTACTAAACACACATCTAATATTTATCAAACTGTGCAAATGCTATTGGTCAGATGTTTGGACCCAGGCAGGGTTCATGTTTGTACGACAAGTGGCCTCGTTTGACATGAACACAGTATGAAAACACCCTTTACTTTATAAGGGATAAATTACTATTATTGTTCATACTGTTCTCAGCCCATTGGACATCAGGACCAATATTGAATGTCTTTAGATGTATGTACCGAATCTGACAACTAAGGTTGTTTCACATACATGGAAACGAAAAGAAAGTAGACATATCCAAAGTTAACCAAAGCTCCAGATAAGATGCTTAATATATTAAATATTTTCAAGAATAACTCTTTATTTCTCCACCATACCCTATGTTGTGACCATTCTTTAGAATCGTTTCGAAGATACGATTCTAAAGAGTAGTCACAAAACAGGCTTTTGTTGAGAAATGGCGAGTTTGGTATTTAATTACGTACCTTATTTGTTGCTCCGTTTTAACACACTGACGTGTTTAACGGATAAATCACGAGAATGATGACATATAGACAGGAATATGAGATCTAAACATATATGAAAGCTTGTGTCGCCAAAATATATTTATGGCTTTGTGCCATATTACGGTTTGTGTGAATTCTGGTAGACACGGGTTAGTCTGAACCATCAGTCCTTATTATAATACAACAAAGAGGGTGTGTAACCTTTGTATCCCTGGTATTATGTGCTTGTCAACCTGCTGAATAACTAAACTGTTACCGAGTATCATTTTTCTACACCTATCAGTACAATATTTGTGCTCATTCCTTTACCAACTTATTATTCATAATGACACCGTGAATATTCATAAAACTTAATCGAACTCCTATTCAAGATGCCATTATTTCTTACATGAATATTCATGAAGTAAAATGTTAAGAGCCAGGTTACGGTTGCGTGGCGTGGCGTAGTGCGCAGCGCGGCGCGGGGTGGCGTTTCGTGGCGTTGTGTGCGCGGCGTGGCGTACCCTAAAAGGTAAATACACGTTGCACGGCCATCTTACAAAACAACATTTTGACAGTTCTAGATCGATACAGATCGATACTGAATGGAATAATTCGCCCATTACGTATGAGAAGTTAATCCTCACAATTCATGTTAAAGCCTTTTCGGCCTATAGCAAAGTTGTCTATGACTCTATGCATGTATAATTACAGTGGACAACCGAATGTGATAATTGGGCTATGCGTAGCCTACGTTCATAAAGGTCACTGTACAGTAACAAACATGTAATACGACCATTAACGGAGGTTAATTGGTGATCGTAACCGTTTCCTCCACTAATATTCATGTAAGAAATCATGACGTCATGACTATCAATTAGATTAGTTTGTTATAATAGCACACCGACACAGGAATGTGTGGCCATAATTCGTAAGCAAACAAAGCAGACCCTGAACAGACGGCTCCTATATATAGGAGCCGTCTGATCTGGAACTACTCTGTTTGCAAAAATGCGTATTTATAGATAAAAGAGTTAAGTCAGGATGAATGCAATAACGTGCTGGTTCTTACCTTTACTCCATAAATATGCCTCTCTACGCCTTTGCAAACAGTATGAACCAAGAACAGATGGATCCCATAGGAGCCGTCTGATCAGTGTCTGCTCTGTTTGTTTATGATTTAATATACTATACATATGATTCTGCAGATACTGCTTTGACCCATGTGTCCTATGTGCTATTAAAACAATTAATCTAATTCATATTCATGATGTCATTATTTCTGACATGAATATTCATGGAGTAAAGGGTAAACAATCTCTTGCTTTTAAAGAAATCTATGTTTATTTCTAACGTGATCGGTCGTTTTACAAGGGTTCTTACTATAGGTAGAATATGTCCTTGTTGTTGTTCGGGAGCATGGTACATATACATGTTTATTTTGTATGTGATCTACAGCAAGCACTTGTCCTAAGCGGACACTACTTCATAGATACACCTTTTGACGTCTTTGCAAACAGAGTAGACCAAGATCATACGGTTCCTATATGAGTACATTGCATAATATCGGCTCTCTTTGGGTTTTGGACTTATAAAGATATCCATGGTTATACAGTTTGTTAAATATTATCATGAATGGAAGAACTGTCCGATTCATTATTTCTTTATACAGTAAAACCCCGCTAAACCGGAATTCTAACAGAGAAGAATTTAGATACTTCTAGGCAGGTGACTGCTTAATGCAGGGTGAAAGTCATGTAGAAAGCTCCTAGAGGAGAAAGCTCCTGCAGGGTGACAGCTAGAGGAGCTTTCTGCATGACTTTCACCCTGCATTAAGCTGTCATTTGTCTCCAAGAACGATATTTATACTAAATTTAACGTCCGGTTTAGTGGAATTTTACTTTACTTTTAACGTCATTGCACACGGAGGTGTCGGCGATAAGGTGAAATTTAACATGAAAGGCAACATAATACCGACAAATACCGTAATCTTAATTGGAGAACTTACCTGCGTTCAGATGTTTGCCAATCTATAATTGTATGAAAAAGACATGGACGACGTTTCTGCTTTGAAATTCGAAGCCTTCGACGGCGGACAACAGCTGTGTATACGTGTGGAATATTGTACGGTCTTATATTCCGTCGCGATAACGATAGCGACGTACATGACCGTACAATATCACACTTGTCGCAAATTAACCTTACTGATAGGTAAATCCTTATAACTCTACACCATTTAGATAATAGTCTCCAGAAAGAAGATAAAATGGCGGAGGTTTTAATTGCTGCTGACAAATACAAATAAGAGACTCTCCTGCAAAAAACAAATGCCCATTATAAGAAAAAATATATCTCTCGCTTCACAATCACGAGCCAAAATCACTGACATTGTTCTCAATGAGTGTTAATCAAGATAAGTTCATAGCAAAACTTTCATACCAATTTCATTTTGTATACACGCACGTATCATCATATTGTCAAATTAATTCTTATGCTCTCACTTTTTAGCAGGCATCATATAGCCCTCATATTAAACCTGTAACCACAATGCATTTTCTATTTTCACTTGTAATTGCCTTGAAAAAAAAATATGTGCCGTCTACATAATCGGCCTCTTATCCATTTTATCATTGTTTCCAATTAGAGGGTCAGGCTTAATTGACAATTCTGGCACTAGATTTTGTTGTAAAGGTACATGTAGACATAAAAATAATTATATAAGTTGCCGTATATCGGCGACAACAACGGTTATCTCTGGTCTATTCATTCTTTTTGGGATAATTTTTTGTTAGCAAAAATATTCGTCGGCTTTAAATTCCATTCCTTCAATTTCTACCTTAAAGCGGATGTGTCCCTTATAATTATATTAAACTATCATTAATTTGGTATTTGTTATGTTCAATCATTATTGTGAAGGTTGTCAATTTGAACTTATATCGAAAAATGCCCCTGTGATACAAAATGAACCGCTTTCATCGATACCTATAAGTTTTGTTCTACAACAAAATATTATCGACGTTAACGAAACTAAAACGTGAGCCGAATAAATACTAACACAATCCCAAACAACATATCAAACGCATTAAAATTGTGTCTTCTTCGGTGTTATTTCAATTGGTTTTCTTGCGATATACTTCCTTTTAGGATATAAACAATGATGTATGTAATTGTTAGGCATTTTTAAATGTTGTAAATAGACACTATCACTTTAAAACGTTATATGGAATCACACATTCACCCAGTGCAGCCAGTCCTGTGAGTAAATATCCATGATACCATTTTTTCGTACTATGAATAAAAAAGTACCTAGTTATAGTCTACTTTCAGTCCGAATGACCGCTCAGCCGACTGTACATTTTCTCCCCTGGTCATTGAGTCATTGGCCTACAATATTGAGCACTGCTAACATATGGCGCAATCATACAGCGGCAGTACCGGCGAGTGACCCTCACAGGTACCCATTTTAACTCCCTGGGTGGAGAGGATGTGCGGATTGGAGACACGGACCTCCGGACTGATAGTCGAGCGCGTTACCACTAGACCACCGCCACCTACATGCGATAGCGATATGGAGTGAGTGAGCTGGGATTAACGTTGCTGTGACAACAATATTGCAATATACATATGGTTGTAATCACAATGATTTTAGTATTTGCCACACATATAGATTCAAATGGAGTTCCAGATAAGGTGCGTAAATTAAACCATTTTCAGGAATTACTTCTTTATTTCTCCACCAAACCCTATACTGTGACCACTCTTTAGAATCGTCTCTTCGAGACGATTCTAAAAAGTGGTCACAGTATAGGGTTAGGAGGAGAAATGGCGATTTTAGAATTTGGGTACGCACCATTATCTGTAGCTCTGATGTTCTTCTTAATAGTTGTTCAATTGTAGTGAACGCAACTGGAAAGAATATACATAAAGGCTTCGAAAAACAAAACCGATATCTTAATGGCAATAGTTTACTATTGCTGGACCCAACATCATTGGGTTTTGATATAAGCGCATTTTCTGCATCGCTTGTCGTCGGTTTATTAACTTCTCTTTGAGAGATACTGATGACTGTTAAGCAGGATTTTGTCAGATCGGTAGACGCATTGGAATAAAGGGGATTAGTTCTAAATCTTTCTTCTGAGAAACTGTTGCTTCCGAGCTGTAGTTAATTGGGAGAAATAATAGCAACACGAATTTTAATTAGAAGAACGTAACATCATGAAAGCGATGATTTGGCCATAGCAAAATCTGAAGAATAATATCTATATTGTTCCATAAATATAGCAAAGACTGACAAGACGACAATAACTCGGCGTCTCACCAGGATCCAAATTGTTTGTTACTGTGACTATTTCTTGAAACAAAAATAAAGAAACATACACAATGGAGAATTGTAGCAGACGACAAATTTTGCAGACGACAAAATTTGGTAGCGAAAGAGTTAAACGGTAGTGGGTCAGCGTTTAAGAACACAACATCGGCATGCAGTAGCAGTAGGTTTTCAACACTTTCCTCTATGAATAGTCATGAAATAAATAATGATGGCATGAATATTAATTAGATTATTTTTTTATATATATAATAGCACATGTAAACATGACATTTTGGCCTTGTCAGAAACTGTCGAATGATATCTATATTATATCATAAGCAAACAGAGCAGAACCTGATCAGACGGCTTCCACATGAGCCGTCTGATCTCGGTCTACTCTGTATGATACAAAGGCGTAGAAAGGCATATTTATGGAGTAAAGGGTTAAAGTAGAAACGTGTGAGACATGGAAATTGTGTTTTCTAAACAGGCCTGTGTCATAAGAATATTGACATTTAATAAAGACTTATATTTGTCTGCATGTAAGTTATCTTAACTAAAAGTATTGCCCGGCGGCTGAAATTGTGACTCGACCCAATAAACCAACCGCTCGCCTGTCAAACGACGTACCACTAACTATAGAAGGAATGTTCGTTTGATTTACCTGGTTTAGCTTTCTTTTCCAAACAGTCAAATATTGATTGCATTTAACATAACAACATTAAATGGCATCAATTTCAGTACATTTGACTAACGTGCATTATGTTTTCCTTTCACTAGTCCTCATTTTTTAACAAGGCAAACGCTTATACTCAGCGTCTCCAGCTATGGGCAAAACTGTCTTTGATATTGTTTTACCGGTGCCTCATCGTCGCCGGACCCCCAAACCTAAAATATCCGAAAACAAATCCGTGTTGCACGGGATTGAAAGATAAATATACCATTGCTTTCAGCACTTTGTCTTAAGGTATGCAACCGAAGATATTTCGAAAGAATAAACAACTGGATAATTTTATATTTGCGGTTCAATATTATCGCTTCACTCATGTGATATACTTATATCGAGGAGTTCTGGTATTACTACTCATGAACAGACTCAATAAAACCGAGTCTGCAATTTTCTCTTTTTTGTATTTCTACTTTTGCTTTCGAGGGATCACCCATTTTCAGAATTTATGATGTGGGCTGCTGTGTTTTACACTTTTTTCCGCAGTGAGTTGTTTGAAATTCCATGCAGCAGTGAATTGCAGTAGTCTATTCTTGATGTAACAATAGAGTTCACCAAAGTCTTGGTAGCATCAGGTGAGAGGTACTTTCTTATATGACCTAATTGTCGGAGCTGTGCACAACTAGACCTACACACGGAATTGACATGTGATATCATATCCATTTGTGAATCGAGCCATGCGTCGAGATTCTTTATACACAGAGATGGTTTGATTTTTGAGGGTCCTACATGCACGTTATTCTCTGCAGGTACTTCATGTTAACTGGGGTGGACAGTTCCCCATACCATTCAGGTAGAAGGTTATCCACTCAATGGGGTTTCCCAATGATTCTGAAGTCTTTTTACATGCGTTGTAGCAAAGTTTCATGATCGATAGTGGCAGATGCAGTTGATAAATCAAGCATGACCAGAATTGCAATTTCGTTTTTATCTGGGGATTGAAGGATGTCGTTTTGAACTTTCAGTAGAGCAGTCTCTGTTGTATAATGTTTTCGACAACTTTTTCAAACACTTTGGAGACCAATGGCAGATTCGATACAGGCCTATACTTTTTAAGTTCATTTGAATCGACACCCGGTTTCTTCAAAAGAGGTCTGACATGTGAAATCTTGAAACTTTGTGGAACGTAGGCAGTGTCTAAAGGGGAGTTTACAATTTTTGTCAGAATCGGTAGAAGTTCATCAAGACTTTAACAGCCAGGTACGTATTGCATCCAGTTCACATGGCTTCCTTGCAAGGGGATGCTTTAATGATCTGTTTTTCTTCTTCTACTGTAGCTGTAACAAAACTATCTAAAGCGTTCGTTGCACGCTGCATTTCAGTGGTAACTGGCGCACTGGATACAGTGCCTGGTGCAATATCTGTCCGTATTTTGTCCACTTTGGCAACAAAAAAGTCACTGAAGTCTTATGCGAGCTGTTTTGAGGCAATGTGATCTCACTAGTTGAACCTAGCAGGTGACTTTGAAAAGACTATTTGAGTGTGCATGGTATGATTCTACTTTCTCTGAGTAGTAATCAACCTTTGACTTTGTCAACAACTTGTTTACTTTGGCATATTGTTCTGTGTACAGCTGATCGTCTATCGTGAGTCTGGACTTTTCCCAATGTCTTTCCAACTTGCGTCGTACATGTTTAGCACCGTGCAGATCCTGGGTATACCGCGGACATGATGGTCTGAGCGTTATGATTTTACATGTATTACACAATGGTGCATGTTTATTGGCAAGTGCCGCTAGTGTTTGTATTAACCAGCTCGTCAACATCTGTAATTTGCAAACTTGCTTTGATGGATTCTGAGTTGTGGAGATCTCTTTTAAATGAGTCGACATTAATTGCCCTAAGTTCCCGAAATAAAACAGTTTTTCTCACTGTTGGAGGTTTAGCCGCGCGAAACTTTACCGGTACTGTTAAATAGTCCTGGGTCGGTGACTTATATTTGACACACAGTCATCTCCGTTTCTCGTGATAACAACATCAAGGGTATGTCCACCAATATGAGTGGTTTCATCCACATGCTTTTGCAATCCAAATGATTCTGGTGTACTAACAAAGTTAGCTTTGTTCCTGTCATTTTGATTGTCAAGATGGTTTGTTAACCCCCCCTCAATGATGACTGGTCTGTCATAGGTGGCAAATTTTGATAAGAAAAGTGGCCATTCCTTATCAAGAAAACCTCCGGTTTTTAGACTATTTCCCCGCGATGTTAGTGGTCTGTAAACGACTACTAGGCGCAGAATGAAATCTCGGATACTTAAGGTGCAGTCCATGTACTCAAAATTTGAGAAATCATTATCTCTTGTTTACGTCTGGAGGCAAAGTCCTATTAAACCTTATGTATGACTGCCACCCCACCGCCACGGTTGCCGTGGCAGCGAGGGACATGTTCGAATTTGTAATTGGTGGGAATCAGTTCACTTAATCACGATTTGTCTACAGAACTACCGAGCCAGGTTTCTGTAACGGCTACCACATCTAAGTCATTTGAAACGATATAGTCGCAAATAGAAAAAGCCTTGTTTTTGACTGATCAAGGGTTTATACTGCATAGTTTTACAAAGGTCTAAACTCTGATTGGCGTCGGAGTTTCGCGTTTTACAAGTACAATATGTTCCGTTTCTTTGGAAAAGGGCACTGCTGAGAATTTACTAGTGTTTCGAGTGATTGAAAATTATTCCAGCAGACGGAACTTTCTTTTTGGTATGGCGGTTTTCAGAAACAATTGGAATTGATTGAGGTATTTCCCTTAATTTGTTTTAATGAACACCTTTATTTATATCCCAAATACGCTTTGATTTTGAGTTGTCCCCTCTAGACCCTTATATCTAGACCCGAAGTCTAACAGCCCTTGCTGTTTTAATCTACACAATAATAGGTGGTTGGGTTTTAAAATTGGAGATAATTGCCCTATAATAGAAAGATCACACCTGGAGTAACATAGCTGTGATGTAGTAATCCGCTTCTTATTTTAACCTGTATATCCTGATGCCTGATGCACACATATCCAATATGACACAAATTGTTTTATCCAATTCAATTTTTTCCTGTCAAATCACACAACATAATCACTTAAAAAGTACACCAATCTATTCACACTTTGTTCATGCACAAGTTTGTCACGTTTCGTAAAGTTTTATGGATTATTTTCCCTCTGAAAACTATGCAAATCATCACTCACTTTCTCTCCCTCTCTCGGGTGTGTATGTGCGTGCGTGCGTGTGTGTGTGCGCGCGTGCGTGCGTGTGGTTTTGCGTGTGTGTCACCTATTAGCTATCGGTGTTTTTGGTAATGGTTACGTCTTGTGTGTGGTTTTTCTGCTTCAATTTACTGTTTTGTCATTTGAAGTCTAATACTGTTATGTGGAATAAAATGAGTGTGTCATTCGTAAAGGATCGTGTGAATAATTGCCTTTGTATGTGCAATAATTTGAGTGTGTTTAATTTACAGTATCGTTCGATCATTTATGAAATATAGAAATAATAAAGGGCAAAGCGATGCTCCCGTCGTGCGCCTTACCAACTTCTAAACCATTAATTCATGAGCTTTTACACAATATCGAAGCTTTGGTTTTATACCGATTCCACAACATTCAACTTAACAGACCGTTTAGATGTTTTGTATGTACATGTATGCCGTTTCCACATACAACGGTAAAAGCTTTAACCTTTCGCCTGCTGAGCAAATCATTTTTTCATAAGTTTTCACCAACTAAATTTTCAAATTTCAAGCTATAATCAAAGTTGTCTACCAAAATGCAACCAGGGTGTCAAACAGCTTGGATCCTGATGCGACGGCGAGTTACTCGGCGTCTCATCTGGATCCAAACTGTTTGCATAGGTATTCATTCATCTGTCTATAGCAGGCTAAAGGTTAATGATATCTGCGCAAAGCAGCCTGTTCATGTCAGTAGTAATAACTTATTCGGAATAAATATGCAACATGTTGTACATTTGCCTTTGCGGAAGCCGTACAGGTATTCGATGAAAATTACTTTCAGACAAAACATACACCGCAACTAGCGGAATCGAAATTACTTTATGATGGTTATCTTACTGGACCCAGCTGAACTGCAATGAAAACACGTGTCGCATTAAAAGCTCAGCAATTTTATATTACTGCATGGACTCTGGCCACCCAGTCACGTCAGAAATCAGCAAGGTTTTTGTAAAAAAAGGTGTCATATGGTGCCATTGTACGGCCACATGTTCGATCAATCTTTTGAAATAAAATAACAGATCCAGAACAACATACCAATACTTATTTATCACTATATAAACTTATCTCAGTCTACCAATAACGTGTCTGTCCACAAAATACATGTAAACAAATATCATTGAAACATGATACTTTGATACTAAGAGCATTTTTGTAACCATGGCAATGGGGCAATAAATGCAACACCGGTAGTTTCTCAAACCCCGGTCTTGAACATGGTCGCCTGGTAAACACATACCAATAGAAGTTCATCCTTACAAACAATTACACTTCTCAGGATTGTGTCGTTCTGACGCCATATTCTATCCACAAGACAAACATAGCTCGCAATAACCTTTGTATGCTCGCGAGCTTCAAGTCGTTTTATGTATCCCTCAAAGAAATATTTGTTCCGGTGTATGCTATTTCCCATGGAAGGTATTTACTTATGCAGCAGCATGGGCTCGTGAAGGAAGTGTGTTGATATACGAGTAATTTCCGAAAGCAATAATAAATGCCCTCTTTGACCTGAGTTTGTTCTCGCCAATGCGGTTTACTTTGTTTATTACAACCTCATGCTCTGCAAACAAAACGTCTAAATTGGATCTGCAAGTTTCTGACCTATTTTCTATGAAACCTATTTCAAATTCAAATACTCGCCGCCGCTCGCTGTCGATTCGTTTTGCATTTCTGTAAATGTCGTTTAACATATTATGCAATAACTGAATGATTGCCTCCCTTTTGATCAATATCGGTCGTGTTTGCTTTTTTGTTGGTCGTGTTTGCTTAATGTTGGTCATGATTGCTTTATTATCATTATTACTATTATTAATATTATTACTACAACTATTATTATTATACCACATTTATATATAGCGTTCTTTTGACACAAGGTATATGCGTTCAAAGGCGTTTTACGTGAATAAATTACATTACAATACTGAGTATACATAATGCTTATAGAATATGTAAAACAAATGAAATTTAAGATAGAGATATCGGTAAGAATATAAAATATTAACAAAAGTTCGTGCTATCTCTATCTTTATTACTGGTCTTGTAAAATTCCGGTAATATTACACCAGTCTTAATGCCCCTAAAAGATTATATGCTTTGCCTGAAAGCACCACTGGAGCTAATCCTTTTATGGGCTACATTCCCTACAGCTATGTTCCCAATTGCAATGTTCCTGACAGCTATTTTCCCTACAGTTATGTTCCATGCAGCTATGTTCCCTACAGCTATTTTCCCTACAGTTATGTACCCTACAGTTACGTTCCCTACAGCTATGTTCCCTATAGTTATGTTTCCCTACAGCTATGGTCTATACAGCTATGTTTCCCTACAGATGTGTATCATACAGCTATACTCCCCACAGCTATGTTCCCTGTATCTGTTTTCCCTACAGTTATGTTCCCTGCAGCTATGTTCCCTGAAGCTATGTTCCTACAGCTATGTTCCCTACAGCTATGTTCCTACAGTTATGTTCCTACAGTTATGTCCCCTATAACTAATTTCCCTACAGTTATGTACCCTACAGTTATGTTCCGTACAGCTATGTTCAATACAGTTATGTATCCCTACAGTTATGTAGCATACAGCTATCTTCCCCACAGCTATATTCCCTCTATCTATTTCCCCTATGTTTCCTGCAGCTATTTTCCCTGCAGCTATGTTCCCTACATTTCCCTACAGTTATTTTCCCTACAGCTATGTTCCCTGCAGCTATGTTCCCTACATCTATTTTCCCTACAGCTATGTTCCCTACAGTTTGACAATCGTTTCATGTCTACAGTCACACTTGTTTTCGCCGTTACTGTGATCATTTCAATCCCGTTACCACGGTCCCATTTAGAATAGTTGTTCTGTGTCAAACTGGTCAATAAGAAGTTTGACCCCTTACTAGTTTGGTCTCGTGATTGTCACAAAACATTATGATGTCATAAGTGGCTGCATACTGCATTTCTGACTTCTGTATACACATGTAAAATACCGAAATCCACCAAGATCAGAATCTGAAATTACTACTATAAAGAAACAATACACAAGTAACAGTCAACTTTGGACTTAAAACGTGTATATCTGATTACGTAAGTTTCTAAAAATTGAATTCTATACGCCGTTTAAAGCTTTTGTAAAGAAATACCGAGACCAGACGGCTCCTGCAGAAACCGTCTGATCAGGGTCTACTGTGTTTGCTAATGAAATGATATACACCTGATTCTGCAGTGTTTGTCATTGCTAAACATCCATATCTTGCTATACCATTAAAACACTATACGCATTTCTACTTCGCAAACAGAGTAGCCCCAGATCAGACAGCTCCTATAGAAGCCGTCTGAGCAGGGTATAATCTGTTTGCTTACAAAAACAAAATATCTGGTTCTATCCTTTCTACTATGACCACAAATACCTGTGTCCATGCGCTATTATACCAAATTACTCCAATTATTATTCATAATATCATTATTTCTGACATTAATATTCACGGACGAAAGGGTTTATACTTCTTCCTCTAACCTTGACCTGCCACGCATTAGCAAACAGCGTGGATCCAGAAGAGATGCCGAGTTACTCGGCATCTCATCTGGATCTAAGCTGTTTGACACACGATCATTGTTCTAAAAAACGTTTGTTCGAATTGGATGGAGTCAAAATCTCACCAGATCCAAATCTGAACTGATATTATATTTTACTGCGGGGTTAAATGTTATGAGGTAATACTTATTTCATTATGTGTAACGTTCAAACTGGCTGAGTCTGGTCAGAACGGAGTCAACACACGAGTGACATTGTGTATTGCCCGTCCTTCCCGCTATCCGTCAAATTAGTCTTTACGCCACTGTGAAAAAATAATGTCTGCTCAAATTGGATCTGTTAGGATTTGGACTACTTCCAATTCGATAAAATATTTAAGACACTGTTGACTGAGTGTCAAACAGCTTGGATTTTGATGAGACGCCGAGTTACACGGCGTCTCATCTGGATCCAATCTGTTTGCAAATGCCGAACCGAGTCATGAATAGCGGGATAAGGGATAACCCTTTAATACTGAATATGCAATGTGGTTATGAACGGTTTGCGTACACAGACGATACAGAGTGATTCGGTCGCTTAATAGTATCTAAAATGTTTGATAATCTGACGGCGGCACACTCTTAAATAACTTGCTGAATCACGAGTATTTGGGATCAAAACAAACAAATGGACTGCAATAGAATACGCTCAATGCGTTAAGCGTTAAATCTGAGCATATTGATCTGCCGGGAGGATATTACAGAAGACCTGGTCCCAGCAGTCACCAGAATGCAAATAGGTATCGTCGTCTATCCAGAGACATGAATGTCGTCCAAATTGGCTGCTTGCTGTCAGGGGTGATTCTATCGCTTTGATTGCAGGCATATTTAAGCTGCGAGGGACAACCTGCGGGTCACACAAGTGACAGATGAGACAACACTGTGTACTATAGAGATAATCGATCATGTGGTACTGAACTTGGTCTAGCTTTGATAAACACTACTACAGTTTAGAACGTACTTATAACGTAAATAAATATTACAATATGTTATAATGTTATTCATTGTTTTATATAGTAGTTAATATATTTTTAGACTTGCAGATAAAGGTGCGTATTCAAATACTATAATCATAATGTCTTTATCAAAGTCAATGTTGTGCGCTCTTCAGAATCGTCTCGAAGACGGAGCTTGGTGGAGAAAACTGGTATATATTATATTATATGCGTATATGTATATTATATTATAGTTTACATTCTATTGTTATATATTATATTAGTTTATATACAGTTATATTGAATTATGTTATATTATGCTATGCTA
The DNA here is from genome assembly GCA_963576725.1 of Azorinus chamasolen. Lineage (NCBI taxonomy): Eukaryota > Metazoa > Mollusca > Bivalvia > Cardiida > Solecurtidae > Azorinus > Azorinus chamasolen. The sequence continues at coordinate 35,141,205 of OY755251.1, forward strand.
TGCTATGTTATGCTATGTTATGTTATGTTATATCATAATTACATGTATACATATTATATTGCATTATATCATTATATCGTTACATTTGAAATATGGAAGGTGGAACATTGCAGCCATTTTAAAAAGTAAAGAAACAGATCTATCAAATTCCATTAGCAAACAGAGCAGATCCTGATCAGACGGCTCCTATATCTCTACAGTTTATTATAATTTACAAATAAGATCAACACTATTTTATAATACTTGTAATACTTTTATAGTACCATACAAATTAGCAGTGCAGTAATGTACATTCTAAAACGGTACAGTATGGCATGAAAGAGCATGGTATGATACGGTATGGTATGATATATATAGCACGGTACGGTACGGAATGGTACGATATAGATCGGTATGGTACAGTATGGTATGATATAGCACTGTATGGCGCTGTATGGCACGGTAAGGTATGGTACGATGTAGCACGATATGGTATGGTTCGGCATGGCACAATGTAGCACTGTATGGTACGGTACGGTGTAGTAAATGTAGATCGATACGGTACTGTGCGGTATGGTACAATATAGCACGGTATGGTACGGTACGGTATGATACAATGCAACACGGTATGATGCAGTATGGTATTATATTATCTAATCTAGTCTCGAACGGTACGGTAAGCTACGGTATGGTATGGCACAGTGCGGTGTGGTGTGGTGTGGTGTGGTCTGACTTGTCTGCTCTGGTCCGACCAGTGTGGTATGGGATGGTGTGGTGTTGTGTGGTGTGGTGTGTGGTGTGGTGTGATGTTGTGTGGTGTCGCCTCGTCTCGTCTCGTCTCGTCTTATCTGAGCAGGTCTCGTCTCGTCTCGTCTCAGACATTGATATATGGCAACTACTTTCAGAGGTCCAGATAAGATGCGTAAAATAAAACATTTTCAATAATAACTTTTTACTTCTGCATCAAAGCGTATGTTGTGACCACTCTTCAGAACGTCTCGAAGACGCTTCTAAAGAGTAGTCACCGCATAGGGTTAGGGAAACCTTAGTAAAATATTTTCTACATTTCTCAGCCAAATCCCCATTTTGCTGTATTTCATTAGAGTCGCATCGCAGCGCCGATTCTAATCAGTAAGTAACAATATGGAGTTTGGCGAAGAAATGAGAGATTTAATTGATCAGTACGCATCTTAACCACATATCTGAAGTATTACAAGAAATTAAATAAAATTGCCACCCCGCCCCTTGATCAAATCACTCCCAACTAAGTTTTCATAATTTGCCACACGCCATCTAGCGGTTAAATGAATACTCTGTTACTCATAAGACTATGGTAATGTGTTGTTTTTAAGAACACGGCCGTGGTTTACAGAACACTTTACTGAATGAATTATATAAGAAGGTTTACGATCTTGGTGGGCTATTTTTAGATCGAACCTCTTTGAATAAATTTACCGAAAAGGAGCATTAACTAGAGAAAAGGAAAATTTTAGTATTTTGTAGTTTGAAACCATTGTGATAAATAGAGCATTTGGTCCTATAGGAGCAAATACTCTATTTATCACAATGGTTTCAACAGGTGAATTTTGCAGAGGCGTTAAAATTCGTCAATATGATGGAATGGGTTAACCCTTTCCTTGTTTATTCCAAATTTCAGTTAAAATGAAAAATGGAAGGTGAAACATTGTAACCATTTTAGAAAGTAAAGAAACAGATATATCAAATTCCATAGCAAACAATACAGACCCTGATGAACGTCTCCTATAGGAGCCGTCAGGTCTGGATCTAGTCTGTTTGCAGGTGCGTCAAAATGCGCTTACATAAGGGATAGGGGTTAACAGATGCGCATAATACGCTGTCGTTTCGTTGATGTACAATGACCGGGCTTTGACTTTGTCGATTCATTCGCATACTAAGGCTAGCTGCCACGTGATCTCCTAGTGCTAGGTGTCATGTGATATTTGAACTAATAAAATCTCCATTTTTCCATATGCCATGTCCCAGACATACGACGACATTTATCATACGTTAGAGCATATTAAACATTTATACCATAAATACGCCTTTCTCTGCATTTGCAAACAGAGTAGACCCAGATCAGACGACTCCTATAGTAGTTAAGCATCCAACTGAGTTAAATCTGTCGAGTCATGGCATTAAATAGTAGAATTTGACATGCACTGGATCTGTAGTATTTGATGTGTGAGTATTCAGAAACTATCCCAATCCCACCTGAAATGTTGCACGTATTTCTCTTAACTAGGTCAAAGGTCAACTAAGTCCATAGTTTATATTATACTTTATTTGAGAAATCATTATATCTTTATAAATTTTAGGTATAAGACAACAAACATGGTACCATAATGAAGGTTAAACATCGGCCTTTAAATTTCACTTACTTTGTGTGGGATAAATTAACAACCAACACGTTTTTTATTTTACTGCATACATGTTTCGATTTACATCTTCATCAGTGCATAACAACTATAATATACTTAACGTCACGGAAGTGACGTCATCGTATAAACAATGGCGGGAAAATTAAACGTAACGTTACGACGAGTTTATCCCTTAACTCCATAGATACGCATTTCTACGCATTTGCAAACAGAGTAGACCTAGACCAGACGGCTCATATCGGAGCCATCTGATCAGGATCTGCTCTGCTTGCTGATGATACAAAATAGTTATGAGTAATTCATACTATTGGCGTAAATATTTCTTACATGAATATTCAAGGAGGAAAGGGTTAAGAATGTTAAGGCGGATTGCAAGAATACGAATAATTCCTATAGATATATATATAAAAACCAAAAATAGGAAATAACGACTGTATGCCTCTGTAACGTTACGTTAATTAACAGGAAAATATGTGTATCAAGTATATTTAATAGAACAATTAGATATCATATATAACTTTTAGATATCAAATATAGCTTTTGCATTTAAACCTTTTGATGTAAGAGTGTCCATTTTATGGATCCAGTATGTTTCTTTGCAAAGTCGTTCTAAATTATCATTAACAATATCGAAAGGCATAAATGTAAAGTCATCTAAAGAGTGGTTCTCAGAATTAAAGTGTGTTGCAACAGTGGTAGAAAATCTTGAATCGATGAAACCATTTATATCGAATCTATGGCTGTTCATACGTCTTGAAACAGGTTGCATAGTTTGACCAATATATTGTATGTTACATTTCTTACACGATATCAAATAAATGACATTACTTGTAGAACAGTTGGTATTACATCTAAGGTTATAAGTGTCACCTGAAATATTACTCGTGAAGGAAGAACTTGAAATTATATTCTTTCAATGAGAACATCTATTTCTATTACAAATCGATGATGCACAAGTATGTTGTTGGGAAGAAAAATTTGAATGCACTAAATGATCCCGTAAATTACGCGGTCTCTTGTAAGCTATTATTGGTCTGTAATTATCATAAACATATTTCACATTTTCATTTTTTGATAACTTAAGTAAGTCCCAATATTTATTTATCACTAAACCTATATTCGGCAAAGACGGATCATATGTGACCACAAAAGGAATGACACTATTATTAAATTCCTTATTTGACGACGGCATCAGTGCATCATTTTGTGAAAGTTGAGTGATCTTTTCAAAGGCACTATTAACTACTGTGGATGGATAAAGTCTGTTTGAGAAAAACTCACGTAAGTGATTCAAGGATTCTTTAAATGATTCATTGTTTGAGATAATTCTCCTGTATCGTTTTGCTTGACTGAACGGTATGTGTAAAATATATAAATGTAATATTCATGAATATCAATGAGAACATCCAAAAACATTAAAAATACGCTAAAATCAACATGTAACGATGATACACGATGTCATGTCTTCTTCATTGTTGCTATTTAACAAAGATAAATGAAGGTTAGACAGAATGCTATTGAAACAAATAACTATGCAGTCATACCAGATACGTATTATGCACATGCACTTCTTAAAGTAAAGTGGATGGGGTAAATATACACCTAAACAAAACCTTCAGTTCGGCTTAAAGTAACTAATCAATTCACAATATTTGTATGGATGTTTGCTGGGTTGGCACAATAAACATCATTGCAAACACATGCTGGTGTGTTTTTAAAGCTCATTTGAAGCATTTACAGCGAATACATTTGCATTTAGTTATGCATACATAACGTGTTCAATGCAAGCATCAGGCGCAGTTGGTAACCATTTCAAAACAACTTATAACGGTTCAGCACCATCTTTCTATTCGTGAGTATATACAGTAAACCCCCTCTAATGCGACCTCTTAATGAACAAAGATGGTTGTCTTCATAAGCAGATGGTTAATTGATGCTTAATGCAGGACGAAAGTTATGCAGAAAGCTCCTACAGGAGCTTTCTGAAAAACTTTCGTCCTGCATTACGCTACCACCTGCCTTTGCCACTGTGATTTATGACCATTTTGAAGGGGTTTTACTGTATAGCCTTAATTTCATCAGCTCAGATCCGTGAAACTGATTGATAGTTTCCTCTAGCAATGTGCTGTTCTAGTGTATCCTTTGTTGGTGGAAACAGTTCAATGTTTTCTTAACCTTAATAAATTGTGCAATTCTTGCATCACCAACGGACTATCCATTGACATCAAACATTAAACATACAAACGTCTGTGACTAATCTGACCGTATACCTCTTCAAATATCTGAAGGCAGATCGGGCATGTAAAATATTTCTTCCAACATGTCTTCTTTACAATTCCAATGAAAGCAAGGGTTGTGTCGCATCCAATTATTGCATGAAACTCCAAAATGTTCCGGCAGACATCTTGAGATAAATTGCAGAAGGTAAAATTCTGTTTTCTTGTAGGCCCCAGCCTTCAATGCCCAAAGGTCCAAGATGGTATATCAGTACAAGCAGTACATCCGAATCTTGGTTGGTATTTGACAACTATCCGGCCATGACTCTTTCTAGCAGCATCAAAGGCATGCACGATAATCCATGTATCCACCTAGTCATTATTTGGTGGCAGATGGGACACTTCATGTCTGCACCTGTCTTGGATAACGATATTTAAATGTATCTGTTGAATACTGCAATACTAGTATACTACACCAACTCTGTGTTTGTTCGTCTTTTTCCTATGTTTTGCTTGTTTGCTTTAAATCAGGCATACCCGCACAATTGTGATACGTACATAGGCGAGGGAGGGTCCAACGTGCAAATTAAAACAAAACAGGTTAAAACAGCACATACAAAAAAGGATTACATGACAGCTGAGATCCCAACCTGAAAATTTGGGAGCTATCACATTATGTTATGATATCGTGTTCCAGATGATGTTGACAGTAGAGTAAAGGAAATATCCCCCAGGAACTTGGTCCTGCAAAACCATGGAACGAATCTTAAGGAGTGGCCTCTTGTAGGTGCACCGTGAGAGCGTGAGAAGGTGAGACGTCAACTGCAACAAAATCATTTACGAACCTATTGAACATTGCGACCTTTACTTGCTTCTGTCTCTGTTTGAGGCTTTTCCAGCAAAGTGTGTTTAGCATGGCACCAACGTTGCTTCTTCCGCAATAATCCAACATTACAAATCTGGTAGCTCTACGTTGGGCCATCTCCACACTTTGTCATGGCCTTGGTGTGTGGATCCGTCCAAAACACAGGATGTTTCCTCAACCTGCAGACTGATCAGGGGTTTGTAACATACCTCCTTGGTTGACTTTTGGCAGGATCCAAGGTTCCTGCTTAGAAAGGATGTGGATCAATTTGTCTTCTTTGTGACGATATCGATATTGGCTTCCAAGACATGTTGGAAGATAGTAGTATCCGAAGATATTTGACCTCCTTTGTTGTTTCCCGTCTCTTGCTATGGACAATGCCATTGGCCTGTATGTTTGTCCTATTCTTGGTAATACGCATGACCTAGCATTTCTCTGCATTGAACCTAGTCTTTTCCCATTCCTACAGACTGTCGATGTCATTCTTGAAGAGTTTGCATATGATATTGACTCGGCACAAAAGTGAGTCGTCAGCAAAGAGTCGAAAGGAAGAGCATAGACATTCCATGAGGTCCTTATTGAAAGCGAGGGAAATGAGAGGACTGAGAACGGCACATTGATGAACACAGGATATTATCGATGTTGACTCAGAGAGGAAACACTTTCCATCGTGACTTGTTGGATACATTCAAGCATTTTGCAATGAACATTGTGGTGTTGGAACTTAAGATACTTTCACAAACGGTTTAGAAAAGTCTAACACGATTGCACCAATCTAATGGGACTGGTCCAGACTTGACATAAGGTCATTGATCGTGTTGACCAGTTGTGTCTTTAGAAGCACTGCTTCCTGAGGCAATGATGGTATAGGCTGATGATGTCATGGTCCTCAAAAAAGCTCGCCAGGTTACAGTGGTATGATGTATTCCATGACCTTACATGTGACAGAAGTTATGGACACAGGCCAGTAGTTTGAAGGGGTTATTCTTGACCCGTTTCTTGTAAATAGGACTGACGTGACAGTCTTACCATCACTTGGGACTTTATCCTAGTCTAGATGCCTAGAAGATCAGAGCAAGGGCAGGACCCAGTGAATGTCCAATCACGCTTCATGGGGCTATTCCCGAGCTGTCACATTTCTTGCTCTTAACAAAAGTGTAGAGCTTCTTACTGCTAGTATCTGTCACTAGGGCATTCACATACCCATCATGAGCTTCCTTGCACTTCTTCTTTTCAAGTTTTTTGTAGCTTCTTGTATATGCCTCAGTATTACAATTTTAGAAAGTAAGGATATTTCAAATAGCATTTGCAAACAGAGCAGACCATGGGTCTACTCTGTTTGCAAATGCGTGAAAACACGTTTATATGAATGAAATTGATATGAAACAGTGACGTCATGGATATACTCTGTGAGCCAGTAGGGTCTACCGTGCACCCCATACTTTTTATGGGTACCAAAATGTTTAGAAAGGTCTACTGAATCGCGAATGTACCCAAGAATAATTATTTTAGGCTATGTGTATTTTAACCGTTTCCATGGCAATCCCCCTATTTACGTAATGATGATACATACTTGCAATACCTGCAAAATCGCCAATATAACAGCCAGTTTTTGTCCTAAACCTATAAAACTGATACCAATTTGAAGATAAGACATTGTGCTTTTATTTTCAGCTATTTTCTGAAATAACCTTATTTGCATACTCATTAATATTAATGAGAACATTAAAAATAGCAAAAATGTATAGAAATAACGTAAACCATTCCATTTTTACCCTACAAATATCAGAAAATAACATCAAATGCATCTTAACATGATAATATAATCCCAAAAATTGTAGGACCAAAACATTAACTTTAAGCGTCGTTTTAACCGTTTCCATGGCAAACCCTGAATTTTCGTAAAGATATCTAATACCTGCAAAATCGTCCATACCATAGCCAGTATTTGTCCTATAGAATTGGTACAAATTGAAGATAAGACATTGTGATTTTATTTCTAGCTATGCCTTGAAATTGCCTTAGCTGCATACTCATGAATATTAATGAGAACATTGAAAATAGTACAAACAATAAAGAAATAATGTAAATAATGTAAACGATTCATTTTTTTATCATACAAATATCAGAAAACAACTTCAAATACAGTTCAAAATGATGACAAAATCCTCAGAAAACAAAATATCTTATTTTATGACCAAAAACCTTCAAGTGACGTTTTCACACATATTTTACTAGTCGACACCTAGCTGCAAAAATCTTCCATATCACAGAAAGTTTTTGTGCTGGCTGTATAAAACTGGCACGGAATTAAAGCCAAGACAATGTGCTTTGGTTTAAAGGCTATACTTAGGAATTACCTGATTTGAATACACTTGAATATTAATGAGAACATTAAAAAATAGTGAAAAAATATAGAAAAAACGTAGACGTCTCAATTTTTATCTTACCAATATCAGAAAAAAACTTCAAATGTAGTTTAAAATGATCACAAAATACGTAGAAAGGAAAGTATCTAAATCGATAACCAAACAATGAATCGTAACTGTGTCCATGGTAACCGATCATTTCACACATTTTGGAAATTTGACATCTACCTGTAATGCCCCACTAGATCTCAGTTATTTTTGATGAATCATGAAATCAATTGTTTCAAACATAGAGCTGAGGCATTGCTTTAATGGTAAATATTACTTTTCTGATATAAACTAATTTGCATATGTATTAATATTTATGAGAACGGTAAAATATGTTGAACTTTTCGAAAGACACCCGTCTTTCTCTTATAAAGCAAACAAAAATGCAAAATGTAGCATTTAGCTGATGTTTAAAATGATCAATGAATATCACAAAGATTGTTAGATAAATAAATTTGGGACACATTATATAGCACTGATGGTAATATAGCTGTTTCCTAGGCAACCATTCTAACCTCATACATGTAGTTCATATTACAGAGTGTCTTAATACCTGCAACATGCAAAGATATTGCTGCCTACTTTTGCAATAATTAATAAATGAAATAAACATATAGTTGATGTATGAATCTTCATGTTAGTTTACTTTATGCAAATTGCTCATGAATATTAATCAGTGATAAAAATAGAGAAACAATATTGAAAATAACATGTTTGGCAGCATGCCGAGCACAAAATTATTGTGGTGTAAAAGGTAAAGATGAGGTTTATAGTCTGGAACTACATACAATGTACATATTCTCCCGACTTCACAATTTACCCCCTGATCACTGGGTTATAAGTCGGTCATTAACACTCGGCGCCTAAGGCAGCCATGGCACATTGGCTTATTTCCCTTACAGGTACCCATTTATACACCTGGGTAGAGAGGAGCAAACGTGGAATGCATTTTTTGCTCAGAAAAAGTCTGATAGTCCGAAGGCAGGATTCGAACCGGGGACCCTTCGATCCCAAGTCAAACGTCCTACCACTCGACCACACATTGTGCGGTTGTCTAGTGGTAACGCGCTTGACTATCAATCCGGAGGTCCGAGGTTCAAATTTCGGTCCCTCCCGGAAATTTCAGAGACACTTTTCAATGTCACCCACCCGCACCTCCTCTCTACCCAGGGGTTAAAATGGGTACCTGTGAGGGTCACTAGCCGGTACTGCGGCTGCATGATTGCGCCATATGTTAGCAGTGCTCAATAAGGTAGGCGAATGACTCAATGATCAGGGGAGTAAATGTACAGTCGGCTGAGCGATCATTCGGACTGAAAGTAGACTATAACTAGGTAGATTACTTTTTTATTACACCGTTCTTCAAATAGATGTTGCAATGATAAATGTAAGTTTTGGTGATAAATAAATAAATTTTATCCCCGGAGGGGGCGGGGGGGGGGGGGGTCGGTAGACCCTACTGGCTCCCAGTTAAATATTAGTTAAATTAAATTTTATTATAGCATACGAACGTAGTAAATGATTTGGTCGTGGCAGAAGCTATAGAATCACATCTATATTATTTCAAAAGCAATCAGTGAGCAAACCCTGACCAGACAGCTCCAACAGGAGTTGTCTGATCTGGGTCTACTCATCTTGAAAGACGTCAACATGAGTCTCTATCTGCTACAGGGTGACGAATCAGTAATACATGTACCAATGCAGGCAAACTAAAATTTAATGTTTATACCTTTACTCTCTGACACCTGTGTGAAAAGTGTCTCTGTCAGGGAAATAAACCATGTTCTCCATGAATGTACTAATAGCATCATGAATATTAATTAGATTACAGTAAACCCCCTCTAATGCGACCAGCAAAAAGGGGCATTATTCACAATGGCAAAGGCAGGTGGTAGCTTAATGCAGGACGAAAGTTATGCAGAAAACTCCTATCGGAGCTTTCTGCATAACTTTCGCCCTGCATTAAGCTACCAGCCGCTTATGAAGACAGCCATGTGTGTTCACTAAGTGGTTGCATTAGAGGGGGTTTACTGTATTTGTTTAAAATGGCATAATAATACATGATAACTTTTTCCAAAGTAGAGACTATAGAATCACATCTCTATTATTCCATTAAGCAAACAGAGCAGATCCTTATCAGATGGCTCCTATAGGAGCCGTCTGATCTGGGTCTACCCTGTTTACAAAGGCGTGGAAATGTGTATTTATGGAAGAAAGCGTTTCCATTTTCGCGGTAAACATTTGATGAGTGGTTAAACAGTTATAAAAGATTCCACCAAAAGTATTATGCTATGTGCAAGACACAGGAAATCTGAATTGCTATACAGTAGAACCTGTCTTAAGCGGCCATCAAAATGAGGTCTTGTTATTTGTTCGTAAAGCAGGTGGTAGCTTACTGCAGGTCGAAAGTAATGTAGAAAGTTCATATAGGAGTTATCTGCATTACTTTTGCCGGTCATTAAGCAACCACCTACGTACGTACATACCTACCTACCTAACCACCCACCCACCCACTTACCCAAAACACACCAAACCCCACCCATTCACTCACATACCCACACACCAACTCACCCACTTACCTACTTACGTACCTACGTACCTACCTACCAAAACCCACCCACCCACAGAGTGCGACATGGTTAAAATGCCCTCGTCCATACTTCCATTATTATATTTCAGCTAATGAAACACATGATGTCAATATTACCAGGTGGTTCTTGGTCGTAAATGTATGATGTACTGACACTGTACATATATATATAATGTACATAATTATATATATAATGTTTCATGAGATTTTTAATGACATGAGTGGGCTGACACTATAAAGTCACAGTATGCGTCCATTTCCCTTGATTTACGGACATAAAAACGTACAGAAAAGGATGATTTTGTTTTGTCATCTGTGATTCTTAAATCAATTCCATTTTTAATATTCTTATCGATATCTCTATCTTGAATTTCATTTGTTTTAAATATTCTGTAAGCATTATATATACTCAGTTATGTACATGCAAGTTATTTATGTAAAGCGCTTTTGAACGCACATATCCTGTGTGAAAAGAGCGCTAAAATGTGGTATAATAATAACAATAATAATACTATTTCTTGCATGGTTATTCATGGAGTAAAATGATAAACAGGCGTCCTTGACCCTTTCAGTGCCAGCATTGTCGTCTGCTGGGCACATTTTCGTCTGCTTCAAAGTTAAGAGTGGGAGCTTGTTCAATTTCTTTATAAAAAGATAAACAGATTGTCAAACAGTTTGGATCCTGATGAGACGCCAACTTACTCGGTGTCTTAGCTCGATCCAAACTGTTTGCATATGATATCACAGATCCGTCATCATGGCACTGAAGTGAATAATGTATACTTGAGCATGCAAGTAATTAATATAATTTACCTCAATCATTCTAATTGAGTTGCTTGTACAGCATAACCTGTCTCAGGCGACCAAGAGGTCTAACTATGGGTCTGTCGGGCAGGTGGTAGCTAAATGTCTCATCAGGATCCAAACTGTTTGTTACTATGACTGTTTTATTATATAAAAAATGAAGAAAAATAAAAAGCGAAAACTATAGCAGACAACAAAGTTTGAAGACGATAAAAGTTGGCAGCGAAATAGTTCAGCTCAGTATGGCGTGTATGTTGTTTTACACGTGCATACTGGTAATATGTCAACAATCCTTGATGTTGTGTTGGATCCATATCCACCTAGGATTTTGACGGTGTATGATAACTGATTGCATTTGGTAGACAAATTGATTATAACTTGAATTTTAAAATGAAGTAGGTGAACCATTTCTGTAAATTATATTTGCTCAGCTGGCTAAAGGTTAATTTTGTTAAGCAATACCGTCAGTTTACAAAAGACTGTGTTAGAAAACATGATTGTCTGATAAACATATGTTTACGTAATTCATTACGAATCAAATACAATGAGTGGTAAGCTGTGTATAATTAAACTTTAAACTACTGCTATAGCCTTTCTATGGTAACCATGTAAACACGTTGGACCCAGATGAGATGCCGAGTAACTGGGCATTTCATGAGGTCTCATTCTGTTTTACACCCTCGGAGCATCTTAAGTTTGAAATTCTGAGGGCATATTGTGAAAGGAAACAAAGTCTTCTTCAATCTCTAAACCTACATTATGGTTTCGTTTGCTCAAAACTAGACGTTTAAGTTGGATGACGTAGAGAGATCTCGAATATATGTAGACTCAGTGGTCTCGTTTGGTATACGCCATCTATACATTTAGTAGCGGTGATTCACCCTCAGCCCGCTCAGCGCGCCCTGGCAAGCATTTGCAAACAGCTTGGACCAAGACGACACGCCGAACGTTTGAACGAATCGGAGGTGACTTGTAACAGATCGGAGTTCGACTCATTCACTCAAATAAACGCCTTTTCAGGCCTTTGCAGACAGAGTAGACCCAGATCAGACGGCTGCTGTAGGAGCTGTTTGATTGTGAAATTATAATAGATCTGACTCTACAGTTTCTACAAAAAACGAAACACTCCTGTGTGCATATATCATTATAAACATTCAGCTAATAAATATTCATAATAGTTGTATTTCCTATATGAATATTCAACGGAGAAATGGTCAAACAGATGTCATTGTACAGCAGGTTCGTGTTTAACTCTTTCGCTGCCAAATTTTGTCGTCTGCAAACTTTGTCCTCTGCTAAAAGTTTCATGCTTTTTATTTTTCTTCATTCTTGTTTAGAAAAACAGTCACAGTATCAAACAGTTTGGATCCTGATGAGACGCCGAGTTACTCGGCGTCTCATCTGGATCCAAACAGTTTGCATAGATCATCACATATGCGACATTGGCAGCGAAAGAGTTAACAATAACACATTACTCGTTATCTAGTCCGGACATGTATATGGTACTATACACTGTGTTTAACCCATTCCCTGTTACATATTCATGTAAGAAATAATGACATCATGAATATTTATTAGCTGGATTTATTTTTATACAGTTAACTTTTCAAGGAATCGGTTCGCTTTGACAAAAACTGTAGAATCAGATCTATATCATGTCAAAAGCAAATAGAGCAGACCCTGACCAGACGGCTCCTATAGACTCCTTTACAAACAGAGAAGACCCAGAACAGAAGGCTCGTGTGGGATCCGTCTGATCAGGGTCCACTCTGTTTGCTTATAGAACAATATAGATATGCTTCTACAGCTTCTGGATTTACCAAACAGTTGTGTTCATATGCCAACGTAAACAACCGTCTAATTAATATGTATGCTGCTATTGTTTCTTACATGAATATTCATGAAGTAAAGGATTAAATAACCATAAAGTAGAACTAAACAGTTTAGAAGTAGGGTATATTGACTTCTAGTCAGGTCGTGTGTCCTCCGGATTGAGTATTATAGACATGATAACACCATACATGTACATTGTATGCCGTACGATATTTCATGTAAGACATTGTGACATCATGAATATTTATTTGATTATTTTCTATAATGGCATATGAATTCAAGACAATTTGGCTCAGGCAGAAGCTGTAGAAATATATCTATATTATACCGTAAGCAAAAAGAGCAGACCCTGTTCAGACGACTCCTATAGGAGCCGTCTGATCTGGGTCTTCTCTGTTTGCAAATGTGTACAGAAAGCGGTATTTAGGGAGTAAATGGTTAAATTTGACATTTCTTCGCTTAGCCAGCGAACATGTATAGCCTCCCTCCTCCGTAAGCCTAGATATTGACAATTGTTCAAGATTTTTGTATGCTTCTGTGATTTTGCCGATTCCCATCGATTTGCATCGGCGGAGTATATATTCGTGTATGAAATCCACGCACTAAGTGGGGGAGTGGCGAAGACACTAATAATGTGCAGTGACATCTTAACGTGTCGACGTTCAAACAAGGGTGTCATCGGAAAATACCAACAAGTATTGGTGTTCTGTTGTTTGACAAAACCGCTAAAAGCTAATACCTCTGATTCTCCAGTTGGATAAACCATTCAAGGTTTACCAGCGCATATGGTATGAACTGATCGGACATAGTATGTATGGAGCAAGGCTATCTTAAGAATGTAGCATAAAAGCAGTTAATAGCAGTTCGAAGACGGGTGCTATTCTGATAAATTGAATCTCGGCTTTATATCACGCCTGGAAGCAACTCTATGTTTTATCTTCATGTATGTGTTATGGGAAATTTAATCCGGCAAAAGTCATTCACGGCCTGAGGTCTTTTACCGTTTCCACCTCTCTCGCTCTATCCACCAGTGGCTGCTGTCATTTAACGACTGGAAGATGTTGATAAAATCAGTTTTCTTTGATAAGTAATTGGCACACGGTATGCAGAAAAGATTATCAGCCGAAATATCCCCACTGCGCATGCGCCAGTGATTAGAAGACATTCGGGGTTTCCAAAGATGGCGGCGAGTTAGTTCTTTGCTTTGCAATGTTGAGGAAGCAACATGTGGAAAAAGTGCGTAAAATGTCTAAATTGTGCACATATGGCGAATCATTGCCCCTGGAAATTTGCAAGCAAATATCGAACATCTGTTAGTAATTAATGGCTGAAGCACATCGTTCGCCGGTAGCAGCAACTGCGTGAGAGTCTGAAACAAAATATGAGACAAATATTTATCTGAGAGTAGAGCATGTAATAAAGAAGGATATTTATTCCATCGTGAGAGAAATGTGCTTGGATTCATAAAAACTATCGATCCAACACTCGTGACATTTGTTGGATTTAAGTGCACCTTGGTAGAATCTCGTGGATAATGGTTTTGACGGAACAGGATTAAAAAAAAATTCTGATTTCGACTTGGATGGAAGTTTTTCCCAGCGTAAAATTAAAATGATCATCCACGTGTAGAAAATTGGAATTAAGTTTCTACTAATACGGTAGCCAATTACCAGTATAATAGTTATATATGTGTATGTGATTAATTGTAATACGTGTGTTATTTCTCTCAACGGACTTATATAAATATTCAAGTACATGATGGTAAGAGGTGTTTAATTTATCTCCGTGATGACCATTTCTCATTGTTCAGATCAATACAACGGATAATGACTGTCATATCGTTAATATCCACATTTATTTAAAGGTAGATCTCATGTACAGCGGTTTTCATGTTCACTTGTTAATGACTTTTGCGATAGCAGGATAATGAAAGCAGCTCTGATCTGCCCTGTATGTTTGTATACTATTATGTGGATTATAAATGCTTACTTAAATGTTTCACAGTGCACGCGAGTTTCAGTTTGGATAAGTTATACTTTAGCAACATTTCCGTGAATTCGTTCAAGGATTACACTATCGCTGAGCTATAGGTCTGCATGAGTTACGCCGGCTGAGTTCGCCATCTGTGTACACATATGCATTTTTGCCTACAGTTCCGTGAGTGAGTAATTTACAAGTGGTGAACGCGTGTGTTTACATTCCACCAGGAGCTTAAACACCAGATGAGCCCGTGGAATATATAAATTCAAGCTTAATAGGAGTGCTTCTCTGTAAATGTGAAAAAAATGTAGGTGAGGCATTTATTCATAAGTATTAAAGTAAGGTGTATGTTCATTTATCCTGTGATACATTTGAAAAAATATATCTTCTTATATTAAAACAACGCGGTTTAGAAGGCTTTACTAGCACGGTTGAGTCAATAAACTGCGTATATAAATGTGGGATTCTGATAAACATCGCTTGGATGTGTTCTCTCTTGCACCTCGCCATCCCTGGGAACTATGGTCATTATACGGCGGCATGGGGCAACAACGCTAGATAATAAGCCATGTCGGATAAGCAGCACCTGCGTACATGCTTACAAAAGGTCGAAGACGTCGAGCGACAGCAGATTGAGAGGCACGCCGAGGCTCGATACGTGTACCTTAAGGTTGGATGCGCCACATTGCCAACAGTTTACCTCACCCTTACCTTATGTCCAATACATAGACGCACCAGACCTCGTTTCCGCGTCCACAAGTTATGACGTCACGTCAAGGCATGTAACTAGTGTAGATCGTGACAGTACTCTGCCTGTGAATGAGTCGGCCGTTTTTACTGACCCTTTAGGAAATGCATTTTTGAAGTCAGATCAAACATGTCATCTAGACCAACCCATATCATCTGCATTTGAATCATCAGCAACGTCACCAAAATTGCCATCAGTGACGTCACATTCAAGCCCTCATTCTCCAGGATTATTTCCCTTTACATTCATTTTCGGATTTAAAGAATTGCGGGTTGTTGTAATATATTTGATATTTTCAATGTTTCTTATTTGTAAGGGGTGTGTTTGTTCTGTGTGCTCTGGGAATACTAGTCCGAGGAATGACCTTCCGTGGTATCTAAACGTCCAGTTAAACCAGTCAAAGGTTAGTTACCCTAGCATTCATGGCACGTGCCTTACAATGACCGGAAGTTACGCGGATACCGTGTGTAATAAGTCCACCAGTGAAAGAATGTCCATTTTCAATTCAACCAATACTAATTTTTGTGGTCTTCCTTTGCATAGAGTTCTTTCAGCCAAACAGCAAAATATTGTGAGTAGTTGTAAATGGAAAGAATGTACCGATGTCCTAGAGGATGTAGAGCGTGTGGACAACGCTGTGCGACAACAGTTCTGTTTATTCAAACAAGTGTTGGATCGTATGGATTGCCGGGAAGTATATTCAATAGAGGGAACGTGTGAAAAATGTGAGGTAAGTACTACCTTAGCACATACTAGCTGTCCACATCTATATATTACTCGTATATCTTAGTACTGGAGATAAGCTACGCACTGATGCAGAGTTACAGATAAAGATGTGTGCTGAAATACGAAAATCGTCATTTCTTCACCAAACTATATGTTGTGACCACTCGTTAGAATCGTCTCGTCTCACACCATAGGGTTTGGTGGAGAAATAAAGGAGTTATTCTTAAACATGTTTTGATGTACGCCTCTTATCTGTACCTCTGTTTAGCACATACTAGCTGCTCTCTTATATAACTCGTATGTCTTAGTGTTGTAGATGCGATACATACTGATTCATCAAAATTTCTCATTTATCCGCCAAATCCTATCATGATGTCATTCATTAGAATCTATTGAGTAGCAGCAAGATATGGTATGGAAGAGAAATATTAAAACAAAATTAGAGATTCTAAATAGTCTTCTTAGCTATAGGTACAGACTCGTCAATGCCTACGGTAGACCCTGCAGGGTTTGGTGTGTATGGAACATTTTAGGACAAGCAGTTTAGAGCTGGATTATTACAGGAGAGCTACAGATAAGGGTGCGTACCCAAATATTAAAATCGTCATTTCTCCGTCAAACCCTACACTGTGACCACTCTTTAGAATCGTCTCGAAGAGACGATTCTAAAGAGTGGTCACAGTATAGGGTTTGGTGGAGAAATAAAGAAGTTATTCCTGAATTCTTATCTGGAGCTCTGATTTACTTACATGAGCGTTTTGGTCTGGGTATACAGTTCATGGCTATATCACTTTAACCCTTTCCTTCATATAAACGTTTTTGCACGCATTTTGCAAATGGAGCAGACCCATATAAGACGGCTCCTACAGGAACTGTCTGTATGCTCTGTTTGCCAATGGAATTTGATAGTTCTGTTTCTGGACTTTCTAAAATGGCTACAATATTCCACCTTTCATATTTCAGTATATACTGTTTTTTTGTCCATGCATTTTCAGTAGGTATTGGAATTTGGAATAAACATAGAACTGGGAGAGGGGTTAAGGGATGCTATCAATAACCGGATTAAGCTGGATACATATAAATCCATAATGTTGATATTGTTATCAAGACCAAGTTACTAGTGTTGCAGTTGCCGGTCGCCACAGGCAGTTAGACAATATAGCTTCGAGGCTAAGCAAACAGCAGCATTCGTCCAGATGCTGTGTCCACTTTGGCATTCGTCAACATCCAAACTATACACGTAGTGCGTCGCTTGTTAACGCTTTACCTGTTCAATATTCATATGAGAAATAATGAAATTATGAATATTTATTAGCTGGATGTTTGTATTGACATATGGGCACAGACTTTATTTACATTGGCAGAAACAGTAGAATCACTTCTATATAAATCCGTAAGCAAACAGAGCAGACCCTGATCAGACGGAGCCGTCTAATCTGGGTCTACACTGTTTGCAAATTGCGTGACAATGCGTTTATATGAAGGAAAGGGATACGCAACCAGACATGATTTGTTATACAGTATGACCTTGCTGTCACGAACTTGTAGTGAATAAGAAATTAGATTTTTAGACAGGTGGCTGCTTAATGCCGAGTGAAAGACATGCAAAACGCTCACAGAGGAGCCTAGTGTATGACTCGCCCATCATTTAACTGCCATCAGTGTCTTAACCCTTTAATCAATAAACACGTCTATTTACGCCGTAGCAAACAGAGTAGATCCAGATCAGACAGCTGCTGTAGGAGTCGTCTGATCAGGGTATGTTCTGTTTGCTTATGGAATTATATAGATCTGACTCAACACTTTTATTGTTCAATATGTCATTATAAATGATTAGCTTATTAATTAATATTCATAAGGTTTCTTTATGAATAATGATGAAGTAAAGCGTTAACTCATTACCTCAAAGACTATTTTTAGACCCAACCTCTTTGAATAAATCTACCCAAAAGGTAGCATTTACTAGGAAAATGTTAGAATCGTGTAGTTTTGAAACCGTTGTGATAAATAGAGCATTTGCTCCTATGGAGCAAATGCTCTATTTATCACAATGATTTCAAGAAGTGGCTTTACAGAGAGGTAGAACGGAGTATTAATTTTTTTTATGTATGAAATGATTAAAGACTGATTGTGATACATAGTTGGACTATTCGGATAAATAAAGGATTAATGTAGTGTGCGTTTGTCGATGGGAGCTTAATGCAGGACGAAAACAATACAGAAAACCCGATTGGAGCTTTGTGACTTACGCATGTCCTGCATTAAACAGCCCATATGCGTTTTCAATTTCCTAATGTTTATCTGTACATATAAGATGTAACTTATAAAGAGTCTACTTTTTTCAATATCTAGTTGCACACACAATGTAGACTCAGATTAGGTGCTGCGTAGTTTCCATGATTCCGTCTTTTCATAGAAAGAAGGTGTCCAGTAGCCCATGGTCCCTTGGTTTACGAGGTATACCATGCAGCCACTGTACCTTCAGAGGTCCAGATAAGATGCGTAAATTAGAACATTTTCAAGAATAACTTCTTTATTTCTCCACCAAACCCAATGTTGTGACCACTCTTTAGAATCGTCTCTACGATTCTTAGGAGTGGTCACAACATAGGGTTTGGTGGAGAAATGATGATTTTAGAATTTGAGTACTCAGTTATCTGTAGCCCTGACTGCTTAAAGTGATCCCAAGCCCGGGTTGATCTGTATTTCTGCTAGCATGTTGAAGTTCTAGGGGTGTAGATAGGAAGTCAGCTGCACAGAGCTACAGATAAAGGTGCGCGCCCAAATATTAAAATCGTCATTTCTTCACCAAACCCTATACTATTTTTAGAATCGTCTCGAAGAGTGGTCATTGTATAGGGTTTGGTGGTGAACTAAAGGAGCTTTTGTTGAAAATGGTCACATTTGCGCATCTTATCTGGAACTCTGGTAAAGTGACACATTGCTGATAGTTCTCCACCAAACCCTGTAGTGATGTTACTCATTAGAATCACCACTGACATTTTAATGAGTGTCAGCAATGTTTAAAAGGGTGTGACTGCGACTGCGAACATGAGATTTTTGATAAATTATCACACATCTTGTCAATAGCTCTAATAGCTCTAAGGGCTATTTCTTCCATTATTCAGTATAGATTTTATGTAAAGTTTGGTTATGAAATAACACAGATAATATCGATCCGACAGGCCTTACAAGATTTGGGACCAAATCTGCATGTTTATTGCCCCATGGAAACTTGCTACTAGACAGGTAGGCATACAAAACAAGTTAAACAATAAAAGTGTTATATACAATAACTGGTTGTTTATGTGATCATTCGCTGGTTTAACCCTTTCCCTGTTCTATGTTTATTCCAAAGTTCAATACCTACTGAATATTCATTAACAAAATTAGTTATAGAGAAATATGGAAGGTAGACCATTGTAGCCATTTTAGAAGGTAAAGAAACAGATCTTCCAAATTCCATTAGCAAACAGAGCAGACCCTGATGAGACGGCTCCTATAGGGGCCGTATGATCTGGCTCTACTCTGTTTGCAAATGCGTGAAAACACGTTTATATGAAGGAGAGGGTTAAACTACACTTCTGTACTCAACATCTGTAACTATTTTGAATGATACTGTAGGTCCTATTTACTGTCGGACCCTAGTTACTGTATGTCCCAGTTTATGTAGGCCCTAGTTACGATAGGTCATATGTACTGTCAGTCCTTAGTTACTGTAGGTCCCAGTTACATGTACAATAGGCCCTAGTTACGATAGGTCCTAGTTTCTGTCGGTCCTTAGTTACTGTAGGTCCCAGTTACAATAGGCCATAGTTACGATAGATCCTAGTTACTGTCGGTCCCTAGTTACTGTAGGTCCCAGTTACAATAGGCCCTAGTTACGGTAGGTCCTAGTTACTGTCGGTCCTTAGTTACTGTAGGTCCCAGTTGCAATAGGCCCCAGTTACGATAGGTCCTAGTTTCTGTCGGTCCTTAGTTACTGTAGGTCCCAGTTACAATAGGCCCTAGTTACGATAGGTCCTAGTTACTGTCGGTCCCTAGTTACTGCATGTAAAACCGATAGAAACAAACAAACAAGTTATAAGCCATGTGGTCGCTGTAGTGAGACACTGTTGTATATTGTTTTGTAATTTCTTCGCCAAACCCATCTTGCTTCGATTCATTTGAATTGCAGCGGAGAGGCGATTGTGGTGAGTTGCAGCAAGATGTGGTTTGGGGAAGATATATAAGATAAGATATATAAACCAGTACAAATCTCATCTACAGGAATGTGGTACTGTTATAAACGTTTATCCTGGTGTGGATGTACCGTAGAACCCGTCTTAACCCTTTACTTCATGGATATTCATGTAAGAAATAATGACATCATGAATATTAGTTACACTAATTTATATATGGCACATGGACATAGTAATTTGGTGGCCATGTAAGAAACTGGTAGAGTCATGCCTATATTATGAAGAGTCATGCCTATATTATATCATAAGCAAACAGAGCAGACCTTGATCAGACGGCTCCGTCTGATGTGGGTCTACTCTGTTTGCAAATGCGTATAAAGGCGTATAAATTTATGGAGTAAATAAAGGATTTAGTGGCCACCAAAAATAGGTATAATTCTAGTTCTGTAAGGCAGGTGGTAGCTTAATGCATGTCAGACTTAATGCAGAAAGCTCCTATAAATGTTTGCATTACTTTTGCCCTGCTTTTAGCAACAACCTTCTTTTAAAGACTCCCTATGTTCAATAAAGGAATGGCTGCTTAAGACAGGTTCTAATGTATATATGTAATTATTTCTGTAAATAGTTTGGATCCAGATGAGATGTGCCAGGAGGGCTCAAAATGTTTTGACACTTAGATAATACATAAATACTTAAACTGCTCTGATCTAATATTTCGACCACTAAGGGCCTTTGTCAAAGATTATCATGTCAGTTTAAGCAGTTTAAGTATTTATGTATTATATTAATTCCCTATTTTGGAATATTTACTTCACTTAGATAATATATTTAACCCTTACTCAGATAATATATTTAATCCTTACTCCATGAATACGCCTTTCTACGCCTTTGCAAACAGGGTAGACCCAGATCCGACGGCTCCTATAGGAGCCGTCTGATCAGGGTCTGCCCTGTTTGCTTATGAAATTATAATATATATGACTCTTCAGTGTCTAGCAATACCGAGACATCACGTGTAAAAGCTGTGTTATTATAACAGTTAATCTAATTACTATTCATGATGTCATTATTTCTTACATGAATATTCATGGAGTAAAGTGTTAAAGGCAAATGAAGAACGTCTACACCGAAAGCTGAATAATCACACATTTTCTATCTGTGATATTTTGGTGCAGTAAAACCCCTCTAAACTGGACGAACAAATTAGCATCGATAACGGTCTAAAAAGTAGGTGGCAGCTTAATGCAGGATGAAAGTCATGCATTAAGCTCATTTGACTTTCACCCGCTATTAAACAACCACCTGCACAAAAGTGATAAATTCTTCTTTATCAAAATTTCTGTATAGAGGGAGTTTACTGTATACACTATTGAAGGCTTAATGTGCAAGTGTACTTTATCTCAGAACGTACCTCATTTGCTAACTATACAACAGGCATAATTATCCATCAGTATTCCAGATAGTATCAACTGTTCCGTTGCCTGATCTAAGTCAAAATGTATGCAAAGTTGAAAGCGGTTAGTGAACTGCTGCAGAAGAATTGCCAATAGTGTATACCCGGACTAGTCATAGGATACGGAGTTTTACACTCACTCTCGGAGTAATTAGGCACATTTGGAAATTGAAGTACACTGTTTTCTGTCACGCGTTCCCTACTAGACTATTTTTAGACGCAACCTCCTTGAATAAATCTACAGAAAAGGAGCATTTACCAGAGAAAAGGATGCGCTCAGGGTTGTATAGTTTTGAAATCACTGTGATAAATAGAACATTTACCCCATAGGAGCAAATGTTCTATTTATCACAGTAGTTTCAGAAATGACTTTTACAGATGCGTCAAAGGGCATGGATAGGAGTGAATGAGTTAAGTTCATTTGCGAGATTTCTGCATTACTTTTGTCCTGCATTAAGCTACCACCCGACCTGTCTTCAATACACAAGATACACATGGTTTTAATGATCGCTTCCAGTACCGATATATATAGAAATCCAGATATGATGCGTAAATAAAAACAGTTTCAAGAATAACTTCTTTATTTCTCCACCAAACCCTATACTCTGACCTCCCTTTAGTATTCTGAGTACGCACCCTTATTTGTAGCTCTGTATATATATTTATATGCTATTGTTTTAGTACTGTAGAAGCCCTCATAAGCGGCTACTAAATAAATTAAATTTACTGTCTTTAAAAGCAGGTTGCTGCTTAATGCAGGACGAACGTCACATAGAAAGCCCATGGAGTGGACTGTTTAAGTTTCAGTAGGTGTCCAAATAAACATACAGGGGTCTACAAAAACTTTTGATGCAGAGCAAATGTATAGCCCTTGTGTTGCTTAACCCTTTCCCTACTCAGTATTTGGTAAAGAAATAATGATATCATGTATATTCATGAGCTGCATGTTTATATTGGCATATGCACCCCTGAGTTTTGGGTATTAATAGAAACTGTAGTTATATCTATATTGTTTCGTTAGCAAACATAGCAGACCCTGGTCAGAAGGCTCCTTTAGGAGCCGTCTGTACAGGAGCCGTCTGATCTGGGTTTTCTGTGTTTGCAAATGCGTGAAAATGCGTTTATATGAAGGAAAGAGGTAAACAAGTGAACGGGTGTCAAACAACTTGGACCTTAATAAGATGCCAAAATTAAGCGGAAAATAATCTGGATCTAAGTTCTATAGTCTTTACGAGTGTATGTCAACTCGCGATATGCAGAATAAGAGTTAATCCTTTACTCCATGGATATTCATGTAGGAAATAATGACGTCATGAATATTAACTAGATACATTTTCTAATAGTACATGAACACATAACAGTTTTACCATGGCAGAAACTGTAGAATTAGATCTATATTATTTCATAAAGCAAACAGAGCAGACCCTGATCAGACGGCTCCTATAGGAGCCGTCGGATCTGGGTCTACCCTGTTAGCAAATGCGTAGAAAGGTGTATTTATGGAGTAAAGGGTTAAGATTATTTGATGAAATAAACGATTCAAACTTTGATCGAAATCCTCCCATTCAGCAGGACTTGCGTTTACTGGGTCCGCACTTATTACTGCCAGCATTTACCAATAGTCAATGTACAAAGGTCACTATACTACTCTGTTTGCCTTATTGGCAGTGATCATCGAGATTTTCTATGGAGTTAATGGAATGCTTGTAGAAAATGCCATGATTTGTAACCAGTTTTATGACACACGAGAGTACCATATTGATAATGTCACGTGGTCATTCCATTACTCCTGCTATGCAAAGTCGGTGATTGCCGAGAAATAAAAAGTCAAGCAGGGGATGAAAAACATTTGTATTTACCATTTTACCTGATGAATATTCATGTAAGAAACAATGACGTCATAAATATTAAGTAGCTGAATTTTAATAATGCCATATGATCAAAGACTCTTTGGCGGAAACTATAGTATCAGATCTATATAATCCCATAAGCAAACAGAGCAGACCAGGATCAGACGGATCCTATAAGAGCCGTCTGATCTGGGTCTACTCTGTTTGCAAATGCGTGAAAACACGTTTATATGAAGGAAAGGGTTAACGGAATATGAAACGTAAATCCAAATCATTTAGTGCGCGAGGTGTTTCCTGACAATGTGAACTGTGATCACCCAGAAGATATTTACTTTAGGGCTTTTGTGATTCCCATTGATGTCAATTGTCCCTTAACCCTTTCCTCCATAAATACGCCTTTCTACGCCTATTTAAACCATTGTGGTAAATAGAGCATTTTCTACTATACGAGCAAATGCTCTATTTATTACAATGGTTTCAAATTACAAAATTCTAAAAAAAATCTTTTTTTCTATTTAATGCTCCTTTTCGGTAGATTTATTCAAAGAGGTTGGATCTAAAAATAGCCTATGACGAAATAAGTTAAAAAAGACTGGTGTATGTCTAGATTACTAGAGAATCACGATCATTTACGACCCTTGTAGATCTAGATCACTAGCGAGTCAAATATCATATGCAACCGATATAGTTCTAGATCATTTAAGAGTCAGCTTAGTTGGTAGAGCGTTTGCTCTAGACGGATTTAATTACTGGTCCGATCCTTACACCAGACCGTACCAACTACTTTTTAACCTAATTATTCCCATTTTATATATGCTAAACTTAGGTTTGGAAGTTTCCTAGGAGATAAAGATCTGTTAACTGGCCTTGGACCCAGAAAACGTTCTTATGTGTGCTACGTTCAGATGTTATGATCTCTACGCGCGATGTAGATAAATGAATATTTGATAAGCTTATACTCCGTGAGTACGCATTTTTACACCTCTGCAAATATAGTACATCCAGATCAGACGGTCCTGTTGGAGCCGTCTGTTCAAGATCTGCTCTGTATGGAACACTGTAAATCTGATCTTGCAGTTTCTGTCTAGGCCAAACATTCCTGTGTTCATATACTAATGAATAAAATTAATCTTATATTCATGATGGCACTATTTCTTACACGAATATTCATGAGGTAAAATGATAACCCTTTCCTTCATATGAACGCCTTTTCACGCATTATCAAACAGAAAAGACCAGGATCAGATGGTTCCTATAGGAGCCGTCTGATCAGGGTCTGCAATGTTTGCTAATGGATCTTACTTTACAGTTTCTACCAATACCAGAAAATCCTCCGTACATGTGCCATTATAAGAAATCACGTTATAAGAAATCACGTTATAAGAAACAAATAACGTTATACATATCCATGATGTAATTATTTCGTATATGAATATACAACAGAGAAAGGGACAATCTATCCAACCTAGGCATAATCCAGATACGCGTCCTAATGACGCCTTTTGTCGCCTCTTTAAAAGTCACCTTTTGAAATCATTGTGATAAATAGAGCATTTGTTCCATACAGGAGCAAATGCTCTGTTTATCACATTATTTCAACACTACACGATTCCAAAAATAAAAAAAATCATTTTCTCTAGTAAATGCTCCTTTTCGGTAGATTTATTCAAAGGGGTTGGGTCTAACATGGCCTATGATGTAATGGGTTAACACGGGTGGCAGCATAATAAAAACGGACATTGATTCTCATTTGGAAGTCTGGTACAGAGAGATTTAACTGTTTTATAAATTCGCCAGTACTTGTCCCAGTAAAGGCGCGTTTTAATCCTGTTATGTAACCAATGCACGTGCTGCTCTGAGAGCATTATTGTATAATTAATGGAAAAGTACACGTAAATTCAACATTATGTGGAGATTCGTGATTTTATAGATAATTTCACGTGATAAAGCAGTAGTTTGTGACCTGTAGTCTGATGGTGATTGTTCCTGAAATTAACCCTTTGCGTGCTAGCACGGCCTGACTGGATCTAGATACGAGGTCGAGTAACTCGGCATATCACCAGGATCTGATCTGTTGGAACACTTATTAAGTAGTTTCTAAAAGGTTATAACCCGTTACTCCATAAATACGCATTGCTACGCATTTGCAAACAGAGTAGACCCAGGTCAGACGGCTCCTATAGGAACTTTCTGTATCACCTTTGCCTACATGAAGCTACTATCTGTTTTAGAAATCCAGATTTAGACTTCTCTTGAAGACAGGTCCTACTGTATACATCTTATCTACAGGTCAAATTCCGTTAGCAAACAGAGCAGACCCTGATCAGTCGGCTCCTATAGGAGCCGTCTGATCTAGGTCTGCTCTGTTTGCAAATTCGTGAAAACATGTTTAATGAGGGGAATGGTTAAGACAGGTGCTTCTGTACGTCAAATTCCGTAAGCAAATAGAGCAGACCCTGATCAGACTGCAAATGCGTGTGTAACCGGGTGTTCTTATAAAGAAACATACCCGCTCAGACCGGGGATCGAACCCGGGTCGCCAGGTCCGCAGTCATGCACTCTACCACGTCGCCATAAAAGCGCGCTTGTACAGCAAGGGCGTACAAGTGATGATAAACCTACACACTGTGACATACTCCCCCAGCAAGTTGAAATTCGTCCCGAATTTCTATGGGTATGAGAACGACTGGGAATCGAACTCGAAGCTCATACAGTCACAGCCCCACGTTGGGCGCCAAATGTAACCGGGTGTTCTTATAAAGAAACATACATATATCTATATGTTTTTCCCCGGGTAGACTATATATTATAGAATGTTCGTAAACTTGTTTACATGTTCTTTTTATGTGTATATTGAATGTACAATAAACAGGATCAATTAATATTTATTATGCCAAGCGCTACTTTACTTATATTTACAGTCTATAGCCTATGTCTACTGTGCTTATAGACTGGGCGTGTTAGACCATATTCATAACGAATCACATTCGTAACACGTGTTAGCAATTTTAGAGAGTAAAGAAACATATCTTTTATATTCCGTTAGCAAACAGAGCATACCCTGATCAGACGGCTCCTATAGGAGCCGTCTGATCTGGGTCTACTCTGTTTGCAAATACGTGAAAATGCATTGATATGAAGGAAAATGTGAAGTAAGCAAAATACTTCAGATCTGGGTCTGAACAGACATAATAAGGGTTATAGATATTAAAGTCATTTACGTAAAACACTGCGTGCTACATAATGTAGACCACTGGTAGTGCTCAGTCATAGTGAGTCATAAAACTGACCTTGCACTTAAAGCCAATTGACTGCCATCACTCATGCCTTCCGCTTGCTCGTGTATATTAAGTACTTGTGATACTATTATAAACCGTTCACCTCATAATACCGCATTTTTGCCTATTTGCAAACAGAGTAGACCAAGATCAGACATATTCTATAGGAGCTATCTGATCAGATGTGTCTCTGCTTGCTTATTTATGTTGCAGGTCTGATTCTTCATGGCCATGTTCATAACCATGTCAATAGCAGTTTCAGTTTTATAAATTAGTATTCATAATAACTTGCATGAATATTCACCATGTAAAGGGTTGACATAAGCCTCCATGAAAGAAGTTTCTCTGCATTTGGTATCGAGCTATTTGGTTGGTTTGCGATCAGTAATACAGACTAGACACATTAGATAGTAGGTCCTTGCACTCAAACTCTCCCCAGCTTAATATCTGCCATGTTTATGGTCACATCTGTTGCTCAACCCTTTCCTTCATATAACAACATTTTCGCGCATTTGCAAACAGAGAAGACCCAGATCAGACGACTCCTGAAGGAGTCGTTGGTCAAGGTCTGCTCTGTTTGCTAATGGAATTTAATAGATCTGTTTCTTTAGTTTCTAAAATGGCTACATTTTTTGCACATTTCAGTATAACTAGATTGTCCATGGATATTCAGTAGGTTTTGAAATTTGGACTAAACATAGAAAATGGAGGGATCAATTGATCATAATGTGCCAGCTAGGTCCCTGTCTGGAACCTCCTATAGGAACCGTCTGATCAGTGTCTGTTGTGTGAAATATTATAGATATGATTGTAGATGTTCTACTATGGCCAAAAATCCTGTGTCCATGTGGCATTATAAAAAGTAGTCTAATTACTATGTCATTTTCTCACATTAATATTCATGGAGTAAAGGGTTAAACCAGGCGGTAGCTTAATGCACAATCAAAATAATGTCGAAAGACCCTACCTTATGTTTTTTGTTTACACTGATTTTTTTTAAACAAAACAATATTTCAGTAAATAGGATCCGATATTTAAAACGCCTTTTGCTTGAGCTCAAAATCTGACCAATCAAGTTCTTGAAAATGAACTCGGACACACACATTCCATAACCTCGGGTACTGAGCATTGTGTGTTGTATTAACCCATTTGCTCCCTCGAACCCATATATGGGACGTAGGCAAACAGTGTAGACTCTGATCAGACACCGCATAATGCGACGTCTGATTAGAGTCTACACTGTTTGCTGATAGAAAATTCAATACAACAAAATAAAAATGGAAATTTAGACCAGACTTTCCTTAGATAAAAAATAGAGTAATCCAATATATAAACATGGATGAATCCACTGGGAGCAAATGGGTTAAATGGGAGACTTATTACAGAATGACAAAGAAAATGTGCAATAAGCAACATTCCGATTAGACATCATAATTAACAGAAGTAATTGAACAGTTTCATCAATTCTAGGAATAGAGACTTAGCATGTAACAGTTGGACTGCACCATCCTGAAAACAAATAAACACTAATCAGTGTGTTAGACAGAACATGTAATGCACTACTTTATATTCTAAATACATGTACAGTATAACCGCGATAATCGTAACACTGAAATACGTGTCGTTATCGGTCTTTAAGGCTGATGGCTGCTTAATACAGGGTGAAGGTCGTATAGAGAGATCATCTGGGAGCTTTCTATATGACGTTTGTCGTGCGTTATGCGGCCACTGGCCTGACATGATTACATTGTGTCTTATTTAGTATTTGAATTAGCGAGGTTTGACTTTGCGCGCATCTTTCAAGAACAAATTAACAGTTTGAAAAGAATTGTTGAGCTGTACATTTTGAATTATTGAAATAACAATGTATGCGTTGTATAGGCTGCAAGTGATATTGCGAATGATAAAACAGAAAATCAAATTAACTGGTAAAATCAAGAAGCTCAAGCAGTTTTACAGTCTAAATTCTACAGTTTCTGCCAGTATAACAGACTCAGTGTTAATTGGTACAGTCACCGAGGTCCAGATAAGTCAATTAAAACATATTCCAGAATAACTTCTTTATTTCTTCACCAAACCCTATACTGTGAACACTCTTCGAGACGATTCTAAAGAGTGGTCACAACATAGGGGTTAGTGGAGAAATGACGATTTTAGTATTTATGTACGCATCTATATGTAGCTCTGCAGTCGTTATTTCTTACATGAATATTCATGTAACCAAGGATTAGGGTTAATACATGTACCTTGTAATTACTCGTCTCTGTGTAGTAGTTTGTCCTATAAATGTTCGTGATATTGTTATGTACAGTAAAACCTTCTTAAGCGACCACAAAAAGAGGTATGAGTATGGCCAGATGGAAGCTCAGTGAATGGCGAAGGTAATGCAGCAGTCCATGCGAAAGCTTCCTGCGTAACTTTCGTCATGCATTAAGTAACTGTCTCCTTAAAAAACAACAAACAACAAACAACAAAAAACCAACAACATGTGTTGGAATACTAAATGGTTGCTTTAGTGAGGTTCTCCAGTTATTGTTATATGTCATATCAGATATAAACGTCTCTAATCTATCAACTGGCAACATGATGTTATAGCATGTCTCTCAGCCTGGAGGCAACAGTGAATGTCTAACACTGATCAATATAGGTCATGTGGCACACCTGGGTCGTGACACGTAGACTGGAGGTACAGATAAGGAACGGGGGTAGGAAATCTTGGTAAAATCTCTCTAAGCGGGACTTTCAACTTAGTATAATTGTCCATCTTATGGACAGGTGGCAGCTTAATGCAGGGTGGAAGTCATGCAGAAAGCTCCTCTGCACGTGCTGGTCAAGATACTTGAGCATAAATTCAAACTCATAAGTTTATAACCCCAGCACTGCCATTGTATTTATCAAGGTACATGAGCTCAAATAACGTACAGACAAGACGGTTGTGTTATTATTTACCTTGGAGGAAAGTTTTAGCAAAGAGATCGGAAGAAGAAAACATTATTATGTCAAGGTTCAAAAGTTCTGCTTAAAGCCTAAAAAGTTATGCTTAAAATCTCAGCTTAACAGCTTCCAACCTGTGCTTAAAAGCTCTGTGAATAGAACAAGATACCCGCCACACACCGGATGGAGGTCTGTCATCATTGATCCGATTTCAGTATGACGCAACATCACAAATATGAGGGCAAACTGATTATCAGTTGAGGAATCTGACCTCTTCGCCACGGATACCCTTTAGCGTCTATCAACAAACCCATACACTGTTGCAATCTAAATGCTACAAAATGAGCTCTTTTGTGAGAATTCCCCGCGGACACAAAGTTTTTGTTCAATTATTTTTACAGCCCTGCAGTTTTACGGTTCTTCTTCCCTATCAGTCAAAGCAAATATTTGCCCGGCGAGTGCGGAGTTTTCAAATCTCATTAGTAGCTCAATCTAGTAGCTAATCACGTGATCGATATACAATCGGATACCCTCCGCAAAACATTACAGTGTTATTCAACCATTTACTCCACAAATATTCATGTCAGATATAATGACCTCATGAATATTAATTAGATTATTTTTGTGTGTAATGGCACTTAGACACGGGGAATTTGTAGAATCACATCTATATTGGTTCATAAGCTAAGAGAGTAGACTCTTGTCAGACGGATCATACAGGAGCCGTCTGATATGAGTTTTCTACTCTGTTTGCAAATGCGTAGAAAGGCGTATTTATGGAGTAAATAATTAACCCTTTCTCTTATGTAAGCGCATTTTGACGCATCTGCAAACAGAGGTGACCCAGATCAGATGGCTCCTATAGGAGCCGTCTGATCAGGGTCTGCTCTGTTTGCTTGTGGTGTAATATAGATCTGATTCTACAGCTTCTGCATGAGCCAAATGTCATGTGTTCATAATAATGTCATTGTAAAACTAGTCTCATTAATACTCTTGACGTCATTATTTCCTACATGAATATTCATCAGGGATAGGGTTAACCCTTCACATAGAAACCTGTTAACGACTTTGCAAACAGCAAAACCCAGATTAGACGACTCCTGCACGGGCCGTTTGATCAGGGTCTACGCTGTTGCGTATGGAATAGTACAATTTTGATTCTAAAGTTTCTGCCTTGGCCAAAATTTCTCAATTCTGTACTCAAGTGCCAATATAGAAAAACGTCAAATTAGTATACATGGTGTCATTATTGCTTACATGAATATGCATGAAGAAAAGGATTTAATGGTAATCAGTGCAAAACTATATACAAATGTACACGATCTAGATAGGTACAATCTTTTACTTAGGTTCATTTTCTTCAAACCTAAAATATAGAAGTGGAATGATTTAAAAGATTTGAATAGCAAACGACAAATGGGAAAAGAGTCGACACTTTTTATCGTTGAAAGAATAGTTTCTAAGGCCTCCTGGGATGCATATTCCGAGGAATATTCAAATTTCGCCAGGGTCTGCAGTGGGACTGGTATTGCGATCCTATCTTGTGTTGTAAACTCCAATTACGATTGCTTAGTTAATCAACTGAAATCTAAGCTGATGCAAAACACATGCAAATTATCAAGTCGGATCATTATATAGATAACATGTACGCTGATCTATCGAAGTATTTTATTTCTCCACCAAATCCTATGTTGTTGTTGCCACTTGTTAGCCTCGGAGAGACGATTCTAATGAGTATAGCAGCAGTATAGGGTTTGGTGGAGAAAAGTACAAATTTAGCTTACAGCAGAAACTGTCTTACGCGGTCATAAATTTATTGAATATAGAAGTCTTAAAAAGCAGGCGATTGCTAAATGCTGGGCAAAAGTAATGCAGAAAGCTCCTATAGGAGCTTTCTGCATTACTTATGACCTGCATTGAGCTACACCTGCTTTACATACCAACAATTAAACCGCTTTTTGACGGCTACTCAAGACAGAATGTACAGTACTTGGATTTCCTAAATATGTCTCCTATCTACAGCTTTGGGATGAGTGAAAATAAAGTTCTGTTATTCAGACGTGCAACAATCTAGATACCGTAAGCAAGTTAATGTCATGAACAAAACTGTAAATGCTTTTATTTTATAGTTTATTTCCTATTCTTCATAACCATGGGTTTTGAAAAGAATACAAAGGTGCGTGTACACAATAATTACTTCAAAGCTGTTTAACCCTTTCCCTGTTCTTTGCTTATTTCAAATTTCAGTACCTATACTGAATATTCATGGACAAAAGAGTTCTGATGAAATATGGAAAAGGTTGAACATTGTAGTCATTTAAGAAAGTAAATAAACAGATCTATCAAATTCCACTGGCAAACAGAGCAGACCCTGATCAGACGGCTCCTACAGGAGCCATCTGATCTGGGTCTACTCTGTTTGCAAATGCGTAAAACACGTTTATATGAGAGAAAAGTTGAAGACATTTATGTGAGATACTCCGTTGATCCTGTTTTTCTTTTTTAAGCACTCTGTAGTTTTTACCCCTTTCCTATGACAATAAAGTGCGTTCTCGTTAATTTGACTGACATGTATCTGACATTATAACTAGTTTTCTGTATGATATTTCGATTTTTAGTCCTTTTATCAAAGCAATAGTCAGAAAAATATAACTCGGAGGCGATTCTAATAAGTGGCGGTAAGATAGGGTTTAGCTGAGAAATAAGAGAGTTCGATTGATAAGTATGAATCTTATCTACAGAGCTGTACTATACACTAGAGTGAACAGAACAGAAATGTTGTAAAAAATGAATTCAATTAGATTCCTTCATTCTTGAGGACCCGAAGTGTCGTCTGGCATTCATATTATCGTCTGTCTATAATTCGAAGAATTAATTTACCAATATAGACGTGAACATCCAAGTGCCAATCTTCTTGGATCGTTATTGGATGCTGGCTACTCTTTGCAGATAATCTAAACCCGTATCGATCATACATATTTTGGCCACGTTTTGTGTTATCGAAATCTTGATATAAATTTCTGCCCCGTCCTATTCTGTGAGTAACGTTTGAACCCTTACCGCGGTGTAAAAATATGCATGCTCAAATCTGATCAGGGTCTGCTCTGTTTGCTTATAGAATGATATAGGTATGACAATACAGGTTTTGCTTTGGCAAAAGCATCATGGGTTGATATACCATTTTAAGAATTAATCTAATTAATATTCGTGATGTCATTATTTCTTACATGAACCAGAGCTCCAGATAAGATGCTTATATTAGAACATTTTCAGGAATAACTCCTTTATTTCTCCAACAAACCCTATACTGTGACCACTCTTTAGAATCGTCTCGAAGAGACGATTCTAAAGAGTGGTCACAGTATATGGTTTGGTGGAGAAATGACGACTTTAGCATTTGGGTACGCACCTTTATCAGTAGCTCTGATTGAACATTCATGGAGTAAAGGGTTAAACATAACGGTTGAATTTGTGACAGTTTGTATCCTGATGGGCCATCGTGCTTTTAGACAGACAGTCGTTGTGACGTGAGCTTCTTAGTAACGAAATTCATTTACACTATTACGTCATGTATTGAAACAAGTTACGATAATTTGTTTAGCACGTGAAATATTGGCTATTTTGGATTTGATTGGCCGTTTATTGTCGATATTAGAACTGTGTACCCCTATAGAGGTCGTCTTGCCAGCTATCAGACAATTTTATCGTCTTTTCCAAAAATATAAATAGTCTTACCGTAATAATCCCTAATTTTTCGA
The DNA here is from genome assembly GCA_963576725.1 of Azorinus chamasolen. NCBI lineage: Eukaryota > Metazoa > Mollusca > Bivalvia > Cardiida > Solecurtidae > Azorinus > Azorinus chamasolen. The sequence continues at coordinate 35,175,216 of OY755251.1, forward strand.
ATAGGCAATTGTAGGCATATAGTGCACACCCAGATCAAAGAGCCTTAACAGGAGCAGTTTTATCAGGGCCTATGCTTTTTGCCACTCCACTTGCTTCAGGTAAAGTTATAAAAATATGCTGAAGTTTTCAGTTTTACAAATAAGTTCAGAGTGGGGATCAGAGTGTCAGACTAGTTAATGTAAGTATGGTACATATTTAATTGAATGGGGTCGATATAGACGTAAAGTTACAGCTTCCAAAACTCTTAACAAAGACTTATGAACTGCTACCCCGCTGTACATAATAAAACATTGTCTGCTGAAATTTTGAACTGGGGCAATTTTGACTGCAGTGTCTGCTGAAATTTTGAACAGGGGCAATTTTGACTACAGTAAAACCTCTCTACACCGGACGTTCAATTTAGTTTAAATATCGAGCTTGGAGACAGATGGCAGCTTAATGCAGGGTGAAGGACTTTCACCATGCATTAAGGGGCCACCTGCTCAGTAAGTATCTATATTCTCCCCTTACTAGAATTCCGGCTGAGAGGGGTTTTACGTTCTTTCAGAACAATTGAACGAGTGTCAAACAGCTTTTATCCAGATAAGATGCCGAGTAACTCGGTGTCTCATCTGGAATTAAGCTGTTTGAAAATGCTAGTCAATTTTGAGATTAGTTCAGTGATATTCTTTGATGGACATTTAGTCTTTAGCCTGCTGTGGGCGGATGAGTGATTACCTTTGCAAGCAGTTTGGATCCAGATGAGACGCCGAGTAACTCGGCGTCTCATCAGGATCCACACTGTTTGATACTCTGAAATAATCTTTTGAAATAAAATGTAAGATAAATGAACTGTGACATCTGAAATCGATAACATTTTCTTCAAACCAATTTTGCTCAGCAGGCTAAATGCTAGGGGTGTCGAGGGGTGGGCGTAGTCTAATACAAACAGACTGGTGGCAGTATCATGTGACCATTTATCATATGAATGCTGAAATTTTAAAATAATCACCAGTGTTTTATATGGAGTTAATTCAGTAATGTTCAGATAATGTTTCAATGTGCTAGAGTAGGTTGAATGATACTCATTTTAATACCTGCACGGACCGCTCCGAGGAGCCGTCTGATCTGGGTACTAACAGGTTGTGTCAGTTCATTCGGTGCCTGCAATCAAGCGGTTAATATGGTCACAAGGCCATTAGTAACTATTCGTTACCCTCCGGCAAGCTCGAGAACTTTCGTAGAATGTAAATGAGCACTTCCTGTTTTTAAATGTGACTGCATACCATTTTAGGAAAATGCATTAACACTTTCCTTTATATAAACGCTTTTTGACGCCTGTGCAAACAGAGTAGACCCAGATCAGATGGATCCTATAGGAACCGTCTGATCAGAGTCTGCCCTGTTTGCTTAAACAATATTTTAGATTTTATTCTATACTTACTTTCATAGTGCTCAGTGTATTTACCTTTTTTATTAAAAAAAAACTTAGTATGCACGGGTAGTGTCGTTCATGAATATTCATTAGGTAAAATGATAACATTACAAATGAATGAATCAAGTTGCAGCGATTTACACTGAAGTAGACCGCTGCATGGGGAAACATAGAGCCAGATATGTAGAATTATTGGAATACCATTTTCTAAAAAATAAATCCAACATTCTGAATTACAATTATCATTGTCAAACATTAGACAATTAAAACCCAGATTAGAAACATGTAGGAACATTCTAATCTGGGTCTACTCTGTTTGCAAAGGCGTGCGAATACGGATGTTGCAGGTAAAGGGATTATCTGCCTAGTCAATCGACACAGTCAAGCTGTGTCATTGAAACATTTGCTATCAGTACACTTGTCAAATCAATCGACTAATGGTGGCCAACTGAATTGTTTGACTCTTGAATTTATTAATCGAAATTGCTTTTGTTTAAATCCTATGCCTCATGAATATTCTTGTAATTAATAAAGACTATGAATTTTAATGAGATGATTTTTATTACAGTGGCATTACGAGCAACGGTTGTTTTGACCGTGATAGAAACTGTATAGAATCAGATCTGTTTTTATCTATAAACAGACAGAGCAGACCCTTATCAGACGGCTTTACCCATTCCCTCATATTGTCGTCGTTTGACGACCATGTAAAAGAGTCACTTTATGAAACCTTTGTGATAAATAGAGCATTTGCTCCTATAGGAGCAAATGCTCTATTTATCACAATGGTTTCAATCTACAAAATTCTAAAAGTTTCCTTTTCTCTAGTAAATGCTCACTTCGGAAGATTTATTTAAAGAGATAGGATCTAAAAATAGCCTATGAGGTAATGGGTAAAGGAGCAGTCGTATCTCGGTCGTCTTCGTTTGTAAAGGCGTCAATATCTGGGAGAGGGTTAATCATGCCTTTGTTATATAAAATCTTGACCACTGAACCCATATTTTATTTTTAGCATTACATATGTCACGTTGCTCTTTAGTTTTCTTACGGCTAATGAACCCTTTCCCGCATATAAACGTGTTTTCACGCATTTGCAAACATAGTAGACCCAGATCAAACGGCTACTATAGGAGCCGTCTGATTATGCAGGGTCTGCTCTGTTTGCTAATATAATTTGTAAGATCTGTTTCTTTATTTTCTAAAATGGCTATAATGTTCCATCTTCCGTATTTCATTATAACTATTTTGTCTCTGAATATTGTGTAGGTATTGACAATTTAAAGAAACATAGAACATGGACAGAGTTAACTGTCCACCTGTCGATATTGTCGATCCTGTCAGTTAACCCTTTACGTCATTATTGTACATGTGAGAAATAAAAGTATCGTGAATAATAATTAGATGGTATATATATCAGAGAATTAAGGCCAAACAGAACAGAACAGAATCTAACCAGATACCCACTAGAGGAGCCTTCTGATCTGGATCTACTCTGTTTTCAAATGCTTCAAAATGCGTCTCTATCGAATCATGAATCACGGAATTGGAGTGCTATAACGGTGATACAGCCAAAGAAACAAACAACTGTTGTGTGTCTTGTACAATAAAACCTGTCTAAACCGGACGTTCAATTTGGTATAATTATCGGTCTTGGAGACAGGTGGCAACTCAACGCAGGTTGAAAGTCATACAGAAAGCTCATCTAGGAGCTTTCTGCATGACTTTCACCCTGCATTAAGCAGTCACCTGCCCCAAAAGTATCTAAATTATTCTCTACTAGAACTACGGTTTAGAGGGGTTTTACTGTAAATTCATACAGTAACACCCTTCTAATGTGACCAGCAAAAAGGGGCATATTTCAAAGTGACAGAGGCAGGTGGTACCTTAATGCAGGACGAAAGTTATGCAGAAAGCTCCTATCGGAGCTTTCTGCATAATTTTCGTCCTGTATTAAGCAACCACCTGCCTATAAAGACAGCCATGTGTATTCATTAAGTGGTCGCATTAGAGAGGTTCAACTGTATATCCTTACACAGAGATTACAACTTCCTCCACATCTTTCATGCGGTGCAAATAACGAAGATAAGATCTGCCAGACCATTGCCCAGGGAGCGACATCTGTTCCTGCCTCCTCCCGCTGTGTTTGCAATAAGGTGGTATACAAGGTGAACAGGTCAGCCATAATAAGCACGCAAGGATATCAATACAACCTCACTATGTACATATTCTCAGAGCTGAAGATAAGGAGCGCAATAAGCAAGGCATTGTTTTTACAAATACTATCTTGCTGCTACTCATTAGCTCTTTTGGCGCCAAATTCAAAAATGTCGTCTGCAATAATAATTTCATATTAAATATAATTCTAAACTAAATAATAAATATATATTAGTAAAACATTTGTTTTTATAAACTGGTATGCTTGGGCTAAAATAATACAGAAAACAGTGAAGTCCCAGGTCAGATGGCGCCTTGAAAAGGCGGCATCTGACCTGGGACTGCACTGTTTTCAATGGTGCCAACAGGCGACATTGGCGCCGAAAGAGTATCGCTTCTATATGGCGTTTCTAAGGAGTAGCTGCAAGATATGCATTGACTTAGAAAAAAGAGATCTTTGTATAAGTCGGCGTGCATCTGATCTACCTGTAACAGTATAATAGTTTACCTTTCCTCAACGACCAATCACAACAAGCCTACTTTTGTATGTATTTAACCCTTTCCCTGCTCAATATTTATTGTAAGATATACTGACATATTGAATATAATATTAGTTTTATTAGCTGAAGTTTTATAATGTGAACTTTTCAAGGAAAAAATAGTTATAATGAAATATTGAAGGTGGAACATAGTAACCATTTTAGAAAGTAAAGAAACAGATCTTTCAAATCCCACACGCAAACAGAGCAGATCCTGATCAGATGGCTCTTGGTCTGATCTACTCTGTTTGCAAAGGCATTCTGTGCCTGATAAAGGGTTAAAACAGAAACGTCTCAAATGTGTTTCTACAAATTCAAATAATGTTTGTAATTACACTCCGCGTGCATTTAACCCTTAGCCTGTTATAAACATGACGGCTGCTTAATCTCCGATATATCACTACTTTACTAACCTCCGATGCGTTTAAGTATTTTAGAAACTATTGACCGAGTGTCAAACAGCTTGGACCCTGGTGAGACACCGAGTCACTCTGCGTCTGATCTGGATCCAAGCTATTTTCAAGTGTGAGTGAAGTTGCGTTTCGCAGGCAAATGCTTAAAGTGTTGTTTTGAAGCCTGGAGTATCGTTTAACTGTCTTAATTTAACACATCTTTTTGGAAAAAAACAACTGTTTTCTTTAGGGCTTTGTTTTCAACTGTACTGCCAATGCTAATTATTTGAATGAATGATTCCGATGGCTCTCTGATTATTTTAATAGTCAATAAGAATTCAAAATATATTACAAACAGTGTAGACCCAGACCAAGATCTTTACTAATTTAGCTGTAGTCAACAAAATGATGTCAGTTCTGGAGATAGATAGTGTTTTAAACGCATGTGCCTAATAATCTGATAGCCAGAGGTCCAGATAAGATGCGTTAATTAAAACATGTTCAAGAATAACTCCTTTATTTCTCCACCAAACCCTATGCTGTGACCACTCTTTAGAATCGTCTCCAAGAGACGATTCTAAAGAGTGGTCACAACATAGGGTTTGGTGGAGAAATGACGAGTTTAGTGTTTGAGTTCGCACCGTTATCTGTTGTTCAGGATATTGCAGCTTTTGACACTTACTGCAAAAAGAGTAGACCTAGGGCAGAATGATGATACTCTGGTCCCGGCGAGAAAAAAAATCGATCTGAATTTCTGATGTAATTCGGTGTTGGCCATGGAAGAAAATGTAGAATCATATCTATATAATCAGATTAGCAAACCTTGCAGACCCTAATAAGATGGCTGCTAGAAGAGGTCGATTCTGTATTAAGCATCTCTACCAGGTTAAGGTTGAAAAGTGTATTATCTGTGGTCTATGGACGAGAGAAGGTTTGGCCAGGAAAGAAACTGTAAAATTTATATCTGTAGTGATTTATTTGCACACAGAGCACATTCTGATTAGACAGCTCTGTCATGCTCTGTGTGATCTCGGTCTACAATGTTTGCAAAGACGTAAAATGCATATATATGGAGTAAAGCGTTAAACACAAAACATTAAGAAGGAATGTTTAATCATTGTTTTATGTCTTTAGATGTTTCTTTAATTTGTTTATTTTAGTTGTTTCAAAATATATTGAGGTTTTTTTTTAAATTCTATTTTGTATATGTTGGTTTGACTCTTATGTTCGATTCTAGCTGTCAAGTTTTCTTATCTTGGCCATACCCCTTAGGTCATTTGTTTTCTCATATAGGCCTACCTACATGTTTAATTTATTTTGATATAAATTTATGTTTTACAATTTTCTCTCCTATAGAATGCGATGCACAATTCCATGGATTACACTGTTACTATTGTAATAATGAATCAGGCGTTAAATCAAATAAACCAGATTTTAGACATCACATGTTACATAGAGCTACAGTAAACCCCCTCTAATGCAACCAACAAAAAAGGGCATAATTCACAGTGACAAAGGCAGGTGGTAGCTTAAAAAAAGACAGCCATGTTTATTCATTACGTGGTCGCATTAGAGGGGTTTAACTGGTACAGATAAAGGAGCGTACCCAATTTATAAAAAAAAACACCATTTCTCCACTTAAAAGTTTACATCTAGATGAGAGTCCAAGTAACTCGGCGTCACTTCAGGATCAAAGCTACGTCACTTCCGGATCAAAGCTGTCCACGTGACCAATATTGTTTTCAAAACCATGCGTTTCAATAGCTTCTCAAATCTGGATCTGGTTCAAGCAGTCAACATTGTACCAGATCATACTCTTGATCTGACACTTCCTTTTACAACGACTAAGGATTAACCCTTTCCCTGTTCTACGTTTAATTCAAATTTCAAAACCTGCTGAATATTCATGGAAAATGTAGTGAAAATATAGTTACAACGAAATATGGAAGATGGAACATTGTAGCAATTTTAGAAAGTATAGAAACACATCTGCTCCTTTAGCAAACAGAGCATACCCTGGTTAGACGGCTCCTATAGGAGCCGTCTGATCTGGGTCTACTCTGTTTGCAAATGCGTGAAAACACGTTTATACGAAGGAAAGGGTTAAAACTAAACAAGACGCACAGTTTTTGGCTAGCTTCATGTCTAACAGCCTTCCAAAGGAAACTACACTATCGAGACAGATGTTTCTCTTTGCGAGAAATAAAACTTATTTGTGACTCTGAAAATCGATTGGAGCAGATATTAAAACAGCTGCAAACTGATACAGACATTAAAGATACATGTATGAAGATACATGCCTTAAGGATACATGTATGAAGATACAGACAATGAAAATACATATCTAAAGATACGGGCATTAAAGGTATACATGTATCAAGATACAGACAATGAAAATACATGTATGAAGATGCGGACTAAAAATATATATGTATGAAGATACATGATCACAGGCATGCACGGTAGAATCCCTATATTTATTGCTGCCATTTAATTCTTTACTTCATGAAAGTTCATGTAGGCAATAGTGACATCATTAGTATTAATCAGATGATTGCCGTATCCGCGTAAATGTTCTTTACTATTGTCATATCCGCGCAAAGGTTCTGTACTATTGTCATATCCGCGTTAGTTTCGACAGTATTGCGATATCTCCGTAAAGTTTCTGTACTCTTCCTCTATTGTCAAGTTTCTGTACCATTGCCTTATCACCGTAAAGTTTCTGCACTATTGTCATATCCGCATAAATTTCCTGTACTATTGTCATATTCGCGTAAAGTTAATATACTATTTTCATATTAGCGTAAAGCTTCTTCTATTGTCATATCTGCGTACTATTGTCACACTTGGGTAAAGTGGCTGTACTGTTGACATATCCGCGTGAAGTACCGGTTCTATTTTCATATGGGCGTTAGGTTTCTGTACTATTATCCTATTACCGTAAAGTCTCTGTATTATTACCATAACGAAATGTGTCTATGCTCTTGTCCTATCACCGTAAAGTTTCTTAAACTTTGCACTATTGCTCAATCTCCATAACAGGACTGTACTATTGCCATATCGCCATAATAGGACTGTACTATTGCCCTACCCCCATAACAGGACTGTACTATAGCCCTGTCTCCATAATAGGACTGTACTATAGCCCTATCTCCATAATAGGACTGTACTATTACCCTATCTCAATAATAGGACTGTACTATAGCCCTATCTCCATAATAGGACTGTACTATTACCCTATCTCAATAATAGGACTGCACTGTTGCCATATCGCCATAATAGGACTGTACTATTGCCCTACCCCCATAACAGGACTGTACTATTGCCATATCGCCATAATAGGACTGTACTATTGCCATATCTCCATAATAGGACTGTACTATTACCCTATCTCAATAATAGGACTGTACTGTTGCCATATCGCCATAATAGGACTGTACTATTGCCCTACCCCCATAACAGGACTGTACTATTGCCATATCGCCATAATAGGACCGTACTATTGCCATATCGCCATAATGGGACTGTACTATTGCCCTACCCCCATAACAGGACTGTACTATTGCCATATCGCCATAATAGGACTGTACTATTGCCCTACCTCCATAACAGGACTGTACTGTTGCCATATCGCCATAATAGGACTGTACTATTGCCCTACCCCCATAACAGGACTGTACTGTTGCCATATCGCCATAATAGGACTGTACTATTGCCCTACCCCCATAACAGGACTGTACTGTTGCCATATCGCCATAATAGGACTGTACTGTTGCCATATCGCCATAATAGGACTGTACTATTGCCCTACCCCCATAACAGGACTATACTATTGTCCTATCTCAATAATAGGACTGTACTATAGCCTATCATCATAAGATTGCCCTATCATCATACAATATTCGTACTACTGTCCTATCTCGGTAAAATTGATGTACTGTTTCAAACGAGTCTTGTGATACGTGGGGGAGAGGTTAGGGAAAGTGTATTGTATGATATAAAACTCACTATGTTATTCGTTTCCTCACTGTGAAAAATTAATGTGTGTTCAAAATTGAATATGTTGCATTTTTGACTAATTCCGATTAGACTTTTGATAAACTATTGGCCGAGTGTCAAACAGCTTGGATCCTAGTGAGATGCCAAGTTACTCTGAGTCCCATCTGGACCCAAGCTGTTTGCAAAAGCGATTCAAGTCGCGGATATTGTGATAAGGCCTGAGTCTATTATTTGAAAACGAGATTGTAATATTGATTGGCAGATATAGAATAAAAATGTGGGAAAGGGTTATAAACAAAAAATATCATCTACAAAATAAAGAGACAGCACTATCGACCAGGACAAATATTAAGAGTACGTGTACAGCTGTCCAATATATTATTTGAATCTACAGTAAAACCCCGCTAATGCGACCACCTGAAAGAGCTATACTTATGGGTGTTCGATACAGGTGGTAGCTTAATGCTGGACAAAAGTAATGCAGAAAGCTCCTAGAGGAGCTTTCTGCATTACTTTTGTCCTGCATTAAGCAACAACCTGCTTATAAAGACATCCATGTTTTTATTAAGTGGTCGCATTAGAGGGGTTCTACTGTACATGTAAGATACAGTTAGAACGCTTTACAACCGTCACACAAGATAACTTTATCTTTACCCTCTACCTGACGAATATTCATATCAGAAATAAACGACTATGAATATTGATTAGATGCATTTGGTAAATAACATACGAACGCAGAAATGTTTGGTTATGGCAGAAACTGTACAATTAGATCTATATAGTTCCATAAGCAATCCGAGTAGACCAGGGCCCGTGTTCATTAAGCTCCTAAGGAGAAACTTAGCAATCAGAGTAGACCAGGGCCCGTATTCATTAAGCTCCTAAGGAGAAACTTAAGAAAATTCGTTAATTTCTTGAATACTCCTTAGTCCTGTAAAATCAATATAAGCAAAAATATAAAATATATTTCAGAAAATATATATTCAACTAAATATTCTAGAAGTCATGGAATGAAAATTTACTCGATAGTTTTGCTACAGATGCAGACAGAAATATTTTCCTGAAGTTGTCCTAAGGTTGAACTATTCCTAAGGAGCTTTATGAATATGGGCCCAGAACTACAAATAAAGGTGCGTACTCAAATACTAAAATCGTCACTTTTCCACCAAACACTTTGGTGTGACCATTCTTTAGAATCGTCTGGAAGAGACGATTCTAAAGAGTGGTAACAACATAGAGTTTGTTGGAGAAATGAAGAAGTTATTCCTGAAAATGTTTTAATTTACGCATCTTATCTGGACATCTTGAGTGGACCCAGTCAGGACGGCTCATACAAGGGCCGAATGATCTGGATCTTCTCTGCTTACAATGTCGCTAAAGTGTGTATCTAGGGTATACATTGTTTAAGCACATTACTGGCGAGTTCTCAACTACATTCGCAAACAATTTTGCGATGAGAAGTCGAGACATATGCTGCCTTATCTTGACCCGAAATAGTTAACACTGGTTGTAGTTTAGTAGAGACTCAGCCAAATACTTGTTTTAATCTTTTGTCTTATACAAGCGCGTTTTATGCCTTTGCAAACAGAGTAGACCTAGACCAGACGGTCCAAATAGGAGCCGTCTGATCAGGGTCTGCTCTGATTGCTTTTGAAATTATATAGATCTTATTCTTAAATTTCTACCATTGCCAAACATCCTTTTGTTTATATGACATAATCAAAAATATTCAGCCAATAAATATTCGTGAATTATATTATTCTTGCCTGAATATTCATGAAGCAAACGTTAAAATAGGACAGCTGGAAGATGCGACAATGTACAGTGCATAGTAAAGGATAGACAGACTTCGAGGCCAGATTTGTTTCCTGTTATCGATTTTTCACCCGGGATCTTCAGTAGATATCCACCATGATTAACGCGACATGAGAAGAAACAAACAGTCTCGGAAAACAAATAAGACAGGCTTGATAACGACGTCTCGCTTTTAAAGTTTGATTGAAGGTTTTTGGGGCGAGCCGTGCTCACAGGTAGCCGTGCCGCTTTTAAAGTTTGATTTAAGTTTTGTTGGCAAGTAGGCATGTCGCTTTTTTAGATTGACGAGTTTTTGGCAATCTTAATAAATACGTCTCGCTTTTGTTTGGGCGAGTCATGCTCACAGGTAACCGTCTCGCTTTTAAAGTGTGATAAAGGTTTATTTGATGATCCGGGCTCACAGATAGCCGTGTGAAACTGACTTTGCAATGTTTTATGCAATAAAACGCCTCTAAATTGGACGTTCAACTTATCTTCTGGGCTTTTTCAGCGTAAACCATAAAAACAGAAAAACAGGTTTACTAAAACAAATAACAAATGTATGGCTGAGGTTAAGGAATAAAATCCAATGAAATCTACACTTAAATAATTTATCAACGTTAATTTGGAATTGTACACCTTTTGTGTATAGATTTCCGTATGTACTTGTTCTAATTACTTAAAACCTCTCTATAACGGCCTCTAAATTGTATTAATTAGATGGTATCTAGGACATGTGACTGCTTAAAGCAAGGTGACAGTAAAACAGAATGCTCCTATATAGGAGCGTTCTGTTTTACTTTCACCTTGCTTTAAGCAGTCACCTTCATTTAACACAAAATATTTGATGTAATTTAGTGGCCGTTATAGAGAGGTTTCACTGTATCTTAATCCAAAGTGCTTGCAAATGTTATTATAAAGTTTGAACAGCATCCATTGACATAATGTTACCACAGTGAACGTATCAAGCTGTTTGCAAAATTTACTAATAATGTTTAGTTTGCGTTTGCCATTATACGAGTAAGGCTATTTTTAGACCCCACCTATTAGAATAAATATACAGAAAATGAGCATTCACTTGAAAAAAGAAAGATTTAGAATTGTGAAGTTTGAAACCATTGTGATAAATAGAGCATTTGCTCATATGGAGCAAATGCTCTATTTATCAAAACGGTTTCAAAAAGTGACTTTTACAAAGGCGTCAATATGAGGGAATGGGTTAATTCACATGCACTTTAATTCATTTAGAAACAAAACTGTCAGTTTTTCAACCATGTGTGTTGTTTGCTGTTGTTGAATTTAGAAATTGTAATCAGAACGTCAGATAACATGTTTCTATATACATCTAGGAGCTTTCTGCATGACGTTCACCGTGCATTAAGCAGCCATCTGCCTAAAAGTATTTAAATTCTTCTCTACTGGAATTCCTGTTTAAAGGGGTTCTACTGTACATGTAAGGAACTTCTTCATGCCCCTTTCTTGTCGAGAAGGCGCCATATTACTGTGAGTTTCATCTTGACCCGAAACGTTGTAACAAATTATGCACATGACATCCATTGACATGTATCATAGTAAGCCCCATCGCCAATATTAAATTACATGTCTCCTGACATGGCAAATTCTATTTTGTATCTCCGGTCCGTTACATCAAACTCATGTAATCATTATATTGTGTGTGATAACTGATTCTGTTCAAATACAAGACGCCAATACCGAAAGAAATAACTTATCATTTCTTTGAATATAAGTCCATTCTTTCCACTGTCATGCAAAACTCCAATAAATAGGAATCGCATTTTCCACAGATTCTGTCAGGCCGGTGAAGAAAACTTAAACGAATTTTATATTTTATTGGTGAAAGTCCTTGTGGAAATATTCGCAAGATGGTTGCACTTGGAATCTGGCAATCGGAATACCTCGGGGATTTCTACGTAAATCATCTCGGAAACAACATGGTGTCCGTCATATTAACTTGCTCTTTTCAAAATGAAGTCGCAGAACAAGGAATGTCAGTTTAACCCCTTACTCCAAAAATACGCATTTAACGCTTTTGCAAACATAGTAGATACATACCAAATGGCTCCTATAGGATCCATCTGATCAGGGTTTCCTCTGTTTGATAATGAAACAATACGGATCTTGTTTATAGTTTCCGCCAGGGTTAGCTTTTGTGATCACCTGATGTCCGTCGTCCGTCGGTGTGCGCCGTGCGCCGTGCGTCGTGTGTCGTGCGTCGTGCGTCGTCAGTCGTCAACAATTTGAACTTTAAAAATCTTCTCCTCTGAATCTACAGGGTTCTCAGCTTTCATCTTTGGTACATAGCATCATCTTAAGGTCCTCTAGAAAATTTACATAAATTATGCCCCTGGGGTCAAAATTGGCCCTGCCCCAGGGGTGCCTTGTTTTCTATAGAAACATATAGTAAAACTTTGAAAATCTTCTCCTCTGAAACTGGAAGGTTCTCGGCTCTCAATATTGGCACATAGCATCATGATCAGGCCCTCTACAAGAGTTATATAAATTGTGCCCTTTGGGTCAAAATTGGCCCCGCCCCAGGGCCAGCTAGTTTTCTATAGAAACATATATAAAAGTGAAAATATTCTCCTTTGATTGTCTGGTGAGCGCTTCACGGCCATTCTGGTCCTCTTGTTTTATTCTTAATACTCCCATCATCAATAAATGAATGATCGCTTAAGACAGATTCTACTGTATTTTATAGTCATGTTGTCATTATTTCTTATAGATTTGTGAATATTCAAAGATTAAAAAGGTTGATGTAAATGCTATTTTGAAAGACGGATGAAACATTTGAAACATAAACGGCAGATGATAGACTTATCATAAAAAAGAGAGCTTGTAAAATGCGAAAGTGTCTGTGTATATATAGTAACTGATAAAGCCTGGAGCATTTCACCAAGTTTCACAAACTGGTATATTTACGAGGTATCCTTCCGAGCTTACCGGAAACCCACGAGTAGTTACGATTGGTAACCTGGATATAACGTTGAACGATTTGCGATATGGTAATGCTATAAACTATGGCACATTCTTAAATATTTAAACAAACAGGAAAACAAAGAATGGCATAAATCTAACAGTGGAATCTTACATACATCAGAACTATAAATAAGACGGGGTAAGACGATTCTAAAGAGTGGTCACAGTATAGGGTTTGGTGGAGAAATGACGATTTCAGTATGTGAGTACGCACTTTTTCTGCATCTCTGATTTCCATAAGCAAACAAAGCAGATTCTACATATCCTACAGTCTAATCTGGGTCAACTCTGTTCATAAAGATGTAAAAGGCGCACCTGTCAATTAAAGAGTTAACCCTTTACCCCATGAATATTCGTATGAAGAAATAATGACACGATGAATATTAATTAGATTAATAGTTACAGTAAAATATGGACATGGGAATGTTTTTCAATGACAGAAAATGTAGAAACAAATATATATTACAGGAAAAGCATAAGCAAACATGGAAGGCCCTGATCAGACGGTTCCTATAGGAGCGGTCTGATCTGGGGTTCTACTCCGTTTGCAAAGGCGTAGAAAGGCGTATTTATGGAGTAAATGTATGACATAATTTATAATATATAACGTATTTATGGAGTAAATGTATGACATAATTTATAATATATAACGTATTTATGGAGTAAATAGTTAAACTGAGACTGTCTTCCTTTGGTCCGCTGTAAGAACATTGTTATTGTGCCTGCTTTTCCCGTCCCTTTTATGAACTAATGAAGTGGTCACAGTACAGGGTTTGGTGGAGAAATGACGATTTTAGTATTTGAATACACACCCTAATATGTAGCTCTGATTGAACGTAACTCTTTACCTAATGGAGACACGTATTCACGTCTTTGTAAACAGAGTAGAGTCTTATCAGAGTGCTCCTGTTTGATAACGGTCTGCTCTGTTTATTCATGAAATAATATAGATCTGGCCCCGTGTTGATAAAGCTCCTAAGGAGAATATTGAGACAAATTCTTAGTTTTGTAACATTTCTTATTCTCATAAAATCAATATAAGTAAAGTTATTCTTGAGTAATCAAGCTTAATGTAAAAATGTTTACACAATATTCCAAGAGCAATTGAATGAAAAATGAAAAACAAAAATCTCCAAAGTTTTGCTACTACACTGAACCCTCATTACAACGGAGGTGGTTGTTTCCAGACATTTTTGCTGGTATAATGAGGTTGCCATTATAACTAGTTTAACTATGAAATGAACCATATGGTCAGTTTTAAACAAGTACCAACAGGTGAACGCTTAATGCTGAACACAAGAAGTGCAAAAAGCTCCCTTTGCACTTCTTGTGTTCTGCATTAAGCGATCGCCTGTCTTATTGGCATTGTACCTAATTTATTCAGTGGTTGTTTCTAAGACGTAACGATAATTTTGTTTCAAGTGCATACTGCCGGTATAACGAGGGTGCAATTGTAACAAATGTCGGTAAAATGAGGGTTCACTGTAATTTGGACATAAATAATCCCGTTAAGTAGTCCTAACGTTACACTATTCATATGGAGTTTTATGTATATGTACCCTGAATCTACAGTTTCTGCCATGGCTATAATATTCTGTGTTTTTGTACCATTATTGAAAGGATCTGATAATAATTATTCATGATGTCGTTATTTCTTACATGAATATTCATGATGTAAAGGATGAAATAGATATCTAAATAATGAAACAGGCTATGATAAAGATGGCCTCCCATCTCCCTTCCTCCACCCCCCTCTCTCTCTCTCTCTCTCTCTCTCTCTCTCTCTCTCTCTCTCTCTCTCTCTCTCTCTCTCTCTCTCTCTCTCCCCCCTCTCTCTCTCTTCGTAATATATACACATTTTCCTGTTCTTTGTTTATTCCGAATTCCCATTCCTACTGAATATGCATGGACAAAATAATTATAACGAAATATGAAACATAGAAAACTGTAGCCATTTTAGAAAGTAAAGAAACATATTTCAAATTCCATTAATTAGCAAACAGAGCAGACCCTGATCAGACGGCTCTGGGTCTACTCTGTTTGCATATGCGTGAAAACATATTTACATGAAGGAAAGGGTTATACAAAGAGAGAGAGAGAGAGAGCTGTCTCCTTTATGACAAATGAATTATCGACTCTCATAAACTGAGAGGTTCTCGGAGTTATGTCGTTTTAGCTGGTAATTTAACCCTTTCTATGTTAAGCGCGATCTGAATGGCTTTTGCATACAACCTGGACCCAGATCAAACGCCGAGTAACTCGGCAACTGATCTTGATCCAAAGTGTTTGAATATTCGGTCAAGAGTTTCTTAAAGGTTTGAACAAATCGGATATAAGTTAAAAATAAAACAGATCAGGTTTTTATCGGGTTTTATTTTTTTCAGCACGAGGATGGTTAAATAGAAATAGGGCCTATTTGTCTTTGGCTTGGTTGTTAGTATTCCGGTACCAATGAAAACGAAGTAATCGATGGAAGTCGTTGAGTAAGATTGTCTGTAACAGACAGGCAGAAAATCTCGGCAAGCAACTTTAATCATTTGAACATTAAAAGAAGTTGCTTTTATAAAACTCTGTGTCTGCTGAAATTCCTGAAAATATGTTTAACTCTTCTCGTGTTCTCACGCATTTGCAAACAGAGAAGACCAGATCAGACGGCTCCTATAGGAGCCGTCTGATCAGGGTCTGCTCTGTTTGCTAGTTTAATTTGAAAGATACGTTTCTTCACTGTCTGAAATGGATACAATGTTCCACCTTCCATATTCCATTATTATTTTTTTTTGTCCATGTATAGTCAGTAGGTATTGCAATTTGGAATTAAAATAGAACATTGAAAGGGTTAAACGTTTTTCTCCAACCCCCCATTCCGTGAATATGCAGGTAAGAACCAATGACATCATACATGTATACATGATATGAAGTTTTATAATGGACACACGACATTTTGACCATAAATCAAATCTATATTAACCCTTTCACCGCCGATATAGCATAAATGCACCACGACAAATAGTGCAGTCCCAGATCAGATGCCGCCTTTTCTCATTTTGTAGTTCTATTTATGTGCTTTATTCCTTTGAAACTTTCATTTATTTATCTCATTTCCTTATTGTACCGAATGATTTAACAAAAATTGGATTGCAGACGACAATTAGAAATGTGGCGCCGAAAGGGTTAACTCATAGGCAAACTTAACAGGCTGCTCTTACATGCACCGTCTGGTCTGTTTGAAAAGGTGGCAAAATCATGTTTATAGAGTAACGGGGTAACACGTCCATTGTAGGAACTTGCACACGAGAATCAATTGAATATAAACGAGTGTCTTCCACTTGATTATGTCGATTATATTATGATAATACGCATATAGCTTCGTTTCTTCTTTTAACCCATTACCTCATATGCTATTTTTAGATACAACATCTTAGAATTAATCTACCGAAAAGGAGCATTAATTAGAGAAAAGGAAAATTTTAGAATTTTGTTGTTTAAAACCATTTTGACAAATAGAGCATTTGCTCCTATAGGAGCAAATGCTCTATTTATCACAATGGTTTCACAAAGTGACTTTTACAGCGTCGTCAAAAGTCGTCAATATGAGAGAATGGGTTAAACTAAAAACAAACGAGTGAAATTCAGTAAAACCATTTACCCCAAAGAGACGCATGTTTTAAACTCAGGAGTAAAAAATGTAGATGGTTGCTTAATGCATGTCATAAGTCATGCGATAGCTTTCTGCATTGTTTCTGTCCTGCATTAAGCTTATACCTGTCTTATCTCTTTACTAAAAGCTTACATATTAAGTATATAATGGTGTCTTTATATATAAAAAAAAGTAAAAACGTAAAGTACCTAGTTATAGTCTACTTTCAGTCCGAATTACCGCCTAGCCGACTATGCATTTACTCCCCTGTCATTGAGCCATTCGCCTACAGTATTGAACACTGCTAACATATAGCGCAATTATGCATCCGCAGTACCGGCTAGTGACCCTCACAGGCACCCATTTTACCCCTGGTGGAGTTTTCATACCGTGCAAACACAGGAAATTGTAGTCGTGGCAGAAAGTGTAAAATCACATCTATGTTTTATTTCCAGCAAACAGAGCAGACCCTGAACAGACAGCTCCTGGTCTTGGTCTACTCTGTGTGCAAAGGCGTCATTATATGGTGTTTAGGGCAACATACGTATAATAAGACTTCATTTTAATTAAGAAAGCATATTTTGTATCCAGTTTGTTTCCTTTTAGAGTTAACGAAGGCAACAACTTGGTAATTATTGCTTACATGTATGTACAAGACAGTTTGCGCTATTTTCTGCGTATGAATTTTGGACTGTCGTACTTCTTTATATGAATGTTGATATGCGTGCACGTATCGATATTCATTTTGTGATTTGTATTTAAACGCATCAGTACAGTTAAACTCGCTTAATCCTAATTTCAAATTAGTATCATTTCAGGTCTTTATAACTGGTTGCAGATTATTGCTTGCTGAAAATCTCACAGAAAGCTCCCAAAGGAGCTTTCTACATGACGTTCACCCTGCATGAAGCAGCCACCTTTCTAAAAGAGAGCTTAGTTCTTTTTTACTACAATTACCAGTTTATATGGTTATTACCGCATGCAGCAGTTTGAATGAGAGATTTCCTAAGGGACATATTTAATCCGTTCCAGTCAGCTATTTAAGCCGGTATTCTATGATTTCTTTGTACAGAATGAAATAACATAGTTTTCAAACGTACGTAATGTGTCTATTGCGTATACAGTAAAACCCTTTTATAACAAACACACCAAAACACGTTCTATTCTTAGTTTTAAGTACATATTGTAGCTTAATGCAGGATGAATGTAGTTCAGAAAGCTCCTATAGGAGCTGTCTGCACCACAATCGTCCTGCATTAAGCAGTCATCTTTTCATTTGCTGAAGACTACCATGCATATGTATGAAGGGTTCGCTACAGTAATGTATACACGTATTGCGCAATCAATATGGCCATCAAAAGGTACGTGTTAACTCATTAACGAATGATATATTGACTATATATATTAATTAACCTATGTTTTATAATGGCTTTATAAATGAACTATTTATTATACTAATACGGAAACTATATAATCAGAAAAGGAAACAAACGTAATACAGAAAGCTCCTGTTGATCACATTGGTTTCAAAACTACAAAATTCAAACATTTTCCTTTTCTCTAGTAAATGTTCCTTTCGGTAGATTTATTGAGGTTGGATCTACAATAGCCTATGTGTTGACAGACACTACACATTCTTAGTAAGTTTAGCCCTTTCAATGTTCAATATGCATGACATTGTAAGAAATAATGACATCGTGGATAGTTATCAGCTGAAATTTTATAATGGCTTATATACATATTTCACATATATTTCACATATGGACATAGCCATATAGACAATTCGTTTCTTAGGCAATATTAGTTATGTTTTCCCTAAATGGAAAGATAGTGCCATGCACTCATATGGTTTGTATACAGTGTTATATTGGGAAAGGGTTAAGACTTTTCTTTGTTTGCTTTGCAAACAGCGACTCACTGCTGCTAAATAGAATACTAGTTATGGTCATAAAGAGTCTCTGAGAGAACCAATTTATATGGAAATTGATAAAAATACATTTCCTTCTTTCATGAAAATATACGATATCACTTTGCGCTTATTCGTTTGAAAACTGCAGACAAGATGCGTACAGGTCAATCAAGATCTCTTATTTCTGAGATAAACCCTTCTCTCTGCTACTCAATAGAAACTCACCTCTGGTGCGATTCTAATGAGTAGGTTTCTGGTAGAAATATAAAAATATAGTATACTTATATTCATAGGTCCAGATAAGATGCGTCGATTAAAGCTTTTTCAAGAATAACTTCATTATTTCTCCACCAAACCCTATGTTGTGACCACTCTTTAGAATCGTCTCTTCGAGACGATTCTAAAGAGTGGTCGCAACATAGGGTTTGGTCTCTTCGAGACGATTCTAAAGAGTGGTCGCAACATAGGGTTTGGTGGAGAAATTATGATTTTGGTATTTGAGTATGCATCTTTATTTATCTGTAGCTCTGTACACCTCATATAAACATTTCTGTGTTAGCATATTTAATTATTTCTATAATTTTCAGCAGGTTCAAACAAATGTCAAATTATCTGCAAATTAAAACAATAAATTGATTAACAGCCATGGTCCGCTTTCACACATCTCAAACTCAGATTCATGCTAAAAATCAGATTTTTCTCAAAGTCCGTGTCATGAGATGAGAATTAACTCAAAATTGGCTTTCACAAACAAATTGCACGCGTATCGATAAACTCGTGCACTTTAGGGCTTGAAATTTAGTGGAAAAGTTTATAGTTAAAGCCAATTTAAACAAAGTCTTATTTGAGACAAATTCTTATAAGAAGTTGAGACAAAGTGCGAGATCCCAAAGAAGCTGTCTTCCATTTAGCATTCAGAAGTTATCTAAATTCTTCTGGTAATATCCTAGAATAGCTCCCCACACCGCGGAATGAATCGGAATACCTTTGACATTGCCTCCATTGGTACATGTATTTAAGTATACACTCATTCCGAGATAATGCGACAATAGCGTTGGGGGCTATTCCAGGATATTTTTAATCACTTGGTCAAGGTCAAGGCTGCGTGGTGTTTGTATTTTGGCTCTGAGGATTTGTCCCCCCCCCAGTTTTAACCTTTTTGGGCGCGTTGACAGGATAGTTTCTAGGCAGAAGTGAAGTCGGATAGTGTATACCCAGGTATATGTAGGTGGTATTTCCAGTTTCGTCACATTTAGGATTTTTTGTGTTTATCGGTATTTATTTTTCATACTGAAATATATTTAAAACTCATAGCTAAAGGTGCGTGTGCCTATCCGTGTCACGCTTCATTGACCCTTTACCTGAATAGATGGACTGTCACCAGAAAGCATAGTACCGTTGCACAGCTTATTTCTAAGTACGATACCCACGTTTTCTCCGTGCTGCCGCTACGCTACGCTAGTTTGAGCTTTGAACGGTTTACCGCTAGGCGGTGTAATCCGTAGCACCGCATCGTGCTACTTGATGCAGGGTGATATGCATGCAGAAAGCTCCTAGAGGAGCTTTCCGCATGAATTTCACCCTGTATTAAGCTGCCACCTGTCTCTAAGACCGATATGTATACTTAACTGAACGTCCGGTTTAGACGGGTTTAATTGTACTTAACTTATATCATGTGATATACAACCTGCCTTGCTTGCAAGCAACTTGCCTCGTGTAACTCGGCGTCTCGTCAGGACCCAAGCTGTTGAATTCTTGATAAATGCTTTATCAATACAGTGAAACCTCTCTATAACGATAATTAGTTGGTATTTCGGGAAGGTGGCTGCTTTAGCAAGGTGAAAGTCAAACAGAACGCTCCAATAGGAGCGTTCTGTTTTACTAGCAGACACCTGCCTGTAACGCAAAATACTTGATGTAATTAAGTGGCCGTAATAGAGAGGGTTAACTGTAACTTGAGACGCCGAGTCACTCGGCGTCGAGTCATTCGGCGTCGAGTCACTCGGCGTCGAGTCACTCGGCGTCGAGTCACTCGGCGTCTCTTCGGGATCCAAACAATTTGTCACTGTGGTTGTTTTTCAAACAAAA
This sequence comes from Azorinus chamasolen, assembly GCA_963576725.1. Classification (NCBI taxonomy): domain Eukaryota; kingdom Metazoa; phylum Mollusca; class Bivalvia; order Cardiida; family Solecurtidae; genus Azorinus; species Azorinus chamasolen. The sequence goes on from OY755251.1 coordinate 35,196,140, forward strand.
TTGAAGAAAAATATAAAAACAAATGAAAAGTGCAGCAGACGAAAAAGTTATCAGACAACAAAAATTGTCAGCCAAAGAGTTAAGCAGAGGTCATGTTTACAACGTAAGAAGGGTGAAACGCACACTTTCGCTGCCAAATACCGCCGTGTGGAAATCTTGTCCTCTGCTATTGCCTTCGTTTGTTTTCTTTCCAAAAAACCGCCACAGTATCACATAGTTTGGATCCTGATGAGACACTGGGTTACTCGACCTGGCATCTGGATCTAGACTGTTTACATAGGTAATCAAAGATGCATCATTGGCAGTGAAATAGTTAACATGGCCAAGCAAAGCTGTTTTAATGTACATTTCTCCAAGTGCTACATTTTATGAACTATTTACTGGAAACATGCGGAAATAAAATTTGATATTTATCCCATTGGCAGTAACAATTCGCTATCAATGTAGCAGACATATTGTTAAATTAAGCAGGGAGGATTTTTCCAGCATTCAAGCACATTCCCTGTGGGCACTGGCTGATAGAGCTTTCTGATATTGAAATCTCCCCCGTTCGTTACAAAATGCCGCCATTGTCTCCCCACAAAAATCCCAGATAGAGGTCTGAGAATGCCATTGCAGCCTGGCTGCTTGTTGCTGCAAAGTCGTTTCTTGAAAAAGTACCGAGGTCCAGATAAGATATGTAAATCTAAACATTTTCAACAGTAGCCGCTTTACTTCTCCTCCAAACCTATACTGTGACCACTCTTTAGACTCTTCGAGACGATTCTAAAGAGTGGTCACAGTATATGGTTTGGTGAAGAAATCACGATTTTAGTACTTGGGTACCCACCTGTATCTGTAACTCTGATTTACAAATATCACGTTTTCATAAACTACATGTATATACAAGGTTCATATATACACACAACAGATGTTTGCTTGACTATTTCCTTATGTTGCTGCTACTATATGAGAAGAGATACGATCTAGGTCAGGTTTGAACATTCCACAGGGCTGCAGATAAGATACATGTGTATGTATTGATCTAGGTCAGATTTGAGCATTTTACAGGGCTGTAGGTAAGATACTGATCTAGGTCAGATTTGAGCATTTCACATGACTGTAGATAAGATATGCACTGATCTATATCAGGTCTTAGCATTTCACATGACTGTAGATAAGACATGTATTGATCTATGTCAGGCATTAGCATTTCACATGATTGCAGATAAGATATGCCCTGATCTATGTCAGGTCTTAGCATTTCACATGGCTGTAGATGAGATATGCGCTGATCTAGGCGAGGCTTGAGTATTTCACAGGACTGTAGAGAAGATATGCGCTGATCTAGGCCAGGCATGAACATTTCACAGGGATGTAGAGAAGATATGCGCTGATCTAGGCCAGGCCTGAGCATTTCACAGGACTGTAGAGAAGATATGCGCTGATCTAGATCAGGCCTGAGCATTTCACAGGCATGTAGAGAAGATATGCGCTGATCTAGGCGAGGCCTGAGCATTTCACAGGACTGTAGAGAAGGTATGCGCTGATCTAGGCCAGGCATGAGCATTTCACAGGGATGTAGATAAGATATGTGCTGATCTAGACCAGGCATGAGCATTTCACAGGGATGTAGAGAAGATATGCGCTGATCTAGGCCAGGTCTGAGCATTTCACAGGGATGTAGATAAGATATGTGCTGATCTAGGCCAGGTCTGGGCATTTCACAGGGATGTAGAGAAGATATGTGCTGATCTAGACCAGGTCTGAGCATTTCACAGGGATGTAGAGAAGATATGTGCTGATCTAGGCCAGGTCTGAGCATTTCACAGGGATGTAGAGAAGATATGTGCTGGTCTAGGCCAGGTCTGAGCATTTCACAGGGATGTAGAGAAGATATGTGCTGGTCTAGGCCAGGTCTGAGCATTTCACAGGGATGTAGAGAAGATATGTGCTGATCTAGGCCAGGTCTGAGCATTTCACAGGGATGTAGAGAAGATATGTGCTGATCTAGGCCAGGTCTGAGCATTTCACAGGGGTGTAGAGAAGATAGGTACTTATCTTCCAACACCTCTTATTTCTCTGCCAAACCCTATTTTCTTGCTACTCATCAGAATATACTCTCCGAAGCGATTCTAATGAGTAGCAGCAAGATCGAGATTGGTGGAAAACTATAAGACTTATCTTACTTAGATTTATTAACCCTATACTCCATAAATATGCCTTGGCAAACAGAAAAGACCCAGATCAGACGGCTCCTGTAGGAGTCGTCTGATCAGGGTCTGCTCTGTTGTTTAGGAAATGATATAGATAGGATTGTATAGTTTCGACCATGGCCAAACGTTCACGTGTTCATGTGCAATTATAAAACAAATACTCTTTTTAATATTTATAAGTGTAATTATTTCTTAAATGAATATTCATGGAGTAATGTATGTGCTAATTACATCTCTATATACGCATCGGAATTATTTTCATGCATATACAATGTAGCTATGGTTGTTGCTACATACATATTAACCCATTTGCTCCCGGTGGATTCTTCCATGCTTATATATTGGATTACTCCAATTTTTTTTTATCTAAGGGGTGCATTGCCTAAATTTTCAATTGCGTTTTGTTTATATTGGTATTCCTATCAGCAAACAGTGTAGACTATGATCAGACGCCGCATTATGCTTTGGCAGACACTGTAGAATCATATCTATATTAAACCTTTCGGCGCCAAATTTCTAATTGTCGTCTGCAATCAAATTTTGTTAAATCATTCGGTAAAATAAGGAAATAAGATAAATAAATGCAAACTATATATAGAAATAGAGTTTGAGACAAATAGAGAAGTCCCTAATCAGACGCCGTCTTAAAAAGGCGGCGTCTGATCTGGGACTGCACTATTTGTCGTGGTGCATTTATGCGACATCGGCGGTGAAAGGGCTAACTCAGCTAATAGCCATGCATGATATCAATATCTGTTAGTAGAAAACTCATCAGGTACAGTGTCAAAAAAACTTAGTGCCAAACAGCTTGGAACCTATTTGGGTCGAGTTACTCGGTGTCTGATCTTGGTCAATGTTGTTATGTCATCATCAAACAGAGCAGACCCTGATCAGACGGCTCCTATAGGAGCCGTTTGATCTGGGTCTACTCTGTTTGCAAAGGTGTAGAAAGGCGTATTTATCGAGTAAAGGGTTAAAAGTCAAATTATTTCTACTTTAAACCCATAGCTGGGACTACTTTTTGAGACCATTCTAATTTGTAGGGACAGAACTACTATAGATTTGCTTGAGAAATGAAGAAAGAATTTTTAAAAATATTTAGTTCACCCTCATTTTACCATATACAATATGGTTCTATGACAACACACTATGCCACAATACAGAGTTTGTGTTTTAGTCAGTTTTTCTTAACCTTCTTGCCGCCAAAATAAACCGCTTTCTTCTGGTTTCAAAGCGAATATTTCTTTCATTTCTGTTAAAACGTAGAATGCCGAACAGTGTTAGACATTGGTGCAAAAGTTATCAAAGATTTGCCTATGGCGGCAAATGCGTCTAGTACATTAAATGCAAATCATCAGGAAAAATAATTTGAGACATTCTGCTATTTCACCATAACGCTCAATTAGGTTACAGTACCCTTCAACGCTATCTAGATTTTTTTCAAATAGGTTAAATTCCCAAATCGAACAGGTTAGGCTGACCGTGAATATTTAAAGTCGTTATTTTTAAGAAAAGTGCAATATGACAAACAGTGCAGACTCTGATGAGAGCCCTCTGATATGGGTCTACACTTTTTGCAAAATACATTAGTGCCTCATTTCCCGCATTGCACGGGTTATCCCTTACAACGCTGTGAAGAAATAACATTTTTCCAAAGTTGGAACTGATCAATTTTGACGACATCCGATTGGTCTCAGCTTTTTGACACTACCGACCGAGTGTCAAATAGTTTGGATCCTGATGAAACCTCGAGGTAATCGACACCTGCTCTGGATCCAGGCTGCTTACAAAATTCCATTTAAGTCGCACTAACAAAATTCCATTTACGTCGCTCCATTTAAGTAGCGGTGTATATATTAAAATCCTGATAGTTCGAGCACTACAAATTTATGATTACCGATCCGTATGGCAGGTGGCAGCTTAATGCAGGGCGAAAGTCATACAGAAAGCTCCTCTAGGAACTTTCTGTATGACTTTCATCCTGCATTAAGGAGCCACCTGCATAAAAACTTCTCAAAATTTTCATTATTAAGAACTTCGAACAATCGAGTTTCGACTGTAAATCTTAAAGCATATTCTAATGTTGGCTTTAGTTGTAAGCCATTCGACTGCAATCCCAGTGCGTTATTATTGACTTAATTTCTCATCCAAACATTATGAATGGTGCACACAGTAAAACAAACTGCAAACCAGGCTTGGAGTAAAGAAGAAATTTGAAATTCGTAGACAAACGACTGCTTAATGCATAGTGAAAGTCACGGAGAAAGCTCTTTTTGGGAGCTTTCAGCACGGGTTTATGTCACGTCTTAAGCGTTTACTCTATTAACACGCCATTGTACGTCTTTGTAAACAGAGTAGACTAAGATCAAACTATTCCTTCAAGAGCTGTCTGATCAGGTGCTGCTTTGTTTGCTTGTGGAGTAATATAAATGTAGATACGATTCTAGAGTTTCTGCCATGGCCAAACTTTCCTGTGTTCATGTACGAGTATAACAAAATAATCTAATACATGATCTTGAACTACAGATAACAGTGTGTACCCAAATACTAAATTCGCCATTTCTCCACCAAACCCCATAGTGTGACCACTCTTTAGAATCGTCTCGAAGAGACGATTCTAAAGAGTGGTCATACTATAGAGTTTGGTGGAGAAATAAAGGAGCTATTGTTTAAAATGTTAAACTTTACGCATCTTATCTGGAGCTCTGATTATTAAGCATACTGTCATGAGTTCCGACATGAATATGCATAAAGTAAAAGGTCAACGATCACCATTGATACTGATTTGAAGGTCACGTAGACGGGTTTTGCTGTTTAACCCTTTACTTCATATAAACGCCATTCTGTGCCTTTGCAAACAGAGTAGACCCAGATCAGACGGCTCCTATAGGAGCAGCCTGATCAGGGTCTGCTCTGTTTACTCATGGAATAATATAGATCTGATTCTACTTTTCTCCGCCGTGACAAAAGCGTTCTGTGTTAAAACGCCATTTTTTAAAAATAATCTAATTATAGTATTCATTATGTTGTTATTATGTTGATATTTCTTACATGAATATTCATGGAGTAATGGGTTAATGTATCATAGATAATAAAATATAGTTACAGTGAAACCTCCATATCTCGAACATCGAGATAACTCGAGTTAAAAATTAAAAAAGTCGATGCCTTTCAAAATTTGTAATACAAAATTGTTCTGAAATTGATCACCGCACATGTCTTATAAAATATGTGACAGCTTGGTGCAGGTCGCAAGTAATACTAAGAGCTCCTACAGAAGCGTTCAATATTAACTCCGACCTGCATTAAGCTATCACACCGAGAATGTTTATAAGTTAGAAAATAGAAATAGGCAGACTCGAAATCCCGTTATCTCGAAGTGCATTGTATGGACTCTTACAGTCCGATATATTGATATTCCACCGTATCTCGTCATTTGTAGAAATCATAGCAATTGTTTAACCCTTTCCCTGGTGAATCGTCATGTAGGAAAAAATGACTTCATTTATATTACTAAAGTTATTTTTTGTAATGGCATATGAACACATGCCATTTTGGCTCAGACAGAAGCTGTAGAATCAGATCTATATTACACCATACGCAAGCAGAGCAGACCCTATAGGAGCCGTCTGATCCGGGTCTACACTGTTTGCAGATGCGTCAAAATGCGCTTACATAAGGGAAATGGTTAATATTTCACTATTTTCTGTACAATCTAGCTTCTTAACTTTCAACTAAAATGCATAATGCATACGCATGTACCGACAAAATGTTCAAGTAAAGCGATTTATAGGTCATACACAGGCTAATCTCCAACAAGTGGCAGATCACTCTCATGAATATGCATGGATGAATAAATTATTTTATTAGAGAAGACAACAAACAGTGTTAACACACGCCATCGCCTCATTGCGATGCATGAAGCCGGGCCAAATCCCCAGTCATGCCGCTTAGCGCTATGGGACGCATAAAGCCCGGCAAAATCCCCAGTCATGCCGCTCAGCGCTTTGGGACGCATAAAGCCGGGCCAAATCCCCAGTCATGCCGCTCAGCGGTTTGGGACGCATAAAGCCGGACCAAATCCCCCAATATTGCAGCTTAACGTTATTATCCTTTGAGAAACCAGTCATCTGCTCTTAGACTGAAGAAAAACAGAAACGTTTGTCTGTCGAAATTAACGGCTCTCCAAATGTAAGCATGCTGTGGAATGAAATGCTATGACTAAAGAGTTGATTACGCCTCGTAGAAATCAGTTTCACGAAACGCTTACAATTTCTAGACGTTTTACCCAAAATATTCGATCACTATGTCTTCGTTAACTGTCGATGTTTTATTTGCTGATGTCTGCAATTTTGTTTAATCACAAATATGTTTTGCTAGAAACTCCAAGATTCGTTTGGAAGGTTGTTGTTTAACATCACTTCATTCAGTTCACGTGTAAAGTAAATAACAAGCAACGCACGATGTTTTAGCTCATGTCGAGCCCTGTTACACAAAGGTCTGCAAACCTGGCTACTTATGAGCCGAATAGAAATGTAGTGCGGTTTTTCCATCATGCACAGCTACGTGTTTTCACACATTTTTTTAACGAAATGACATTGGAATACAAATAGTGCAGACCCTGATGCGATGGCTCTTAAAATCAGAAGGCTTATCTAGGAGCCCTCTGGGCTGTATCTGCACTACAGTAAACACCCTCTAAACCGCACGTTTAATTTAATATAAATATCAATCTTGGAGACAGGTGGCAGCTTAATGGGAGGGTGAAAGTCATGCAGAAAGCTCCGCTAGGACCCTCCATTAAGCAGCCACCTGCCTAAAAGGGTCTAAATTATTTTATACAAAAATTCGAGTGTTCCACCTTCAATATTTCATTATAACTCTTTTGTCCATGAAAATTCAGTAGGTATTAAAATTGGAATAAATATAGAACAGAGAAAGGGTTAAAGTTGTTTAAACATTCCTTTCAGATTTTGTTTGCAATGGCTGGCAACAAGGTTCAATGCTTTTAAACCATCGTCTTGTCAGAATCCGCTGGCCAGATTTCAATAGAGTATGGTCGAAATGATCCTGTTTTGAAAGGTTGCCAATACTGTTCAAACCATATTGATGGGTCAAAACATGTCCGCCATTGGGTTGCAAGGTGTTTACAAATCGGCCTCTCTGAAACTACCAACCTGATTTCTGTGTACAGTAAAATCGCTCTAAACAGGAATTTAAACAGAGAATAATTTAGATACAATGAAACCTCTCTATAGCGTCCACTAAACTACATCAAATATGTTGTGTTAAAGGCATGTGGCTTGTTAAAGCAAGGTGAGAGTAAAACAGAACGCTCCTATAGGAGCGTTCTGTTTTACTTTCAACTTTCTTTAAGCAGTCACCTGCCCTAAATACCAACTAATTAACACAGTTTAGTGGTCGTTATAGAGAGGTTTTACTATATTTTTAAGCAGGCGGATGCTTAATTCAGGGTGAAAGCCATGCAGAAAGAGTCCTCTTGGAGCTTTCTGCTTGACACTCAACCTGCATTAAGCTACCACCTGCCATACTGACCGGTATTGATACTAATTTGAACGTCCGGTTTAGAGGGATGTATAACTTAACACATTACCCCCTAGTGACGCATTTTTGCGCCTCAATAAATTCACATTGTGAAACAATTGTGATAAATAGAACATTTGCTCCTATGGAGCAAATGCTCTATTTATCACAATGGTTTTAATACTACACAGTTCTAAAACTCCCCTTTTCTATAATTAATGCTCCTTTTCGGTAGATTAATTAAAAAAAGGTTGGGTCTAAAACTAGCCTATGAGATAATGCGTTAATGTTCAATAAAACGATATTTCAATACAACGACACTGTCTGTGGGTACAACGATATTTCAATACAACGACACTTTTGGTGGGTACAACGATATTTCAATACAACGACACTGTGGGTACAACGAGATTTCAATACAACGACACTTTCTGTGTGAACTTATGTAGTCGCTGTAACTAGAGCTGAATGTATATTGAAATTTACAAGAGTTTTTATTTTGAGGAAGTCCACTACCATAACTGATATTCGTAAATCAACAAAGTCCCCGATTCTAATGAGTAACAGCAAGTTAAGGTGAGAAATAAGAGTGTTGGTAGGTCAGGATATAAAAAAATCTACGACCCGGTTCTTCGTTCATGCATTCCTGTATTTTGAATTCAAAACACACTGTAAGCTTTGATTGGCAATCGACCAACATTCTCAACTTTTGAACCAGAAACTGGCTACACCAGTCTTATGAGTTTTTCTGACGCCGGAAGGCTTGTAAGAAATAATGTATCGAATACGAGCTATGCAGTGAAATGCTCTGAGTATTAAAGTGAAAAAGAAAATCACACATATCTGCCATGTCCACATTAGTATATTCTAGCGAATGTAGTTTTCTTTTGTAAGGTAGATGATATAAAAATCGGTGTGGCTATAAAGCAGATACTACAGATACTATTTAGATGGAGAGTTCATACGAAAACATCTGATATTGGTCTAAACATAGTTTGTCTTAATCCCTGTGTAGGTGCACACATAATGCTACAATTAACTACCACTGCAATGAAGTGCCATCTGCAAAGGGTTTCGCCTACTACAATTACGTCAAAGGTTTTCATTAATTTAATTTGCCGTTTTCTGAAACAATTATCACAGTATGAAATTATCACAGTACATTTTGATCCTGATAAGACACCTAGTTTCCCGACAAGTCTCATATAATATCTAAACAAGAGCTACAGGTACGAACCCAAAAATCGAAATCATCATTTCTCCACCAAACCCTATACTGTGACCACTCTTTAGAAACGTCTCGAAGAGACGATTCTAAAGAGTGGTCACAGTATAGGGTTTTTTGGTGGAGAAATAAAGGAGCTATCCTTGAATATGTTTGAATTTACACATCTTATCTGGACCTCTGTAAATGTTTGTGAAGGTGAGCACAGAATAGTTCACCAGGGTTGTAGTACATGTAGTAGTTTAATTAAACTGTTTGCAATATTTCTCCACCAAAGCCTATCTTGCTGTAACTCATTAGAATAGCCGTGATCAATACCCACCTTGTCTACAGCTCTTGCTTATGGCAGCGAAAGAGCTGAGGCATTATCATGGAACAGTATGCAGTGAATCCAATGCATAAATATGAAACATTATCTGGCCAGGGACCACCAAATCACCTAGCGAGAATTCAGAGACGCTAATTTGATCAAGTCAGATCCGCTACGGTGTTGTAGAGACTTTTAAGACTTCATAATCACAGGTCAGTGGAGAAACCTAGTTTACATTATGTACAACTACTGCCTAAGTGTAGCTAATTATTAGATCAGAAGATTTCAAATAATAGCTTTCCCGACTGCAGTCTGCAGAACGTAATGTAGTGGGAAAGAAATGGTGTCAAGACAGTAGAACGTCATTTAGTAGGGAAGAAATGGTGTCAAGGCAGTAGAGCGTAATTTAGTGGGAAAGAAATGGTGTCAATGCAGTAGAACATAATTTAGTGGGACAGAAATGGTGTCAAGGCAGTAGAACGTAATTTATTGGGAAAGGAATGGTGCCATGGCAGTAGAACGTAATTTGGTGGGAAAGAAATGGTGTCAAGGCAGTAGATATGCGTACTAATTCACTCATAATGTCTACTAATTTCTCCAGCATCGAGGTAGGGTTTGGTGAAAGAATAGATCAGTATGCATCATATGTACATGTACTGCCTTGAGTAAAGTCAATATGTAACAGCTACACGACAGAACTACAAGGACTACACAAATGCTTTGACTTATAGTAAGACTAAGTAAATACATGTACACGTGTGTTTGTGTTTGTGTATAGATTACATCCATTGGATGCTAAATATAATTGTATAGTCCATCATCGTGTTACTCTTAACCCATTCCCTCATAGGCTATTTTTAGATCCAGCCTCTTTGAATAAATCTACCGGAAAGGAGCATTAACTAGAGAAAAGGAACATTTTAGAATTTGCGGTGTGAAACAATAATTGTTGTGATAAATAGAGCATTTGCTCCTTTAGGAGTAAATGCTCTATTTATCACAATGGTTTTAACAGGTGACTTTTGCAGAGGCGCCAACGATCTGATTCTGTAAATTCTGTCATTGTCAAAGTTTCCCGTTCAGCCAGTTGATATTAACCTTTTACTTGATAAATAAGTTGTTCTATTCCTCTACAAACAGAACATACCCAGATCAGACGGCTCCTGTAGGGGCCTTCTGATCGGGGCATACTCTGTTTGCGAATTAAATAATATACATCTGGTTACAGTTTCTGTCTTGGCCAAGAAAATCCTGATTTCATGTCATTATAAAATTCATCTAATTAATATTCATGATGTCAATGTTTATTTCATGAATATTCATGGAGTAAAGAGTTAACCATTTCCCTCATGCATTTGCAAACAGAGTAGACCCAGATCAGACGGCTCCTCTAGGAGCCGTCTTATCAGGGTCTGCTCTGTTTGCTGATGGAATTTGATAGTTTCGTTTCTTGACTTTCTAAAATGGCTACAATGTTCCACATTCTCTAATGATTTATAACTGTTTAGATCATGAATAGTCAGTGGGTACTGAAATTTGAAATAAACACCGAACAGGGAAAGGGTTAAATAAGCAATCATTTCTTACATGAGTATTCATCAAGTAAAGGAATAATTACAACCCATTTGTGCATTAGAGACACACGAAGGTGCCATTAAACTCGTGTTTCCTATACCAGTATGGATGAGGTAAATCACGGGCAGGTGTAACAGCTTGCCCGATGTGTCTCTGAGGAGAAATACGATTGATAGTTATCAAGTTATAGCAAATAAACTTCAAAGAATATCGTTATGATGGGACTGAGAACTGCCAGTATTTCATTCGCAGGTTGTTTGATTATAGGCATGGCTGTTGATAACTGAGTACTAATCGAACCAAATCTCTTATTTCTCAGCGAAATACGCAGCAAAATAGGGGTTGGAGGAGAAATATAAAATATACATGACTAGGATCTCCTACATATGCCTAGTATAGGGTTTGGTGGAGAAATTTAAACTATATCTGACAAGGATTTCCTATATATGTCTAGTATCCCGACATTAGTTAAGCTTGAATGAATGAATAGATGAATGAGTGAATGATTGAAAAACTTTATTTAAAGAGGGTTACCCGGTTAGTCAACAGACTAATCTACCCCAGGGCCCTCTAACAGAAGCATTTCATACACAATATTTAACAAACAGAAATATAATTAAAACAAAAATATCTGTAATTTAAAAGACAGGACAGAGTAGCCATATAATGTACATTTTAATCGATTAAAACAAACCGAATGCGAATACTAGTCTGAAAAAGTGAAATGTGGCATTATAATTGTGTATACCAAGAGCAGAAACTTCCACAGAAATTTTCCAATCTGGGATTACTCAATTCTTAGGCTCATGTAATATTCTGAACATTTTTAGTGTCTGTTTTCATCGATCACATTATACTGTATTCTGAACTTAAATTTGAATTTGAAAGCTGTTTCTCTGATTGGATAATTATTCATAAATCTGCTATGGCTGAGGAAAACAAGAGGAAATAAAAATCCTATGATTTTCTTTTTAAAAGTATCTAATATCAATAACTTCTACGGCTGCCCAAGGACGAAAATTATCCACGAGACGTGTTTTAACCCATTCCCTCGTAGGCTATGTTTAGATACAACCTCTTTGAATAAATCTACCGAAAAGGAACATTAACTAGAGAAAGGAAAACATTTTTTAGCTTGAAACCATTTGATAAATAGAGCATTTGCTCCTGCAGGAGCAAATGCTCTATTTATCGCAATGGTTTCATATAGTGACTTTTTACAGAGTCGTCAAAAGTCGTCAATATGAGGGAAAGGGTTAAGCCGTTTCTGTTCACGCTGTGCTCGGTTTCATTCAGCATTGATTGATAATAATATTTTATGGACAAGTTGCTCTCATTACTCCATCGTGTCCACCTTGCAGCAGGCTCGATGTACATGTGAGAGTCACGCAAATAGTTAGAACAATGCTTCATCATTAGAAGTATACATTTCCTGAAAGAAATGTTCATTTGCGCATGTCGTGCTCTGGTTTGTAGCATGTCAGTACGATTGGCGTCGGAGATATTGGGGATCCAACTAAATGACTGTCGCAAAATAATAAGTTCCTATTGTGCTTCCCTTGTATATATTTATAGTACAAACAGCAAAATCCCTCTCAATCTAGATAGTTTTAGGTAGGTGCCTGTTTTAATGGAGGGTGAAAGTCAAGCAGAAAGCTCTCATATGAGCTTTTTGCTTGACTTTCACCCTGCATTAAGTACAGTAAAAAACATCTAAACGGGACGTTCAATTTAGTATAAATATGAACCATATGACCAGGCTCTGCACTGTTTGCCACTCTCGCACATTTTTACCCTTTGATACTGCATGGACTCCACCAATAAAGGATGATGAACTGTTCCACTCTGATCAATAAGCGTTGAACGGGCTAAAGACCGACGTTGCTGCTAATTTGAGTCTTCGGTTTAGACGGGGCCTAATGTATAGTGCAGAACTTTGATATCACGGACTTTAAGGTACCATACAAATTAGAGTGAGATACATGTAACAGGTTCGAGTCATCTGATATATAATCTGACCAATATCTCAAATTCACAGCTTAATGCAGGTCGAAAGTAATGCTGAAAGCTCCTATAGGAGCTTGTCATCTGTGTTTCCAGATAAAATGTATGTGTATTGATACCTTTTAGAACAATTCTGTATCGTAAATTTTGGAAGGACTTAACTTTTAGTTCGAGTTATCTTGAAGTTCGAGTTATCCGAGTTCGAGATATCGATGTTCAACTGAAGATGTATTCTCAAACATATTTACGAATCTCTATTGAAGAAACTGCGTTAAAGAGCACGTGTTTTGGAAGATAGAAGTAAATAAAATGCCCTAATTATCCGAGGTATTCGGTTACCCAATCACCACTCTCCATGGGTTGGTACCATTTTGATATCTTTCAATTAGACTGGCATAGCAAATAGTGTAGACCCTGATCAAACGGCTCCTTAAGGAGCCGTTTTTATCTGGGTCTGCACTATTTGCATAAGCGTGTCTGTCCGAATAATTTGGGACATTAATGTAAAGGATATTGTTTATCTCAATTTTTTCTGCCACCACAGCCTGGGCTTTAAGACAACCTATTACGAGATTAATAAACACCGTACCCGTCACAAATGGCGGTGAGAAGTGAGCGTTTATTATCAATGGAATGCTTTCAAAGTCATTAACTAGACATAAGTGCCAAAATAATTCTCCAGGAGCAAAACGCAGTTTTACGATCAAATAAGTCACATAAAGATACGTGGAGCAATTATTATAGATGGAATAAATAAACAGTCCGCATGGACAGAAACAAATTCAGGTGTATGCCTATTGAGAGGTGTTTCGATAAGATAAAGGTATTTTGAATTCCTGAAACGAATGATTTATGTATGCGATCGTCAGTAATGAAGCCAACACAGCTGAACAAAAACATATAGTATTGTCAGAAACATATTAACCTTTCACTTCATAAATATGCGTGTCTTACGCCTTTGCAAACAGAGAAGAACAATATCAGACGGCTCCTATCAGATTATGATCTGTTTGCTTATGGAATTATATAGATCTGATTCTACAGGTCTTGTCGTAGCCAGACACTATTGTGGCCATCAGCCATTACAGTAGAACCCTTCTAATGCGACCACTTATTGAATAAACATGGGTGTGTTTATAAGCAGGTGGTTGCTTAATGCAGGATAAATAGGAGCTTTTCTGCATTACGTTTGTCCTGCATTAAGCTACCATCTGCCTCTACCATCCAGAATTATACCTCTTTCAGGTGGTCGCATTAGAGGGTTTAACTGTATAGGAATTAACAGCATAAGTATTCATGATGTCATTAAACTCACTGAGTCAAGAGTTAAACTCTACCATAACGGAACTTGCTTTAGTGCGTAACAAACATGCTAGATCCAGCTCAATCGATGTGTCTTCTTGTTTTGTCTGATCATGGGTTTGTAGTTGTGTTACACTTGTTAGAGCGACACTACTTTGTCTGTCTCCTCTAAACCCGTTGGAGCTTTCTGCGTTACGTTTGACCTGCATTAAGCTACCGCCTGCCTTACAGAGCCATAATTAGACCTTTTTATGGCTACTTAACTCATTCCCTCATATTAACGATTTTTAACGACTCTGTAAAAGTCACTTTGTGAAACCATTGTGATAAATAGAGCATTTGATCCTATAGGAGCAAATGCTCTATTTGTCACAATGGTTTCAAACTACAAACTTGTAAAGTTTTCCTTTTCTCTAGTTAATGCCCATTTTCGGTAGATTTATTCAAAGAGGTTGTTTCTAAAAATAGTCTATGAGGTAACGGGTTAAGACAGTTTCTACTGTATAACATATGTGTAGCACATTCATTAACGCACATAAGCCTGGTAGAATGTCATATGATCCGGATCTGCACTGCTCGCTTCGCAAATTATCTTTCAAAGGTCACATTTAATGACTCTGTGATTGTTTTATAAGACATGTCTTGGGAAAGTGTGCTTAGATAACCAGGCTTAAACGAGTAAATACATCAAATACATACATTGTTTGATTCCTTATACCGCTGATCTAGACCTGGCTCAGACTTATAAGCAGTTTGGATCCAGATGAGACCCCGAGTAACTCGGCATCTCACCAGCATTCAAGCAGTTTGACACTCGTTGAAAAGATTTTCAAAAGCTTGATGTAGTCAAAATTGGACCAGATCCACATTTGAACTGACATTATTTTGTTTCACAGCGGGACAAACGTACTACGTCACTAGATATGTGATCGCCAGTAGACAGGTTATTTTCTCTCTGTTTGTTTCGTGTGGTTTGTGTCCGTTTGATCCGTCTATACGGTTTTGTTTTTCCGATTATTCACAAATGACATGGTTTTCCTGGAAATGTGATCAGTATACAAATATTGCGTTTAATCAAAGAAGCATTATTTACACAATATCTTGAAACACTAATGAAGTAAGATTACAATACATACAAAACACGTATTCAGTAAAACCTCCCCAAACCGGAATACTAGTAGCGAAGAATTTAGATACTATAATGCAGGTGACTGCTTAATGCAGGGCAAAAGCCATGCAGATAGCTTCTTAAGGCGGGGGGGGGGTATGCTGTACATGTGTAATTGTTCGTCTGATAATCGAACCTTTTCGTGCCTTTGCAAACAGTGTAGACCCAAATCAGATGGTTTCTGTAGAAACCGTCAGATCAGGGAGTGCTGTTTGTGTATGAAATGATATATACAGTTGAACTTCGATATATCGAACTCGGATAACTCGAACATCGGGATAACTCGAACTAAACGTTCAGTCCTTCCAAAATTTAAACACATGTGACAGTTTAATGCAGGTCTAAAGTAATGCTGAAAGCTCCTACAGGATCGTACAGCATTACTTTATACCTGCATTAAGCTGTTAACTTAAGACTTATCCAGATCAGAAATTGGATGACTCGAACTTCTCTTATCTCGATCTAATATGTGTGGTCCCTTGAAGTTCGAGATATCGAAGTTCAACTGCAGATATGACTATACAGTTCTTGCAATGGTCAACACTTGTTCGTATGTCATTATATATAAATTAATTTACTTGGTATTCGTGCAGACATTTATTCTTATTTTGATATTCAGGAAGTAACGGGTTAATTCTTTGCATGCTAGCGGTGTTACCATGACTACCTGTGCAAACAGTTTCGATCTACACGAGACGCCGCATAATGCTGTATCTTTCCAAGAACCAAACTGTCTGACACTCTGACTATATTTTTTGCAAAGAAAATGAGCGAAATTTTATTTTACAAATTGAAGCAGACGACAATTGTTGCAGACGAAAAAGTACTTAGTGTGCAAAGAATTAAGTATGGATCACAGGTTTTTTGTTTTCATTTTACCAAAAAACTGGGAATTGTTTGCATCAAAATGTCATTCCATTTAGCCAAACGCTTTCTCATCCTATTCCCTGTTTAATATTCTTGCAAGAAAGAAATATGTATTAGCTGAAGTTTTATAATATAAACTATTGAATGATTTTTTTGTTTTGACAAAAGACTGCATAATCAGATCTATATCATATCAAAAGCAAAAAAGGCAGACCCAGATCAGACGGCTCCTACAGGATCTGGGTCTACTCTGTTTGCAAATGCGGGAAAATGCGTTTATATGAAGGAAAGGGTTATACAAACACATTTGGTCGATATTGGTCCAATATCAAATGCATAACTGTCAGCTTTTTGTTGTAATATTTTTTTCTCTCCAGAAGTGTTTGTTCATTATGTTCAATTTATTGACACTGGGAATATTTGCGTATTGACCATCGAATGAATATCTAGTGACAGATAATTATAATAATTATATCTCCATGGCAACGACGCATAGAACTTTACAATGCCAAATCAGGACATATATCCATGTATTAGTTTAACGTGTACATGTGCTGTAGGTGCGGAATGCAGTAAGCTCGCTATAAATACTGACCACAGCATGTATAATCATTAGTGTCAATGAGAGCAGGTGCTCCATACGCAAGCAGAGCAGACCCTATAGGAGCCGTCTGATCCGGGTCTACACTGTTTGCAGATGCGTCAAAATGCGCTTACATAAGGGAAATGGTTAATATTTCATTATTTTCTGTACAATCTAGCTTCTTAACTTTCAACTAAAATGCATAATGCATACGCATGTACCGACAAAATGTTCAAGTAAAGCGATTTATAGGTCATACACAGGCTAATCTCCAACAAGTGGCAGATCACTCTCATAAATATGCATGGATGAATAAATTATTTTATTAGAGAAGACAACAAACAGTGTTAACACACGCCATCGCCTCATTGCGATGCATGAAGCCGGGCCAAATCCCCAGTCATGCCGCTTAGCGCTATGGGACGCATAAAGCCCGGCAAAATCCCCAGTCATGCCGCTCAGCGCTTTGGGACGCATAAAGCCGGGCCAAATCCCCAGTCATGCCGCTCAGCGGTTTGGGACGCATAAAGCCGGACCAAATCCCCCAATATTGCAGCTTAACGTTATTATCCTTTGAGAAACCAGTCATCTGCTCTTAGACTGAAGAAAAACAGAAACGTTTGTCTGTCGAAATTAACGGCTCTCCAAATGTAAGCATGCTGTGGAATGAAATGCTATGACTAAAGAGTTGATTACGCCTCGTAGAAATCAGTTTCACGAAACGCTTACAATTTCTAGACGTTTTACCCAAAATATTCGATCACTATGTCTTCGTTAACTGTCGATGTTTTATTTGCTGATGTCTGCAATTTTGTTTAATCACAAATATGTTTTGCTAGAAACTCCAAGATTCGTTTGGAAGGTTGTTGTTTAACATCACTTCATTCAGTTCACGTGTAAAGTAAATAACAAGCAACGCACGATGTTTTAGCTCATGTCGAGCCCTGTTACACAAAGGTCTGCAAACCTGGCTACTTATGAGCCGAATAGAAATGTAGTGCGGTTTTTCCATCATGCACAGCTACGTGTTTTCACACATTTTTTTTTAACGAAATGACATTGGAATACAAATAGTGCAGACCCTGATGCGATGGCTCTTAAAATCAGAAGGCTTATCTAGGAGCCCTCTGGGCTGTATCTGTACTACAGTAAACACCCTCTAAACCGCACGTTTAATTTAATATAAATATCAATCTTGGAGACAGGTGGCAGCTTAATGGGAGGGTGAAAGTCATGCAGAAAGCTCTGCTAGGACCCTCCATTAAGCAGCTACCTGCCTAAAAGGGTCTAAATTATTTTATACAAAAATTCGAGTGTTCCACCTTCAATATTTCATTATAACTCTTTTGTCCATGAATATTCAGTAGGTATTAAAATTGGAATAAATATAGAACAGAGAAAGGGTTAAAGTTGTTTAAACATTCCTTTCAGATTTTGTTTGCAATGGCTGGCAACAAGGTTCAATGCTTTTAAACCATCGTCTTGTCAGAATCCGCTGGCCAGATTTCAATAGAGTATGGTCGAAATGATCCTGTTTTGAAAGGTTGCCAATACTGTTCAAACCATATTGATGGGTCAAAACATGTCCGCCATTGGGTTGCAAGGTGTTTACAAATCGGCCTCTCTGAAACTACCAACCTGATTTCTGTGTACAGTAAAATCGCTCTAAACAGGAATTTAAACAGAGAATAATTTAGATACAATGAAACCTCTCTATAGCGACCACTAAACTACATCAAATATGTTGTGTTAAAGGCATGTGGCTTGTTAAAGCAAGGTGAGAGTAAAACAGAACGCTCCTATAGGAGCGTTCTGTTTTACTTTCAACTTTCTTTAAGCAGTCACCTGCCCTAAATACCAACTAATTAACACAGTTTAGTGGTCGTTATAGAGAGGTTTTACTATATTTTTAAGCAGGCGGATGCTTAATTCAGGGTGAAAGCCATGCAGAAAGAGTCCTCTTGGAGCTTTCTGCTTGACACTCAACCTGCATTAAGCTACCACCTGCCATACTGACCGGTATTGATACTAATTTGAACGTCCGGTTTAGAGGGATGTATAACTTAACACATTACCCCCTAGTGACGCATTTTTGCGCCTCAATAAATTCACATTGTGAAACAATTGTGATAAATAGAACATTTGCTCCTATGGAGCAAATGCTCTATTTATCACAATGGTTTTAATACTACACAGTTCTAAAACTCCCCTTTTCTATAATTAATGCTCCTTTTCGGTAGATTAATTAAAAAAAAGGTTGGGTCTAAAACTAGCCTAGGAGATAATGCGTTAATGTTCAATAAAACGATATTTCAATACAACGACACTGTCTGTGGGTACAACGATATTTCAATACAACGACACTTTTGGTGGGTACAACGATATTTCAATACAACGACACTGTCTGTGGGTACAACGAGATTTCAATACAACGACACTTTCTGTGTGAACTTATGTAGTCGCTGTAACTAGAGCTGACTGTATATTGAAATTTACAAGAGTTTTTATTTTGAGGAAGTCCACTACCATAACTGATATTCGTAAATCAACAAAGTCCCCGATTCTAATGAGTAACAGCAAGTTAAGGTGAGAAATAAGAGTGTTGGTAGGTCAGGATATAAAAAAATCTACGACCCGGTTCTTCGTTCATGCATTCCTGTATTTTGAATTCAAAACACACTGTAAGCTTTGATTGGCAATCGACCAACATTCTCAACTTTTGAACCAGAAACTGGCTACACCAGTCTTATGAGTTTTTCTGACGCCGGAAGGCTTGTAAGAAATAATGTATCGAATACGAGCTATGCAGTGAAATGCTCTGAGTATTAAAGTGAAAAAGAAAATCACACATATCTGCCATGTCCACATTAGTATATTCTAGCGAATGTAGTTTTCTTTTGTAAGGTAGATGATATAAAAATCGGTGTGGCTATAAAGCAGATACTACAGATACTATTTAGATGGAGAGTTCATACGAAAACATCTGATATTGGTCTAAACATAGTTTGTCTTAATCCCTGTGTAGGTGCACACATAATGCTACAATTAACTACCACTGCAATGAAGTGCCATCTGCAAAGGGTTTCGCCTACTACAATTACGTCAAAGGTTTTCATTAATTTAATTTGCCGTTTTCTGAAACAATTATCACAGTATGAAATTATCACAGTACATTTTGATCCTGATAAGACACCTAGTTTCCCGACAAGTCTCATATAATATCTAGACAAGAGCTACAGGTACGAACCCAAAAATTGAAATCATCATTTCTCCACCAAACCCTATACTGTGACCACTCTTTAGAAACGTCTCGAAGAGACGATTCTAAAGAGTGGTCACAGTATAGGGTTTTTTGGTGGAGAAATAAAGGAGCTATCCTTGAATATGTTTGAATTTACACATCTTATCTGGACCTCTGTAAATGTTTGTGAAGGTGAGCACAGAATAGTTCACCAGGGTTGTAGTACATGTAGTAGTTTAATTAAACTGTTTGCAATATTTCTCCACCAAAGCCTATCTTGCTGTAACTCATTAGAATAGCCGTGATCAATACCCACCTTGTCTACAGCTCTTGCTTATGGCAGCGAAAGAGCTGAGGCATTATCATGGAACAGTATGCAGTGAATCCAATGCATAAATATGAAACATTATCTGGCCAGGGACCACCAAATCACCTAGCGAGAATTCAGAGACGCTAATTTGATCAAGTCAGATCCGCTACGGTGTTGTAGAGACTTTTAAGACTTCATAATCACAGGTCAGTGGAGAAACCTAGTTTACATTATGTACAACTACTGCCTAAGTGTAGCTAATTATTAGATCAGAAGATTTCAAATAATAGCTTTCCCGACTGCAGAACGTAATGTAGTGGGAAAGAAATGGTGTCAAGGCAGTAGAACGTCATTTAGTAGGGAAGAAATGGTGTCAAGGCAGTAGAGCCTAATTTAGTGGGAAAGAAATGGTGTCAATGCAGTAGAACATAATTTAGTGGGACAGAAATGGTGTCAAGGCAGTAGAACGTAATTTATTGGGAAAGGAATGGTGCCATGGCAGTAGAACGTAATTTGGTGGGAAAGAAATGGTGTCAAGGCAGTAGATATGCGTACTAATTCACTCATAATGTCTACTAATTTCTCCAGCATCGAGGTAGGGTTTGGTGAAAGAATAGATCAGTATGCATCATATGTACATATACTGTCTTGAGTAAAGTCAATATGTAACAGCTACACGACAGAACTACAAGGACTACACAAATGCTTTGACTTATAGTAAGACTAAGTAAATACATGTACACGTGTGTTTGTGTTTGTGTATAGATTACATCCATTGGATGCTAAATATAATTGTATAGTCCATCATCGTGTTACTCTTAACCCATTCCCTCATAGGCTATTTTTAGATCCAGCCTCTTTGAATAAATCTACCGGAAAGGAGCATTAACTAGAGAAAAGGAACATTTTAGAATTTGCGGTGTGAAACAATAATTGTTGTGATAAATAGAGCATTTGCTCCTTTAGGAGTAAATGCTCTATTTATCACAATGGTTTTAACAGGTGACTTTTGCAGAGGCGCCAACGATCTGATTCTGTAAATTCTGTCATTGTCAAAGTTTCCCGTTCAGCCAGTTGATATTAACCTTTTACTTGATAAATAAGTTGTTCTATTCCTCTACAAACAGAACATACCCAGATCAGACGGCTCCTGTAGGGGCCTTCTGATCGGGGCATACTCTGTTTGCGAATTAAATAATATACATCTGGTTACAGTTTCTGTCTTGGCCAAGAAAATCCTGATTTCATGTCATTATAAAATTCATCTAATTAATATTCATGATGTCAATGTTTATTTCATGAATATTCATGGAGTAAAGAGTTAACCATTTCCCTCATGCATTTGCAAACAGAGTAGACCCAGATCAGACGGCTCCTCTAGGAGCCGTCTTATCAGGGTCTGCTCTGTTTGCTGATGGAATTTGATAGTTTCGTTTCTTGACTTTCTAAAATGGCTACAATGTTCCACATTCTCTAATGATTTATAACTGTTTAGATCATGAATAGTCAGTGGGTACTGAAATTTGAAATAAACACCGAACAGGGAAAGGGTTAAATAAGCAATCATTTCTTACATGAGTATTCATCAAGTAAAGGAATAATTACAACCCATTTGTGCATTAGAGACACACGAAGGTGCCATTAAACTCGTGTTTCCTATACCAGTATGGATGAGGTAAATCACGGGCAGGTGTAACAGCTTGCCCGATGTGTCTCTGAGGAGAAATACGATTGATAGTTATCAAGTTATAGCAAATAAACTTCAAAGAATATCGTTATGATGGGACTAAGAACTGCCAGTATTTCATTCGCAGGTTGTTTGATTATAGGCATGGCTGTTGATAACTGAGTACTAATCGAACCAAATCTCTTATTTCTCAGCCAAATACACAGCAAAATAGGGGTTGGAGGAGAAATATAAAATATACATGACTAGGATCTCCTACATATGCCTAGTATAGGGTTTGGTGGAGAAATTTAAACTATATCTGACAAGGATTTCCTATATATGTCTAGTATCCCGACATTAGTTAAGCTTGAATGAATGAATAGATGAATGAGTGAATGATTGAAAAACTTTATTTAAAGAGGGTTACCCGGTTAGTCAACAGACTAATCTACCCCAGGGCCCTCTAACAGAAGCATTTCATACACAATATTTAACAAACAGAAATATAATTAAAACAAAAATATCTGTAATTTAAAAGACAGGACAGAGTAGCCATATAATGTACATTTTAATCGATTAAAACAAACCGAATGCGAATACTAGTCTGAAAAAGTGAAATGTGGCATTATAATTGTGTATACCAAGAACAGAAACTTCCACAGAAATTTTCCAATCTGGGATTACTCAATTCTTAGGCTCATGTAATATTCTGAACATTTTTAGTGTCTGTTTTCATCGATCACATTATACTGTATTCTGAACTTAAATTTGAATTTGAAAGCTGTTTCTCTGATTGGATAATTATTCATAAATCTGCTATGGCTGAGGAAAACAAGAGGAAATAAAAATCCTATGATTTTCTTTTTAAAAGTATCTAATATCAATAACTTCTACGGCTGCCCAAGGACGAAAATTATCCACGAGACGTTAAAACAACCCATTCCCTCGTAGGCTATGTTTAGATACAACCTCTTTGAATAAATCTACCGAAAAGGAACATTAACTAGAGAAAGGAAAACATTTTTTAGCTTGAAACCATTTGATAAATAGAGCATTTGCTCCTGCAGGAGCAAATGCTCTATTTATCGCAATGGTTTCATATAGTGACTTTTTACAGAGTCGTCAAAAGTCGTCAATATGAGGGAAAGGGTTAAGCCGTTTCTGTTCACGCTGTGCTCGGTTTCATTCAGCATTGATTGATAATAATATTTTATGGACAAGTTGCTCTCATTACTCCACCGTGTCCACCTTGCAGCAGGCTCGATGTACATGTGAGAGTCACGCAAATAGTTAGAACAATGCTTCATCATTAGAAGTATACATTTCCTGAAAGAAATGTTCATTTGCGCATGTCGTGCTCTGGTTTGTAGCATGTCAGTACGATTGGCGTCGGAGATATTGGGGATCCAACTAAATGACTGTCGCAAAATAATAAGTTCCTATTCCAAGCTTTTTGCTTGACTTTCACCCTGCATTAAGTACAGTAAAAAACATCTAAACGGGACGTTCAATTTAGTATAAATATGAACCATATGACCAGGCTCTGCACTGTTTGCCATTGAATTTCCTCTCGCACATTTTTACCCTTTGATACTGCATGGACTCCATCAATAAAGGATGATGAACTGTTCCACTCTGATCAATAAGCGTTGAACGGGCTAAAGACCGACGTTGCTGCTAATTTGAGTCTTTGGTTTAGACGGGGCCTAATGTATAGTGCAGAACTTTGATATCACGGACTTAAAGGTACCATACAAATTAGTGTGAGATACATGTAACAGGTTCGAGTCATCTGATATATAATCTGACCAATATCTCAAATTCACAGCTTAATGCAGGTCGAAAGTAATGCTGAAAGCTCCTATAGGAGCTTGTCATCTGTGTTTCCAGATACAAATGTATGTGTATTGATACATTTTAGAACAATCCTGTATCGTAAATTTTGGAAGGACTTAACTTTTAGTTCGAGTTATCTTGAAGTTCGAGTTATCCGAGTTCGAGATATCGATGTTCAACTGAAGATGTATTCTCAAACATATTTACGAATCTCTATTGAAGAAACTGCGTTAAAGAGCACGTGTTTTGGAAGATAGAAGTAAATAAAATTCCCTAATTATCCGAGGTATTCGGTTACCCAATCACCACTCTCCATGGGTTGGTACCATTTTGATATCTTTCAATTAGACTGGCATAGCAAATAGTGTAGACCCTGATCAAACGGCTCCTTAAGGAGCCGTTTTTATCTGGGTTTGCACTATTTGCATAAGCGTGTCTGTCCGAATAATTTGGGACATTAATGTAAAGGATATTGTTTATCTCAATTTTTTCTGCCACCACAGCCTGGGCTTTAAGACAACCTATTACGAGATTAATAAACACCGTACCCGTCACAAATGGCGGTGAGAAGTGAGCGTTTATTATCAATGGAATGCTTTCAAAGTCATTAACTAGACATAAGTGCCAAAATAATTCTCCAGGAGCAAAACGCAGTTTTACGATCAAATAAGTCACATAAAGATACGTGGAGCAATTATTATAGATGGAATAAATAAACAGTCCGCATGGACAGAAACAAATTCAGGTGTATGTCTATTGAGAGGTGTTTCGATAAGATAAAGGTATTTTGAATTCCTGAAACGAATGATTTATGTATGCGATCGTCAGCAATGAAGCCAACACAGCTGAACAAAAACATATAGTATTGTCAGAAACATATTAACCTTTCACTTCATAAATATGCGTGTCTTACGCCTTTGCAAACAGAGAAGAACAATATCAGACGGCTCCTATCAGATTATGATCTGTTTGCTTATGGAATTATATAGATCTGATTCTACAGGTCTTGTCGTAGCCAGACACTATTGTGGTCATCAGCCATTACAGTAGAACCCTTCTAATGCGACCACTTATTGAATAAATATGGGTGTGTTTATAAGCAGGTGGTTGCTTAATGCAGGATAAATAGGAGCTTTTCTGCATTACGTGTGTGATGCATTAAGCTACCATCTGCCTCTACCATCCAGAATTATACCTCTTTCAGGTGGTCGCATTAGAGGGTTTAACTGTATAGGAATTAACAGCATAAGTATTCTTGATGTCATTAAACTCACTGAGTCAAGAGTTAAACTCTACCATAACGGAACTTGCTTTAGTGCGTAACAAACATGCTAGATCCAGCTCAATCGATGTGTCTTCTTGTTTTGTCTGATCATGGGTTTGTAGTTGTGTTACACTTGTTAGAGCGACACTACTTTGTCTGTCTCCTCTAAACCCGTTGGAGCTTTCTGCGTTACGTTTGACCTGCATTAAGCTACCGCCTGCCTTACAGAGCCATAATTAGACCTTTTTATGGCTACTTAACTCATTCCCTCATATTAACGATTTTTAACGACTCTGTAAAAGTCACTTTGTGAAACCATTGTGATAAATAGAGCATTTGCTCCTATAGGAGCAAATGCTCTATTTGTCACAATGGTTTCAAACCACAAACTTGTAAAGTTTTCCTTTTCTCTAGTTAATGCCCATTTTCGGTAGATTTATTCAAAGAGGTTGTTTCTAAAAATAGTCTATGAGGTAACGGGTTAAGACAGTTTCTACTGTATAACATATGTGTAGCACATGCATTAACGCACATAAGCCTGGTAGAATGTCATATGATCCGGATCTGCACTGCTCGCTTCGCAAATTATCTTTCAAAGGTCACATTTAATGACTCTGTGATTGTTTTATAAGACATATCTTGTGAAAGTGTGCTTAGATAACCAGGCTTAAACGAGTAAATACATCAAATACATACATTGTTTGATTCCTTATACCGCTGATCTAGACCTGGCTCAGACTTATAAGCAGTTTGGATCCAGATGAGACGCCGAGTAACTCGGCATCTCACCAGCATTCAAGCAGTTTGACACTCGTTGAAAAGATTTCAAAAGCTTGATGTAGTCAAAATTGGACCAGATCCACATTTGAATTGACATTATTTTGTTTCACAGCGGGACAAACGTACTACGTCACTAGATATGTGATCGCCAGTAGACAGGTTATTTTCTCTCTGTTTGTTTCGTGTGGTTTGTGTCCGTTTGATCCGTCTATACGGTTTTGTTTTTCCGATTATTCACAAATGACATGGTTTTCCTGGAAATGTGATCAGTATACAAATATTGCGTTTAATCAAAGAAGCATTATTACACAATATCTTGAAACACTAATGAAGTAAGATTACAATACATACAAAACACGTATTCAGTAAAACCTCCCTAAACCGGAATACTAGTAGCGAAGAATTTAGATACTATAATGCAGGTGACTGCTTAATGCAGGGTAAAAGCCATGCAGATAGCTTCTTAAGGCGGGGGGGGGGGGTATACTGTACATGTGTAATTGTTCGTCTGATAATCGAACCTTTTCGTGCCTTTGCAAACAGTGTAGACCCAAATCAGATGGTTTCTGTAGGGAGTGCTGTTTGTGTATGCAATGATATATACAGTTGAACTTCGATATATCGAACTCGGATAACTCGAACATCGGGATAACTCGAACTAAACGTTCAGTCCTTCCAAAATTTAAACACATGTGACAGTTTAATGCAGGTCTAAAGTAATGCTGAAAGCTCCTACAGGATCGTACAGCATTACTTTATACCTGCATTAAGCTGTTAACTTAAGACTTATCCAGATCAGAAATTGGATGACTTGAACTTCTCTTATCTCGATCTAATATGTGTGGTCCCTTGAAGTTCGAGATATCGAAGTTCAACTGCAGATATGACTATACAGTTCTTGCAATGGTCAACACTTGTTCGTATGGCATTATATATAAATTAATTTACTTGGTATTCGTGCAGACATTTATTCTTATTTTGATATTCAGGAAGTAACGGGTTAATTCTTTGCATGCTAGCGGTGTTACCATGACTACCTGTGCAAACAGTTTCGATCTACACGAGACGCCGCATAATGCTGTATCTTTCCAAGAACCAAACTGTCTGACACTCTGACTATATTTTTTGCAAAGAAAATGAGCGAAATTTTATTTTACAAATTGAAGCAGACGACAATTGTTGCAGACGAAAAAGTACTTAGTGTGCAAAGAATTAAGTATGGATCACAGGTTTTTTGTTTTCATTTTACCAAAAAACTGGGAATTGTTTGCATCAAAATGTCATTCCATTTAGCCAAGCGCTTGCTCATCCTATTCCCTGTTTAATAGTCTTGCAAGAAAGAAATATGTATTAGCTGAAGTTTTATAATATAAACTATTGAATGATTTTTTTGTTTTGACAAAAGACTGCATAATCAGATCTATATCATATCAAAAGCAAAAAAGGCAGACCCAGATCAGACGGCTCCTACATGATCTGGGTCTACTCTGTTTGCAAATGCGGGAAAATGCGTTTATATGAAGGAAAGGGTTATACAAACACATTTGGTCGATATTGGTCCAATATCAAATGCATAACTGTCAGCTTTTTGTTGTAATATTTTTTTCTCTCCAGAAGTGTTTGTTCATTATGTTCAATTTATTGACACTGGGAATATTTGCGTATTGACCATCGAATGAATATCTAGTGACAGATAATTATAATAATTATATCTCCATGGCAACGACGCATAGAACTTTACAATGCCAAATCAGGACATATATCCATGTATTAGTTTAACGTGTACATGTGCTGTAGGTGCGGAATGCAGTAAGCTCGCTATAAATACTGACCACAGCATGTATAATCATTAGTGTCAATGAGAGCAGGTGCTTGCTTAATGCAGGTCGAAAGTAATGCAGAAAGGTGCTGTGGGAGCTTTCTGTCCAACGTTGGCCCTGTATTAAGCTATCATATGCCGTTAACCCTTTCAGCGTGGGAAACGAGTCACTAATGTTATTGCAAACAGTGTAGACCTAGATTAGAGGGCTCCTAGAGGAGCCCTCTCATCTGGGTCTGCACTGTTTGCCAATGTAGACTTTTCTTCACCCGTTACTCCATGTATACGCCTTTCTACGCCTTTGCAAACAGAGATGACCCAGATCAAACGGCTCCTGTAGGAGCCTGTTCTGTTTGCTTATGATATATTATAGATATGATTCTACAGCTTCAGCCATAACCAAAACTTCCGGTGACCTATTATACCCAATTAATATACTTAACATTCATGACGCCATTATTTCTTATATGAATATTCATGGAGGAAAGGGTTTATGTTAAAAAAAATTGAATAGTCCATTTGATAATTTAGCGTTTAGAGGGTTTAAGCCGTGAAATAGACTCACTTTGAAGATCGCTTTAGATAATATTTTAGATTTAATATTAAGTGTTGTCAGTAGAACAATTCCACATTGAATAAAATTTCTCTTTTGAGTACATGTAGTTGTTGTAGCAGTGCTATACAGTAGAATCTGTCCTAAGCGGCCGTTCATTTATTGAAAGCAATTGGTTGCTTAATGCCTGGCAAAAGTAATGCAGAAATCTCCTATAGGATTTTCTGCACTTCTTTTCACATGCATTAAGCAACCACCTGCCTAACCGGCCGATTTTTGACGACTTTGTAGAAGTCATTTTATGAAACCACTGTGATAAATAGAGCATTTGCTCCTATAGGAACAAATGCTCTATTTATCACAATGGTTTTAAACTACAAAATTCTAAAATTTTCCTTTTCTCTTTTCTTTCCATTTTGGTAGATTTATTTAGAGGTTGTATCTAAAAATAGTCTATGAGGTAATGGGTTTTTAGAAACAGAAGTTGCGTTATGCATGACGGAAATATTACATGTTTATTTTTCCGCAGCCAAAGTGTTGTCGTCTGCAAACTTGTCGTCTGGTACAATTTTCTTTTTCTATTTTTTTTAATTTTTGTTTCAACCAACAGTTTGGATCCTGACGAGACACCGAATTACTCGGCATCTCATCTGGATCCAAACACTGTTTGGCTTGCATAGGTAATCATGGGTGCGACAAAGCAGCGAGAACGTTAACCCATAGAAATGGGGGGGGGGGGGGGGGTGCATTGGCATTTTTGCAAACAGCATTAACCTATTCA
The DNA here is from genome assembly GCA_963576725.1 of Azorinus chamasolen. Taxonomy (NCBI): domain Eukaryota; kingdom Metazoa; phylum Mollusca; class Bivalvia; order Cardiida; family Solecurtidae; genus Azorinus; species Azorinus chamasolen. The sequence continues at coordinate 35,225,166 of OY755251.1, forward strand.
AAAGGGTTTCGACCAATGTTTGCCTTACAGTATAAACTCGATATTTCAAAATTCTAGTAATTGAAGAATTGGTGCTATTTTAGGCAGGTGACTGCTTAATGCAGTATGAAATACTTTCACCCTACATTAATCTGCCAACTGTCTTAGCCCATTCCCTCATATTGACGACTTTTGACGACTCTGTAGAAGTCATTGTATGAAACCATTGTGATAAATAGAGCATTTCTCCTATAGGAGCAAATGCTCTATTTATCACAATAGTTTCATACTACCAAATTCTAAAAAAAATCCTTTTCTCTAGTTGATGCTCCTTTTCGGTAGATTTATTCAAAGAGGCTGAATCTAAAAATAGCATTTGAGGTAATGGGTTAATGATCGATAATGATACTTGTTTAAGTGTTCGAACTATCGGGGCTGATAATAATACTTGTTTAAGTGTTCGAAGTATCGGCGCTGATAATGATACTTGTTTAAGTGTTCGAAGTATCGGGGCTGATAATGATACTTGTTTAAGTGTTCGAACTATCGGGGCTGATAATGATACTTGTTTAAGAGCTCGAACTATCGGGGCTGATAATGATACTTGTTTAAGTGTTCGAACTATCGGGGCTGATAATGATACTTGTTTAAGTGTTCGAACTATCGGGGCTGATAATGATACCTGTTTAAGTGTTCGAACTATCGGGGCTGATAATGATACTTGTTTAAGTGTTCGAACTATCGGGACTTTGCTGCATTTGTCATTCAAATTTAGCCTATAATACTTTTGAATATACTCTAGAGTTAAACCACGACTGGGTCATGTCATTTTATGTGTTCAGCACCCTTTACTTACTAAATATTAACCCTTTCCGCCATGAATATTAATGTCAGAAATAGTGACGTCATGAATATTTATCAGATTAAATTAATTCGTAATAGCACATGGATACATGAATATTTTTCCATGGCAGATACTATAGAATCATATCTATAGTATATCAAAAGCAAATAGAGCAGACCCTGATCAGACGGCTCCTATAGGAGCCGTCTGATCTGGGTCTACTCTGTTTGCAAAGGCATAGAAAGGCGTATTTATGGAGTAAAGGGTTAAAGTAAACAATAATGACGGTATGAAGTTGAAATTTTATAATAGCATATGAACACGTGCAACTTTGACCATGATGGAAACTGATATGAAAACAGAGAAAACCCTGATCAGACGGCTCCTGAATGGGACCGTCAGGCCCGGGTCTACACAGTTTACAAAGGCGTTTGTTGAGTAAAGAGTAAAACAAGTTTGCCGTTTCGTCCATCTCTTAGTTTTAGCTGTTAGCAACAAGTTGCAGTGTAAATTGACAAAGCTCTTTCTCTTTAAAGGCATCGGAGCCGAAAATCGATAGCGCTACATCAGATGACAATTTTATGTACGTTAGGCAGAATGGTTGGACTTCCTTGTGTCGTTAGTTTAAACAGGGATTTCGGTATTTGTTAACGTTTTGTCTCTTGAACCAGACTTTAAGCCCCCCCCCCCACACACACACTTTCCCTAAAAAATAAAAAAAATAAACACAACAACATCCAAAAACAAAACCAACAGCAGCTAGCAGCAGAAACATTTCACCATTTACTCCATGAATATTCATGTAAGAAATATTTGCATAATGGATGGATATTAATCAGATCATTTATTATAATGGCACATGAACATAAGAGTTTAGCAGAAACCGTAGAATCATTTTTATATTATATCAATATATAGAAGCCGTCTGATCTGGGTCTACTCTGTTTGCAAAGGCATAGAAGGCGTTTTTATGGCGAAAGGATTAAACAGGGATGTTGTTGTTTGTTACTTTCTAACTGATACTTGTACACCAGTTTTTCAGAAACTTCCCTTCCAAAACGATAAATAAAATAACAAATACAACCCATGCAAAACACCCAAACAGCAGTCAGTAGTGCAAGTAGAGACAACAGCAGCCAGTAGTGTAAGTAGAGACAACATCAGTCAGTAGTGCAAGTAGAGACAACAGCAGTAGTGACAGTAGAGACATCAGCAGTCAGTAGTGCAAGTAGAGACAACAGCAGTCAGTAGTGCAAGTAGAGACAACAGCAGCCAGTAGTGCAAGTAGAGACAACATCAGTCAGTAGTGCTAGTAGAGACATTTAACACTTTTAACATTTAACTCATGAATATTTATGAAAAAATAATACATGTATGAATATTAATAAGTTTAACCCTTTCCCCCGTAAATACGCCTTTGCAAACAGAGTATACCCAGAGTAATGACCTTTCTACGCCTCTGTAAAATCACCTGTTGAAACCATTGTGATAAATAGATTATTTGCTTTTATAGGAGTAATTTATCACAATGGTTTCAAACTACAAAATTGTAAACGTTTCCATTTGGTCTAGTTAATACACCTTTTCTGTAGATTTTAATCAAAGTGGTTGGATCTAAAATAGCCTATGAGGGAATGGGTTAATATTTATTATAGCATAAGAACAACAATAGTTTTGACGCAAGCTTTAGAATTAGGTATTTATTATTCCATATGCAAAAAAGCAGACCCTGATCAGACGGCTCCTATAGGAGCCGTCTGATCTGGGTCTGCTCTGTTTGTAAAGGCGTAGAAATGCGTATTTATGGTGTAAAGGGTTAAAAGTGAGAACGAAGATTCGGAAAGTAGTGCGTCAGACATTCAACATGTACATGTGATTCATCATGCCATATAATTAAACCTTTTACTTCACGATTGTCACTTAAGAAGCAATTAATGAATGGAGATTGAGTAACTGAATACGTATAATGGAATCACGAACAAACTGATTTTTGTTTGATCATGGCACAAACTGTTGTAGCAGATCTATAGTATTTTCATTTTGCAAACAGGTCAGCTCCTAATTAGACGCCATCTTATTGTAGGTCATCTACATCTATTGTACATGTAGGTCATCTAGTGTATGTCGTCTATTGTAGGTCGTCTGGTTGTGTCGTCTAGTGTTGGTCATCTATTGTAGGTAATCTATTGTAGGTCATCTATTGTAGGTAATCTATGGTAGGTCATCTATTGTAGGTAATCTATTGTAGGTCATCTATTTATGTCGTCTATTGTAGGTCGTCTGTTTGTGTCGTCTATTGTTGGTCGTCTATTGTAGGTAATCTATTGTAGGTCATCTATTTATGTCGTCTATTGTAGGTCGTCTGGTTGTGTCGTCTATTATTGGTCGTCTGGTTGTGTCGTCTATTGTAGGTCGTCTATTGTAGGTCATCTATTTTAGGTCTGTAGATGTCATTTTATGAAACCATTGTGATAAATAGAGGATTTGCTCATTAGGAGTAAATGCTCTATCTATCACAATGGTTTCAAAACTGCAAAATTATATTTGTTTTCCTTTTCTGTAGTCGGTAGATTAATTCAAAGAGGTTGGATCTAAAAATAGCCTATGAGGGTATGGGTTAAGCTGTTACTCCGTGTATGTGCATTTTAACGCCTTTTCAAACCGAGTAGACTGCTTACGGAACCGTGTGATCAGGGTCTGCTCGGTTTGTTTGTGAAATACTATAGATATTGATTCTACAGTTTCTGTCTTTGCCAAACATTCCTATGTTCATATTCCATTATAAAAGTTTAACTAATTAATACTCATTATATCATTAAAACTTATCAGGGCGTTTTTCCAAAACATAATTTCGTTACCTGTGTCTGTTTGATTTTCAGTATAGTCCGATTTAAAGACACTATTTTGGTGGAATGTTTATGGGGGTAAGGAGGTTTCATATTAGTGTTAAAATTTACTCCTTGATTTTAAGTATTTGCGAAGTACATGTAATCAATCAGCAGTGATACAGATACATGTAAGATGTGTTTTTAGGAAAAATAAGTAAAATAGTTTTTACAGTAAAACCTCTCTATAACGGCCACTAAATTGTGTTAATTAGTTGATATTAAGCAGCCACCTGCCTTTAACACAACATTCTTAATGTAGTTTAGTGACCGTTATTGAGAAGTTTTACTGTATCATTAAAACTGAACTTATCAGGGCGTTTTTTTCCAAAATACAATTTTGTTACCTGTGTCTGTTTGACTTTCAGTATAGCCCGATTTAAAGACACTATTTTGGTGGAATGTTTAAGAGGGTCGGGAGGTTTCATATTAGTGTTAATATTTACTCCTTGATCTAAAGTATTTTGCGAAGTACATGTAATCAGCAGAAATACAGGTACATGTAAGATAATTATGTATTTAGGAAAAATAAGTAAAATAGGTTTTTTTTCATTTCTTAGCCAACCCTTATCTTCCTACTACTCATTAGAATCGCGTCGGAGAGGCGATTCGAATGAGTAGCCACCAGTTTTGCTGGAAAAAAAAGATAACTTTGATGGACCAGTAGGCATCTAAATGCTACTCTATTAACCCATTACCTCATAGGCTATTTTTAGACCCAACCTATTTGAATAAATCTACCGAAAAGGAGCATTACACGTAACTAGAGAAAAGGAAAATTTTAGAATTTTGTAGTTTGAAACCATTGTGGTAAACAGAGTATTTGCTCCTATTGGAGCAAATGCTCTATTTATCACAATGGTTTCACAAAGTGACTTTTACAGAGTCGTCAAAATTCGTCAATATGAGGGAATGGGTTTAATTAAGAAAGTGAAAGACAGGTCTACATGTCTTACCATAAGTAGGTATTTTGCATCCTCACCTCATAGTTGCCAGACAAGCCTCCATTTCTGTGAATGTCATTACTGGTACAGCTGACGGAAGAACATTAAACCATTAACAAGATTAGACTGGGTATCGACAAATCATATCTTTATTGAAACTTTAATTCAATTAGCATTTCTGCCTTATCTTGTTTATTAAATTATTCTTCGAGACAATGTCTTCAATCTTCGATAAATGTCGTTATATTTTACCCTTCTACTGCTAATTGATACCTTACTGATACAGTTAGACATCGCTAAAACATCCACTCCAAAAGAATACATTCTAAATGTCGAAACAGGTGGTAGCCTAACCCTTTCCATCATATAAACGTGTTTTCACACATTTGCAAACGGAGTAGACCCAGATCAGACGGCTCCTATAGGAGCCGTCTGATCAGGGTCTGCGCTGTTTGCTAATGGAAATTGAAAGTTCGATTTCTTTAGTTTCTAAAATGGCTGCAATGTTCCGTCTTCCATATTTCATTATAAATAATAGGAGCTTTCTGCATTACTTTTATAATCCTGTATTAAGCAACCACCTGTATATACAGACTCCTGTATAACCCTTTCCATTATGTAAGCGCATTTTGACGCATCTGCAAACAGAGTAGACCCAGATCAGACGGCTCCTATATTTTGCATGCTCTTATGTTAAGAAATGTGGTTTTACTTTCTCGCTTCTCAGTCGTGCTAGATAATCTGAGTTACTAAAAATAGCCGTACTAGAAATCCTTATCTGGAACACCCCGTGACTAGTGTATTCATACGCGCGATTGGGTAAAATCAATACAAGGGAAGGACTTCTTACAGAATTATACCAACATTTCTATAGGCAACAACCTTATGAATTGAAATTAATATAAGTAATTAGCACGAATATGAAATTATATTTATCATATAAACACTTTAAAAGCCTATTTAATTAACCGAAGACGTTGTTTTGTAGTCACTCAGTCATTTATATTTACGCCAAAACGTAACGTTTGTGGTTGTCATAACAAATGACGTCATTAGAGCATTAATACACGTTTTTCGGGCAATAACATCTGCAGTGTCCCGAGGAACTGTTGTTGCTCCTAGCCCGAAGGGCGAGGGTAACAACATTCCCGAGGGACACTGCAGATGTTATTGCCCGAAAACAAACGTGCATTAACACTATTCTTGCATAAAACCAATTTTCTGCTCTCCTGCATCAATTTAATTCTTCAAAATACAAGCAAAACAACGGCAGCAAAACTATACACTTCTTTGACACTTCGTCGATTTATGCTGTTTCCGGGCCACTGTTTTTTTTTCGACGTCAATTCATGATTGTATCAAATACCGTTTACACGGAATTTCATTCAATATGTCTATCACTAAAAACAGTTAATTGTCGGTGCTCCTGGAAATACTCACACCCCGGCAAACACCTAGCTTAGGCCAAAACGCTGTAGCATTCGCGTCCATTGTTTACCTTAAGCCCGTAATAGGTATAATTAAAACCGGTCAACAACAGCGCGTGAGCATGAGAATCGCCGTGTTCATACATGGTCTAGCGGGACTACAACAGCACGTTTTATGCAAGAATTTGGTGTCACGCCTAAAGTTATGCTGCGGTCTGTTGCTATTAGATATGGAAGTCGTATTACGCAATGTAAAGTAGTACTTCACAAAATTCGTTAATTTTCTTGGTTTTAGGTCGTATTTCAGCGAGAAAAATAATCAAGCATGGGATTTGTTAAAGCCGGGGGGTTCTATACCCTCGGTTGGTCTGTTCCTATCGGAAACTCGCTAAAGCTCGTTTCCGACTGGAACAGACCAACCTCGGGTATAGAAACCCCCGTCTTTAACAAAACCCATGCTTGATTCTATTAGTATTGATTCTTGAACTTTTGATTATTAAATGTAAGGTTTAGTGTCTACATAATTTATTACGTTTTGTCTCGGTCAAGATCTCAAGGGCGAGAAAATCTGTCGCGAAACTGTACTACATCAACTGTGAGTTCCAACACTAATATAAGTTATGTAAGAAAAAGTTATGACCGAGAGAAAGATAAATGAGATGGCATGTATATTACTATAAAACACTATTTTTGGTATAATTTCTGTCGGAAATAATAATGTTTTGTCATGCTTCTAAAGGTGTTTCATGAATGTAAACAAATTAGTCTATTCCCTCATATTGACACCCTTTGGCGCCTCTGTAAAAGTCTCTTTTTGAAACCAATGTGATAAAAAGAGTATTTGCTCGATAGGAGCAAATGCTCTATTCATCACATCAGTGGTTTCTAAACTACACATTAAAAACACTTTTGTGTAGTAAATGCTTCTTTTCGGTAGATCTCTTCAAAAGCGGTTGGGACTAAAAATAGTCTATGAGGTAATGGGTTAAGCAGTTTTGCAAACTCAAACTCCAATGAATTTGAGTTGATTAAACCCCAATTACCATAGGCGTGCCAACTGGCAAAAGCAATGAGCAGTTTTATCACGGTCTACACTATTTCCTACTTTTTCAGTCTAATTTAAAGTTATCATACTGGTACCGTGTTGACTTGTTCACTTTTAAAAGACGGTTGGGAGGGGGGGGGGGGGGGGGGGAAAGAATGTGTGTCCGTATATCAAGGGAGAATATGGTAATAGACGAAACGAAGACGACAAGAGTGTAAAGCAGGCAGCGTTTTATCATTGCCAAGGCGGAAGCGGAAGTAAAAGAGCAATTTGAGGATTGGATTATGAATGAAGCAGATGGTAAGCCGGAATTTCCCACCATATCTGTAAAACATTCCAGAGGTGCACCTTTACAGGTAGACCACATTCCTATTAGCTGTCTGAGAGTTTTTCTATGAGATTATTTTTCTTGCGATAAGATTCCTATAAAAGCGAGGTTCTTGCCCCTTCACGGTATTGGAACCTTCAACCCGCTACTCACGACCTCGCTGGTATTAGAAACCAGTTTGGATCCAGATGATATGCCGAGTCACTGCGCGACTCATCAGGATCCAAGCTGTTTAACACTTTACTTCATGAATACACATTTGCAAACAGAGTAGACCCAGATCAGACGGATCCTGTGGGATATGTCTGGTCATGGTCTGCTCTGTTTGCAAATGAAATAATATAAGTATGACTCTACAGTTTCTGTCATAGCCAAAATTCACCGTGTTCTTTAAAACTTCTTTTGCCATATTAAATAAATCTAATATTCATGACGTCGTTATTTCGTAATGAATATTCATGGAGTCAAAGGTTGACACTCAGTCAATAGTTTCTCTCAAGCTTGACCGCACCAGCAGTGGTCAGTATCTCATCACACCCAAAATGGATGAGACATTATTTTTGTCAAGGCGGCAGGTTATCCCTTTCCTCTATAGGCTATTTTAGACCCGATCTCTTTAATTGCATCCACCGAAAAGGAACATTTTCTAGAGACAAGGAAAATGTTAGAATTGTGCAGTATTCAAACCATTGTGATAAACAGAGCATTTGCTCCTATGGAGCAAATGCACTATTTATCACAATGGTTCCAAGAAGTGACTGTTACAGAGGCGTAGAAATGCGTATTTATGGAGGAAAGGGATACAAAAAAAGAAGATTCGGGGTTTTACATCTCGATTAACTCCATCGCTGCCAAATATCGTCAGCAAACTTTGTCGTCTGCTACAAATTTCATATTTGACCTTTCTCCCCTTTTCTTTTAAAACATTACTGCATCAACAAATCGTTTAGATCCTGATGAGAAACCGAGTTACTCGGCGTCTCATCTGGATCCAAAGTTTTGCATTGTTAATTTCAGATTCGGCAGTAGCAGCGAAAGAGTTAACCCATTCCCTCATAGGCTAATTTTAGATCCAACCATTTTGAATAAATATACCGAAAAGGAGCATAAACTAGAGAAAAGGAAACGTTCAGAATTTTGTAGTTTGAAACCATTGTGATAAATAGGGCATTTGCTCCTGTTGGAGCAAATGCTCTATTTATCACAATGGTTTCAACAGGTGACGTTTACAGAGGCGTAGAAAGGCGTATTTATGGAGGAAAGCGGTAATTGGATATGTATTGGACTCGGCACTTGTTGAAAGTTGCATTCCAAATGTCAAACAGCTTGGAGCCTAATGAAATGCCGAGTTACTCGGCGTCTCATCTGGATTAAAACTGTTTGAAAATGCAAGTGAGCTCGCACTGGGCAGGTGAACTATTGAGACAGGCGGTCGTCCTGGGAAAAAAGATATGTATTGTGTGAAATAAATCCGTATTTATGATTGAGTCTTCCCAGACGCGTGTTTCCTTTCAATAGCTACAAGCCTTTAATAACATTGACTTTTGCTTTAAAAATCTCGATTTCTCGGAATAGTACTGCGCCCTGAAATGTCGAATAGACTGGTATCTTAAAAATATTTTAGAAGAATAGAGTTCGGAATTATTTTATACAGTAATCACCAGTCATCTGAATAGTATATCATCTGTCGTACAACAGTAAAGGTGGCAATGAGATACCGGTATCTGGAAATTTCAAGACAGATAATTATATTATAGTGTTGAAATATGTTTTACTTTTAAAACATATGTGAACGTTTCAATCACTTTGTCTTTACTCATGAAAGTCTTGATTTGGAGATGTGTCAGGATCCAAACAATGCAACACACTGGCAGACATTGGCTCCCACTGCTTGCTCTAGGGAGAAAAAAAGTTCATTGACCACCGAAAGGAGCTTAATGCAGAGGGAAGCGTAATGCAGGAAGAAAATTATGCAGAAAACTCCTGCAGGAGTTTTCTGCACAACTTTCACCATTCATTAAACATCCACCCGCTTGAAATACGTCTATTCATGAAATGGTAATTTTAAATAAATGCTGCCGTGTACTTTTGAAATCAAACAAACGGCGTTTCGTGTTAAAGGGCATACGTTTTCAGCTATTTAAAGGATACTAGGAGATAAATCAAATATGTAGGATAAAATTCTATTAGGATCTGACGGCTGTATAGACGAAAGACAATGCAAGCGATATGGAATGAACGCGGAACTGATATAATAAATCAGGGCTTCAGATAAGATGCGAACATTAAATCATTTTCAGGAATAACTTCTTTATTTCTCCACCAAACCCTATATTGTGACCGCTCTTTAGAATCGTCTCTTCGAGACGATTCTAAAGTGTGGTCACTGTATAGGGTTTGGAGAAATGGCGATTTTAGAATTTGAGAACGCACCGTTATCTGTAGCTCTGTATATGTACATGTATTAAGCTAGGAATTCCTCTTGTTTGCTGAAGCTTTGTGTTATAGCTTCTGTGTGATGTTGAATGATAGTTTGTGAACAAATATACAGTAAAAGCCCTTTAAATCGGACGTTACATTTAGTATCTAAATATCAGTATTGGAAACAGGTGGTAGCTTAATGCAGGGTGAAAGTCATGCAGAAAGCTCCTCTTTGAGATTTCTGCACGACTTTTACGCTGTATCAAGCAGCCATCTGCCTAAATATTTCTACATTCTTCTCTTTTAGAATTCCGGTTTGGATGCGGCTTTAATGTATATATTCTAGATTAGTTACACGAATTTTATACTGAGTAATGAGAACAGGAAGATAAAGCCACAGTTATAAGACTTATTTTGTAAATATATACTGTATCAGAGGCGAAGATAAGATGAGTGAATTAAAACATTTTAAGAATACAATAGAACATCTCTTAAGCGGTAATTAAAAAGAGGTCAAACGAATTGGTATGTAAGGCTGGTGGTAGCATAATGCATGTCCAAAGTAATGCAGAAAGCTCCAGTTGGATTTTTCTGCATTACTTTTGTCATACATTAAGCAACCATCTGCTTTTTAAGACTTTTTTGTAGTCACTCTTTAGAATCTTCGCTTCGGGACGATTCTAAAACGTGGTCACAACATATGGCTTGGTGGAGAGATGAAGAGTTTATTGTTTGAATATATACCTTTATCTAATTGCTCTATGTTGTTTGTTGTTGTTTTTTTCCTCAGTCGATCGCTTTGTTGGTATGACGTAATAAAACGTCCGAGTCTGGGTGTATTCTCAGACTCAAGCAGAACGTTTTATAAGCTCGGGGTTTTGTCTTGGCGATACGTAACGAGTACCACCAGTCAGATAAGAGTTTTGTTGGAAAATAAGATAGAAATATAAGATATTGGGAGAACAACTGGGAAAGTAAGATATTGAGAGAATATCAAACAGTGAATTGTTTAGTCACCAACGATTGGCTTACAAGCAAGATATTCTATTTTAATCAGAACCAGTGGTATGTTGACACAACATTGGATTTGGTGGGAAAATAAAGAACTTTCCTGAAAAAAAAAATGTTTTAATTTACGTATCTTATCTGGAGATCTGTCTTAGACTATTTCCATCAGAATGAGCAGTGATGTTTCTAGACACTTTGTTATAGTTTATGATTCTGTTTATTGCAAATCTAAATGTCGGGTTCGTGTCGTATAAATGTATACAGTAGAACCTCCATAATTCGACCACTTAATGATCAAATATGACAGTCTTTATCAGCAGGTGGTTGCTTAATGCAGGATGAAAGTAATACAGAAAGCTCCTGTAGGAGCTTTCTGCATTACTTTCCTCCTGTATTAAGCTACCACCTGCCTCTTAGATCAAGAGCTATACCATATTTTGGTGGTCGCATTAGAGGGGTTTTACTGTATGCATTTATTGTTTCGCTTTCAACATGATGGGATCAATTGTTACGATGTTTGCTAGCAGTTTCGATTCACATACATGTATGACGTCAAATAACTGGATATCAGGATATATCAAATATCAGGATCAAGGCTGTTTGACGCTCATGCACTGTTTTTCTTAAATCAAACGGAAGAGAAAATACTTGAAGAATTACAACAATCAACAATGATTTGCTTACTAATGTCTTTGTGTTTGGGGGGGTGGGGGGGTGGGGGGGTTAATGTCACGATTTAAGCTGATCGTCTTATTTATATCGTATGGGAAGATTTGACCCTGTCTTACTCCAGATCAGATTGATTTAATAACAAATAGTGTGGGTTTCGCGAACTTTCATGGAAATCAAAGTCGGGTTTAGTGCTGTTAAAACAATTCATTTTGATTACACAATAATATAGCCACCGAGAGGAGCTTGTTGATTCAGATACTTCAGGCCCATGGTTAGTAAACTCGTTGCACATTGGCTGCGAATCTACGATGATTATTTGCAAACCTATCGCCTTCAGATAAGACGCTGAGTAACTCGGCAGCTTCAACATTTCTAGGGAATGTCTACTTTATTTATATACAGCATTAACCCATTTGCTACCACGATCCCATATTTGGGACAAACAGTGTAGACTCTGATCAGACGCCGCATAATGCGGCGTCTGATCAGAGTATACACTGTTTGCTGATAGGAATTTCAATATAAAACAAACGAAATTGAAAATTTAGGCCAGGCACTCCTTTGATAAAAAATGGACTAATCCAATATATAAACATGGAAGAATCCACAGGGCGCAAATGGGTTAAGCAAACACCTGCTGTTTAACCCTTTACTCAATAAATACGCATTTGCACACCTTTGCAAACAGAGTAGACCCAGATCAGACGGCTCTTGTATGAACTGCTCTGTTTGCTTATGATATAATGTAGATAATTTATGATTCTTATGTCCATGTGCTATTATAATAATTAATCTAATTAATATCCATGATGTCATTATTTCTAACATGACTACACATAGAGTAGATTGTTAATACATTTTGTTCTTCAGATAAACCTTTATTGCATAGATCCTCATTTTTATGCATTTGCAAACATAGTAGACCTAGGTGAGATGGCTCCCGTGACAGCCGTCTGATAAAGGTCTGGTCTGTTTGCTTATGGAATTAGATAGATGTGATTCCATGGCCAAAAACTCATGTGCTTATATACCATTACGGTAGAAACTGTCTTAAGCGATCGTCAAAAATATGTCTATTTGTGGGTCTGTAAGGCAGGTAGGAGCTTAATGCAGGTCAAAAGTGATGCAGAAAACTCCTATAGGAGCTTTCTGCATTACGTTTGACCTGCATTAAGAAACCACCTGCATTTTAAGGTTCCTGTGTCCAATCAATATAAGGTCTTTTGAGACAGGCTCTACTGTAACAAAACTTCAGCAAATGAATATGCATACAGTCATTATTCGTGACATAAATATTCATGAAATAAATTGTTCATTGTCCAGAGGTACAGATAACAGTGCGTACGCACATACTAAAATCGTCATTTCTTCACCAAATCCTCTGCTGTGACCACTCTTTAGAATCGTCTCTTCGAGACCATTCTAAAGAGTGGTCACAACATAGGGTTTGATGGAGATATAAAGAAGTTATACTTGAAAATATTTTAATTTATGCATCTTATCTGGAGCTCTGAATTATCGCTTAATACAGGTAGTACTGTAATAACTGCAATCAAAATAATTCATCGTTATCAGCATAAATGCTACATTGTGTTCCCTTATCCTTGAGGCAAATCAATATCTACAAACAGTCCTTATCCAGATCAGATATTGAGTTTCTCGATGTCTGATTTAAATCCGGGCTATGTGGCATCCGGGTACAGTTGTTATACAGAATCATAGAAACGGCGCCTAGTTTTGTTTTTGTTTTAATCAGACGACAATTCGTCAAGCAGAGAACGTGGACAGCCATTCAAAGAGTATCTTTCCTCTAGAAAAAAAATCGATGATAGTGGTCATTATCTTTTAGCCCGCCAAATAACTGTCGTTAGCTGAACTTGTCGTCTGCTTTTATATTTGAAAATCAGACTTTATACCTATGGCTATCCATAAACAAAGTGTCAAACATGATTGTTCAGTATGAGTCGCATAGTTACTCAGCGGTGTCTCTTGTGGATCCAGACTGTTTGTGCTGTTGATCATCAATTTTTTCATTGCAGACCTCAAGTTAAAGTGTATGACAGCTTGGTCTTACCTTCCATTTAACCGATTCCCTGTTCTATGTTTATTCCATATTTCAATACCTACTGAATATTCATGGCAAACAATAGTTGTAATGTAATGAAATAGTTGTAATGTAATGAAATAGTTGTAATAAAATGTGAAAGGTTGAAAACATTGTAGCCATATTAGAAACTAAAGAAACAGTCCAATACAATTATATTGTCAAATAGAGCAGACCAAGATCAGACGGCTCCTACTGTTTGGAAATGGGTGAACATGTGTTTGTATGAGGGAAAGGGTTAACATTTGCCATGCTTAACCCATTCCCTCATATAAACGACTTTTGACGCCTCTGTAAAAGTCACTTTATAAAACCATTGTGATAAATAGAGCATTTGCTCCTATATGAGCAAATGCTCTATTTATCACAATGGTTTCAAACTACAAAATTCTAAAGTTTTCCTTTTCTCTAGTTAATGCTCCTTTTGTGTAGATTCATTCAAAGAGGTTGTATCTAAAATTAGAATAAGGGATTTCGATAGACCTGTACCCATTTATCTACAGCCATAGCTGTGCTCTTGTGATATAGGATATCACAAGTTAACTTGTCTACAGATCTGATCTCAGAGAAAACAACAACATTGTATTCAATCTTTGATATAATACGTGGAGATGGTTGATGGTGCCTGCGAACAGCTCGGATCGAACCGCGAGTCAAAGTATCGAGACAGCTTATTAGTTTCTAAACAATCTGGCACTCATAATGTACATGCACGTTATAAAGAAAAATATTAATATATTAGATGGAAATTGAGCCCAGGACAATTTGACGAGGTGGTTCATTCACGCTGCTTTAGTGTGTCGCCTTATCTTACACCCCTTGCAGTTCAATTTAACCCTTTCCTCCATAAATACGCCTTTCTACGCCTCTGTAATAGTGACTTCTCGAAACCATCGTGATAAATAGAGCATTTGCTCCTATAGGAGCAATGCTCTTTTAATCACAATGGCTTCAAACTACACAATTCTAAATTTTTCCTTTTCTCTAGTTAATGCTCCTTTTCGGTAGATTTATTCAAAGAGGTTGTATCTAAAAATAGCCTATGGAGGAATAGGTTAAGCGATATCTCTCGAAAATAAGCGATCATTCTCCTTTGAAACTTCAGACGTGAGTTGCATTTGGCTCGGCTTCCTGCTGGCCTAATGGCTTATACAGGTCGACAAGGAACTGTTTTATCCATCAACACTAATCGCAGCTCGACTTGCCTTTGGCTCCAGATCTTTAGATTGTCGTTGTTAGGTCGAGAAGAAGGAAAGGATTAAGTGGAAACTGGATTTATATACATGTACATGAAATGCTTGACAAAGAATTTGTAAATTTATATTGCGATGTATTTTATTACAGTAAAACCTCTCTTTAACGGCCACTAAACTACATCAAGTATTTTATGTCAAAGCCAGGTGGCAGCTTAAAGCAATGTGAAAGTGAAACAGAACGCTCCTATAGGAGCGTTTTGTTTTTACTTTCACCTTGCTTTAAGCAGTCACCTGCCCAAAATACCAACTAATTAACACAATTCAGTGGCCGTTATACAGAGGTATTATGATGTAAACATGAACTTGTTCAGTCGCAGGGAACACCAAGTGCTGGCCGTTCTCTACGAAACGGAACCTTAATGCATAGGTCTAAGTCTAAGGTAGCTCTAGTTTGAGATGAACTCATCCACTAATGTCAATAACAGGCATGGTTACCTATTTACCCATTCCATCCATAGATACGTCTTACGACTTTGCAAACAGAGTAGATCCAGATCAGACGGCTCCTATAGGAGCAGTCTGACCAGGGTCTGCTCTGTTTGCTTATAACCTAACATATATCTGATTCTGCAGATTCTGTTTTGCTAAAAGGTCTTCCGTTCCTATATGAGACCGTCTGATCTGGGTTTACTCTGTTTGCAAAGGCATAGAAAAATAATAAATGGCTAACAAGTCTTCTTCTCTTGTTGATATCGTAACGTTTTCTACGACTTCTAGTTTTGATCCTCGTATTACGGCTACCGCAATGACTGTTCGTTTCTGTTCTTTATAGGGTGCAAACTTCATGACGGACGAAAGTTATGCAGAAAGCTCCTACGGGAGCTTTCTGTATTACATTCTCCCTTCATTACGCAACCACAGTCTTTTAAAAGACACACTTGGTTACTCATAAACCGGGTACTTTAAAGGAGCTTTAATGAATTATATGTTCAGTAAAACCCCTAAACCGAAATTTTTAGCTGAGAAGAATTTAGATACTTTTAGGCAGGTGGCTGCTTAATGCGGGATGAAAGTCATACAGAAAGCTCCTATATGAGCTTTCTGTATGACTTTCACCCTGCATTAAGCTGTCACCTGTCTTCAAGACCGATATTTGCACTAAATTAAACGTCCGAGTGCAGTAGAACCCCTCTAATGCGACCACTTAATGAAGAAACATGGGTGTCGTTATAAGCAGGTGGTAGCTTAATGCAGGACAAAAGTAATGCAGAAAGCTCATATTGGAGCTTTCTTCATTACATTTGTTCTGCATTAAGCTACCACCTGCATCTAGCACCAATAAGTATACCTCTTTTAGGTGGTCTTACTGCACATGTACATTTCGATCGACCCACCTAGCTACATGTACAACCTGATTATCGAGCCTTCATTGAAATCTAGAGAGACCGTTACATCGTTAGCCCTAGGTGTACCTGAGCAATTAGTGACTGGCATTCTGCTAACAATTCATCTTCAGGTCAAGCGTCTAGCTGCACTGTGTCCTATTAACCCATTTAACAACTCAGAAGACCCAGATCAGACGGCACTTGTAGGGGTCGTCTGATCAGGATGTAATCGGTTTGCTGAATAAGTGATATTGGTCCGATTCTACTCTGTCTGTCATAAAACTATATTTTGGTATGTTTTAGATACATATGACATTTGATTAAAAATAATGTATTTGTGATAGAGTTGTTGGTGTTGTTGTTGAGACATAGCATACGAAGGGCATCTGTTGTTCAGACGCCCGCCAAATCGGCGTCTCATCTTGATCTAGGTTGCTAGCAAATTCAAGTCAGGTAGGCTTTTGGAGACGGTGGGTTAATTACAACAAGGAAGTAATCGCTTAATGGATTATAATCGGAAGAGAACTAAGAAGTGTTTCAAAGGGATCTAATTAAACAAATTAGTAACTCTGCTTTGAGAGTTTTCTGTATTAAGTATTTCCCTTATGTAAGCGCATTTTGACGCATCTGCAAACAGAGTAGACCCAGACCAGACGGCTCCTATACGAGCCGTCTGATCAGGGTCTGCTCTGTTTACTTATGGTGTAATATAGATCTGATTCTACAGCTTCTGTCTGAGGCAAAATGTCATGTGTTCATATTCCATTAGAAAATAAATGAATATTATTAATATTCATGACGTCATTATTTCCTACATAAATATTCATCAGGGAAAGGGTTAAACGTTGTTTCATATGGAAGAACAAAACAATGATATGATGCAATGTTTACGTGCTTCCGATTCGTGCGAGGTTTTACCATTTCCCTGACGCTTTTGCAAACAGAGTAGATTAAGATTAGACGACCCATGTAGGAGCCGTATTATCGAGATATATTTCCTATTTCCTATTGACGCCTTTTGGTGCGTCTATAAAATTCATTTATTGAAACAATTGTGATAAATAGAGCATTTGCTCCATAGGAGCAAATGCTCTATTTATCACAATAGTTTCAAAATTACTCAATTCTAAAAGTCTCCTTTTCTATAGTTAATGCCCCTTTTCGGTAGATTAATTCAAATAGGTTGGATCTAAGATAGTTTATAAGGGAATGCGTTAAATCAAACGTTTGTTCTTAAACATGCAGCAGACGTCATATTTTAAGCAGACGACATATTAACACTCTCAGATCAAGTACGATGCCAATATCACCCTCCCACACCTGCTGGGAGAAATTCTGCTGCATGTAAAGTCTGTTTTTTTCCTGACATACAATCCTGTGCAGTATCGGTGAACGCCTTGCAGTACGCACATACCACCTAACACAGCTGGGCATTTTCAGTTCTCGACAAACTATATACATTTTATTTTAAACACTTAAAGCGCCGAAAAATTAAGTCTATTAAAACACTGACCCGTTGCATTTTTACATACTTTAAATTCGTACAAACCTTTGAGAAAATATTGAGTCAAACTGTTTGGATCCAGATGAGACGCCGATTTACTCGGCGTCTCATCTGGATCAAAGCTGTTTGCAAATTCGAGTCAGGTCGCACTTAGCACGATAAGTGATAGTACATGTTTGTTCTTACAACAGACCTGGAATGAATGTAAATGTGTGATCTCAAGCTTGTTTTCATGCAACTATAGCAATTTGGTGGAGTGAATCTTTGAAGAATTTGGAAATAAGACGAAAGTGCACGGCAACATCCAGAAGCACAAATGAAATGCTCGCTCGCTCATACACACACGACATTCATAGAAGTGTTCAGTGCCTGTTTTGCACCCACTTTTGTAATTAAAGTTTCAGACAATTCAATTTGTTTCATACTTGAGGGTGGATTTTAGTGTCGAAATGTATTACATAGCTTATGTAGCCTGTGTATATTTGATATGGGGGAATTCGTGATGACTTGGCACACAGTTTGGATCAAGATGAGACACCGCGTATCAGGGCGGGAAACGAGTCGCCAATGCCCTTTGCATACAGTGTAGACCCAGAGGAGAGTGCTCAAAGAGGAGAAGGCATACAAAAAAGCTCACAGAGGCATTAACCATTTCCCTAAAGACATATTCAGACAGGGAAGACCCAGATCCATT